>JAVIAB010000160.1:68961825-69444521 GCA_032433765.1 Megaustenia siamemsis
CCATGACTCTGTCATGGAAAAAAAATCAATAGGCAAAAGTGCACAGGCTGCTCGAAGATCGAGCAAGAAAATATTGCAAGCTAAGCAACTTCTCTCAGCTATACCAGTATTTTTTTTTTTTTATCCTCACTTCTATATCTTTTCTCTCTCGTCTCTCGTTCCCAACCAAAGAGGCTGCGGTCTGTGTTGTCATTCTGGTATTTGTCCTTTCACTTGAGAAGCACATCTCTCGTTCTTTCCTCGGTTTCCTATCCCCAATCGCATCATGTATTCAACCTAAACCCACTCGTGGGCGTAGAAAGGCGGGAGGTGAGGAAACACTACTGTAAAATATAAAGTTATGTGTTTGTTCTACAGACTGAGATATAAGAATATAGAAGGTATGGGAAATAAAAGGAGGTACAAATATTATCGGGAGCCGCGATAGTTCAGTGGTTATTGAACTGGACTACAAAGGACAAGAGGTAGGGTTCGATCCCAACCGACGGCGCCGGTTCACCCAGCCTTTAATGGGTACCGGATTTTTTTCTGGGAAAGTAAAGCAGCACGGGCGTAATACCGACCACATTACCCCAAAAAGCATGTGCCGAAGGTCTATAAAATTTATGGTCACTAACACCATATTCCCTATACGCCACTTGGCGTGACGGGGGTACTTAATTTTTTAATTTTTTTTTAGCATCTCTTACTGAGCTGGATCAACTTCACTTAATATTGGCAACAAAGTTATATCACTTTAGCTGTAACTCGACTGTAACTGTAACTTTTCCCGTAACTTTAATCACATCACTGCTGTAGCTATAGCTTACAAATATATTGTAAGTGTAGCTGTAACTCTAGCTACAACTCTAGCTGTAACTACCTGCAACGCTACTTTAACTCTAGTTTTAACTACTATAAGGCGAACCATAACTCTAATGTAAAGCTAGCTACAATTTTATCTGTAATTCTATTTGAAACTCTACTGTGATCATGTCTCTCCACAACTTTCGATCTCGACAGTTATTCATCATTTCTGATGTTGACCTTCTGCCAAGCCATTCTCTTAAGCTGTCTGGTATTTTTTCTCTTTCCTTCCCTCTATCTCTTCGTCCCTCAATTTTCCCAATTGTTACAATATATTCCAGCTGTTCTTTTCTCATTACATGGCCCAAAAAATTATGATTGTTTCTTCCTAATATTGGAATTTTTTTCTGGGAAAGTAAAGCGGCACGAGCGTAATACCGACCACATTACCCCAAAAATCATGTGCTAAAGGTCTGTAAAATGTATGGTCACTAACACTATATTCCCTATACGCCACTTTACTTTACTAGACGTACAAGATACTGTCCGCTTATTTACGAAGGCAGTAATGTTGTCCAGCTTTGTGTAGTCGCTGCCAACTCTGACCTCTGCCTGACGGACAGCTCCATAGTAATTTTAACCTCTCCCATCACCGCCCCAGCGTGCGGCACAGATGCTATGCGTTAGCAAAAGAATTGAAGATGGCTTCAGCTGCACAGATACACGAACTCTGTAGCACCGGTGAAGATCTTAACCCTATCCTCCATAGTCGTCGCTTGCGAAATACGTAACAAGCAACAGTGGCTTTATTCTTGTCTCCCCTGACCGTTGTCAGGTTCCCGATCAACAACTTAAAACTGATCAGTTGTTGCTGTTGTTGCTGCTGCTGTTGTTGTTGTTGCTCCCGCTGCTGTTTTTGTTTTTGTTGCTTTTGTTATTGTTATTGTTGTTATTGTTGCTCCCGCTGCTGTTATTGTTGTTGTTGTTGCTGTTGTTGTTGTTATTGTTGTTGTTTCTGCTGTTGCTTTTATTGTTGCTGTTGATGTTGTTGCTGCTGCTGTTATTGTTGTTGTTGCTGCTGTTGCTTTTATTGTTGCTGTTGCTGCTGCTGTTGTTGCTGTGTTGATGCTGCTGTTGTTGCTTTTATTGTTGCTGTTGCTGCTGCTGCTGATGTTGTTGCTGCTGCTGCTGGTGTCCGTTGCAATGCGGTTGGCTTGTTCGTGGCGAGGACTGTTTTACTTTTATTGTACCTCTGAAGTCGGAGTGCTGCTGGCTGTAATGTTGACTTTGCTTCAGTCCCATTGAGTGGTGGGACTTCGTCAGAGGTCAAAGCTGACGAAAGCGAACGAACGAACGCTGCTGCTGTTGTTGTTGCTGCTGATGTTGTTGCTGTTGTTGCTTTTATTGTTGCTGTTGCTGCTGCTGATGATGTTATTGCTGTTGTTGCTGTTGTTGCTGTTGTTGTTGTTGCTGCTGCTGCTGTTGCTGATGCTGTTGTCGTTGCTGGGGTTGTTTTTGTTGTTGTTGATGGTGTTGTTGTTGATGCTGCTGCTGTTGTTGTTATGAATCCACAAGCCTGTGAACTAACATCCTTTTGCCCAATGCCATGTAATGCTATCTGCAAGTATTTCTCAGCTTCCTTGTAGTTCCGTACAAGGTGTTCCATTTATCAGGTCTTGGATGAAGTATAGTTGCTCTGATGTCAGTGAGCTTTGGACAGTCGAAAAGGTAATGTCTTACTGTTTCATGTAGGTGTTCACAGAGTGGACATGCTAGAGCTTGCTTTCGCGGTATTCTATTGATATGGTTGCTCAGTAGTACATGACCAGTTTTCAGTCTGAAAATGGTCCTGTTGTCTATTTTTTAGGTTGTTGATGTTGTCAAGGGGTTTGACTTTGGCATGTATTTAGAAAGATCTCTCCCTGTTTTCCTTTGTCCCATCCATTCAGACAATCTTCTGTACTGTTGAGGGACTATGATTTGTTTGGCTGTGTTTAGTGAGATGTCGGTGTGAAATTGTGTCTGTCTGGATCTTCTTGCAGCAAATGATTAAAACATCATTTAACATCCGAAATAACCTTCCTGGTAACAATCTGCGTTTAAACCGACGAAGTGATGATCACCGTTGTTCCCGCAGTTGTGGGGGTATGTTGATATAGAAGACTTAGTATTACAGTTGTGGGGGTCTGTTGATATAGAAGACTTAGTATTACAGTTGTGGGGGTATGTTGATATATACGACTTAGTATTAAAGTTGTGGAGGTCTGTTGATATATAAGACTTAGTATTACAGTTTTGGGGGTATGTTGATATAGAAGACCTAGTAATACAGTAGTAATTCGGGACTTCTCTGAAGCTACCGCCGATGACTATGGTCCGTCCCAAGTACATATTTTGCATACAGCATTATTCAATTTACGTTCATGAGGAATGTGAAAGACAACTTTAAATACTCTTAAAAACACTTCACGACACTAATGTTCATATTCTCATTGCTATACTCCTAATCTCTATCAACCTCTACTAATAACTTCTCAACTGACTTGAACTACAACTTGGAGATTCTAACTTCCTAACTGGCTTCACTTTCTAACTTAACTTCTAACTATCCTGGCTATACTAGCTGTCTAGTCCTCCTTCCTGACTAACTAACTCAAACTGTTGACTTTCTATTCCTGGCTAATTCATTTCTGACTGTCTCAAACCTATAGTGTTGAAGTTTAAATACTCCAACCACTCTCTTCACCTGAAAATCAGTAGCCAATAAAAATAGTCGCAATTTTGTCGCGAAGTGACAAATTGCAACTCGGTCAGCCCTCCTCACTCCGTGTCCGAGACCTGAACTCTAAAATCTGACCTGTGTCTCAACTGTCCCCCTATTTTACAATAATAGATTATTTTCGTGACTTCTATAACCTATTTAAATAATGGTTACCTCATGACAACGACCTTTCCTGGTAGTTGGATGACAACTTATCTATCAGACGGGCCAAAGTCATGGAGTCAACGCATGCTATATTGTTATTTCCCCAACCTGCTGTTGTGGAAATCTGCGTCTCCTCTCACTCACAAACTTGGATGAAGTGGAAATTTCATGGACCTAAACTATTATGTGTCGTCCAACAATTCTGGACATCACCTCCTTTCCACTTTCTGTGTGTCCACTACCCACTATAAACTTTTACTCCCTTAACTTTGTTTCTACAACTTGTTATCTGGATGGAAACTTTCCCCCATACTTAAATTAATGTCCTAACACTGATGATTGCTACCATTTGTTACTGCTATTGTCTATTGAGAAACGGGTAACAACTAAGTTACCCGTCCCCATGCTTTCACTAGCTTACTGTTACAGTGCTACATACCAAGCTTACCTTGTGGTTTTAGATCAACCTTCAATTTATTTTATAATAAATTGAATGCTACAAATATATTTCCAAATTGTAAGTATAGTAATTGATAACATTCGTATTCATTCCTACCTTATTTGCCTTTCAGCGTCAAGGGGAGATATAGTTTGAGGTTATTTGCTCTTCTTTTGTCTTCTCCTGCTGTTGTTTCCTAGTGGTTCTAATATTCTATCAATCAATCTTTTCGTGATCGGTCCTTGGGTCTGATGTTCTCGTAACGTTTATTAGTCTCGTTGTGTAGTATTTTGGTCTTTCTGTCTAATCACGTGACCGTTCGATTGTCTTTTGTTTCTTAATGTATACAGAGTTGAATAATTTAGTTGTGATCATATTCCTGCTATTAATTATTGTTATTATTATCTCCGTCATCAACATTCACCTCATCATTAGCTATCTTCAACGCCCTAGACAGAATGTACATTTACGTAACTCTCTTTTATAGATACCGTCGTCCACCATGCTGCGATACCTGCAATTTCAGTTCATTAACATCTGACATCATCAAGGCATTTTAAGTATCAGTTTTACCTTCTCTTTTTTTTCTCCTTCCTAAAAGACCTATCAGTTTTACCTTCTCTTTTTCGTTCTTAACATTCCTTCTAGTTCAGCGATTAGTCGTTCTGTTCTGTCCACGGAACCAGTTTCACTACAGTCAGGAATTTCCCATAAACACTCCACCAGTTGTCACCGCAGTTTTCTAAAATGCATCCTTAAATTTCGTTGACAATGTCGCTCTTTGCACATTCTACTCGACTGCACAGGCGACAGTTCCAAATCTTAAAAGTCGCCTCTTACGACATGCATGACAATTAACAGTGGCTCAGCATTAAGAAGGACATTAACTGAACAATTAACATTTTGGTAACTACAAACAATGTCGTATTATTCCTATGTTATTTTTTTTAATATAGGAGTGTTTAAGATTAGAGGACAGGATCAGTTAGCTAGTCAGTTATTCCTCGGATTATCCTCATTGCTCATCGAACAAGAGTCCTTAAGCGCTCAGATTTCATCATCATTAAGTGCCGTCTTCACATCGAAGGTTGGCTACCATGGAACGCCATTCCACTCTGTCTCTTGCTTTGATGGTGCAGATTGTCATAGGCTGACTTGTCCATCTTTTGGTGTTACTCGTCCATGTTAGTCTTGGTCTGCCTCTGGGTCTTTTACTTTGTATTTTCCCTTCCAATATTACTTTTATTAGCCTGTTGTGTCTTTTAATGCCCCAAAAATTTCACTTGTCTTGTTCTAATTGTGTTTAGTAGTTCTCTTTTCATTTTTAGTTGTTTTAAAACTTCATCGTTTGTTTTCTTTTCTTTCCATCCAATTCTACCTATTCTTCTATAGATCCACATTTCAAAGGCTTCAATTTTCTGTTCTGTTTTCTGGTCTAATGTCCGTGTTTCTTCACCATACAGAAATATTGAGAAGATGTAAGATTTTGCTATTCTTAGTTTTATCCCTGGTGTTATTTGTTTTGATGTTAGTATATTTTTCATGGAATTAAAATTACTTTTTGGCATACCTATTCTTTTGTTTATTTCAGTTGTACATTTTCCATCACTGGTTATAGTATGTCCCATGTAATTGTAGATCTGAACTGTCACCAGATGTATTCCTTCAACTGTGATATTTAATTGTAGGTCTTGATAATTTGTTCTGTTTATGATCATAGTTTTAATCTTTTTGATATTCATATCTAGTCCATATTTTTTGCTTGTCATATTTATTACATTCAGTAATTGTTGTACATATGTAGGATTTTCTGCTAGTATTAAAGTACCATCGACATATCTTAGCTCAGATCTAATCCCCAACAAATCCCGCAGTGTAAAACGATAAACTGGTTCTCAGGTTCTTCTCTGTTCTTTTCGTAGATCTCTTGAATTCAGGCAACATCGACTAACATGAAGAACCTGCAGTCGCATCGCAGTTTCACGAACATAATCGACATATTTATCATCTCGCACATCATTCGTCGGGTTAGGGATATACGATCATTATCATGATGACGTAGCACACAAAACATTGTCAGCAATAAATGCACCCACGACGTATGATTCACTCTGAAGAATTCAGCCAGGACGCACGAACTCCGCAGCAACGGCGCAAAATCTTTAAAGTCCACTTTGCACAACAATCCATAACAAGGAGCTGAAAGTAATCGACTCCGAACAAATCCAATGATGAACACGATCATATTAAATTTAAGTTGATCTCTGTCGGTTATCCCTCCATTGCTACCGTCCTCACTTATACCTTCCTTTTATCAGTTCGTTTCTCTCTTTCTGTATCTCTCTATTTATTCCTTTTTGCTCAGTCTCTTATCTCTAATTATCTCGTTTTTTTCATTTTCCTCTTTATTTTCCTCTCTTCAGCTCACTCTATCATTCTTCTTATATATTCCCCCTCTCTGGCTCACTCTTCCATTCTTCATCTTTATTTCCCTCTCCATCTCACTCTTTCATCATCCCTCTCTACATCGCCTCTCCTTTGTATTGTCTCTACCCCTCTTTATTTCCCCCCTTTCATGTCTCTCACCCCTCATCTATCTCACACCTTTTATCTCCTCATCTTTCATTTCTTTCTACTCGATGTTCTGTTAGCTCTCTTTCTACCCCCACTCTCTCTCTCTCTCTCTTCTCATCTCTTCTCATCTCTCTCTCCCTCTCTCTCTCTCACTCTCTCTCTCTTCTCATCTCTCTCCCTCTCTCTCTCTCTCTCTCTCATCTCTTCTCATCTCTCTCTCCCTCTCTCTCTCTCACTCTCTCTCTTCTCATCTCTTCTCATCTCTTCTCATCTCTCTCTCCCTCCCTCTCTCTCTCTTCTCATCTCTTCTCATCTCTCTCTCCCTCTCTCTCTCGCTCTCACTCTCTCTCTCTTCTCATCTCTTCTCATCTCTCTCTCCCGCTCTCTCACTCTTTCTCTCTTCTCATCTCTTCTCATCTCTCTCCCTCTCTCTCCCTCTTTCTCTCTCTTCTCATCTCTTCTCATCTCTCTCTCTCTTCTCATCTCTTCTCATCTCTCTCTCCCTCTCTCTCTCACTCTCTCTCTTCTCATCTCTTCTCATCTCTCTCCCTCTCTCTCTCTCTCTCTCTCACTCTCACTCTCTCTCTTCTCATCTCTATCGCTCTCTCTCTCTCTCTCTCTCTCATTCCCTCTTTCAAATTACAAACAGTTAATGTATATACCGCAAAAATTATTTTAATGCCATGAAGAACATACAAACATCAAAACAAATAACACTAGAGCTAAAACTAAGAATAGCAAAATGTTACATCTTCTCAATATTCCTATATGATGCAGAAACATGGACATTAGACAAGAAAACAGAACAGAGAATTGAAGCCTTTGAAATGTGGATATATAGAAGAATAGGTAGAATTGGATGGAAGGAAAAGAAAATAAACGACGAAGTCTTAAAACAACTAAAAAGGAAAAGAGAACTACTAAGCACAATTCAAACAAGACAAATGCGAATTTTGGGCCATGTTTAAAGACACAACAGCCTACTAAAAGTAATCCTGGAGGGGAAAATACAAGGTAAAAGAGGCAGAGGCAGACCAAGACTGACATCAAAAGTAACATCAAAAGATGGACAAATCAGCCTATGACAACCTGCACCATCAAAGCAAGAGATAGATCAGAATGGCGCTCCATGGTAGCCAGTCTTCGTTGCGGAGACGGCACTAGATGATGATGATGAATGTATATACCAACAATAATCTGTACATCACATCAGAAGAAGCAATTATTAATATTTTATATTTTTAATTTAAATATCTTTGTTAGAACTTTGTTAACCTCAGACGGAAGATGTACAAAAGAGGTGAGATGCAGAATGTCTCAGGCAAAAGCAGGTTTCAAAAAAATGAGGAAGATACTATGCAATCCATTTTTGACAATAGAAACAAGAAAAAGAGTATGTTATGTAGAGTCAGTCTTAACATATGAATGCGAATCATGGACAATAGGACAACAGACAAGAAAATCACTGAAGTCTGAAGAAATGTGGTTTTACAGAAGAATGTTGAGAGTACCATGGACAGCTAAGAAAAGTAATGAAAACGTTCTCAAAGAGGTCAAAGCAAAAAGAGAACTAATTTCCAATATTAGGAAGAAACAATCATCATCATATTTTGGCCATGTAATGAGAAGAGAACAACTGGAATATATTGTAACCACTGGAAAAATTGAGAGACGAAGAGATAGAGGGAAGCAAAAAGAAAAAATAAACAGACAGCTTAAGAGAATGGCTTGGCAGAAGGTCAACAACAGAAATGATAAATAGCTGCCGAGATCGAAAATTGTGGAGAGACATGATCACCTACGCCAGTAGGCACGGTACTTGATGATGATGATGATGATCATCATGATGATGATGATGATGATGATGATGATGATGATTATATTTTTAATTCTAAAAAAAAAAGTAAAGAGCCCCCATCACGCCAAGTGGCGTTATATGGTGTTATAATATGGTGTTAGTGACCATAATTTTTGCAGATCTTCAGCACATGATTTTTGGTGTAATGTGGTCAGTATTACGCCCGTGCTGCTTTACTTTCCCAGAAAAAAATCCGGTACCCATTTAAGCCCGGTTGAACCCCCCGGAAGCCTTCTTTTGGGATCGAATCCTACCTCTTGTCCTTTGTAGTTCAGTTCCCTATCCACTGTGATATCACTACACAACGCCAAATGCCATATATATATATATATATATATATATATATATATATATATATATATATTGACCTTTAGAGCCGTAACCGGCCCATATGGCGTAGACCAAGATACACCTTCTCCTATATGAATTTTTTGTTCTAGCAGTTTTCTTTTAAAGATATTTTATCAAATCTCGCCATCTGTCTCTGTTCTGTGCAAGCAGTTCTATCTCATTGAGGGAGCCGATTTCTGCTGCTCTTGCCTCTCTCATCAATGTTCTTCTCAGTGTCACCCTGGGTCTTCCTCTTTTTCTTTTAACTGTTGTTTCCCATATGAGGGCTTGCTTTGCTATTCGGTTATTATCTCTTCTCATCACATGTCCAACGTATGACCATCGTCTTTTCTTTATTACTGAAGATATTAGTGGTTGATTGGCGATTTCTCTAATTTCCTCGTTTGTTTTGAATTCGTTCCATGCTATACCAAGTATTTTCCTTAGACATTTATTTTCGAATGCGTTCAACTTTGTTTCTATATCTCTTGTTGTTTTCCAGCTTTCACACGCATACGTAAGGGTTGATAGTACATTTGATTTGAATAGCCTAAGTTTTGTGTTTGTGCTGATGAGTTTTCATTTCCACAACTTTTCAATGCTTCTGAAAGACATTGCTGCTTTAGCCATTCTGATTCTAATTTCTTTGCTCGTATTCCCTTCTCGATCAATGTGACTTCCAAGATAGATAAAGTGATCGATCTCTTCTACTGGTTTGTTTTCCATGTATATTATTTTGTCACCTGTTGGAATTAAACTTTTCATGACCTTAGTCTTTTCATGATTGATCTCAAGCCCAATTTTGATGGCTATTGATGATAGTTCATTTGTATCTGTTCATTTGTATACATATATATATATATATATATATATATATATATATATATATATATATATATATATATGGCCATTAGACTGATTCTGACTCATATCATGCTCCTAACACATTTCTGCTCGATGACCATCAAAATAGTTTCAAGACGTTCAAATCTTTTGATCCGTTCATCTTTGAGACATCAGTTTTGTACCTTTAGAAACAAGAAACGAGAGTCTAAACTTGGAGACATCAGTTTTGTACCTTTAGAAACAAGAAACGAGATCTAAACTTGGAGACGTCAGTTTTGTACCTCTAGAAACAAGAAACGAGATCTAAACTTGGAGACGTCAGTTTTGTACCTCTAGAAACAAGAAACGAGATCTAAACTTGGAGACGTCAGTTTTGTACCTCTAGAAACAAGAAACGAGTTCTAAACTTGGAGACGTCAGTTTTGTACCTTTAGAAACAAGAAACGAGATCTAAACTTGGAGACATCAGTTTTGTACCTCTAGAAACAAGAAACGAGAGTCTAAACTTGGAGAAATCAGTTTTGTACCTTTAGAAACAAGAAACGAGATCTAAACTTGGAGACGTCAGTTTTGTACCTCTAGAAACAAGAAACGAGATCTAAACTTGGAGACGTCAGTTTTGTACCTCTAGAAACAAGAAACGAGATCTAAACTTGGAGACGTCAGTTTTGTACCTCTAGAAACAAGAAACGAGTTCTAAACTTGGAGACGTCAGTTTTGTACCTTTAGAAACAAGAAACGAGATCTAAACTTGGAGACGTCAGTTTTGTACCTCTAGAAACAAGAAACGAGATCTAAACTTGGAGACGTCAGTTTTGTACCTCTAGAAACAAGAAACGAGATCTAAACTTGGAGACGTCAGTTTTGTACCTTTAGAAACAAGAAACGAGATCTAAACTTGGAGACGTCAGTTTTGTACCTTTAGAAACAAGAAACGAGATCTAAACTTGGAGACGTCAGTTTTGTACCTTTAGAAACAAGAAACGAGATCTAAACTTGGAGACATCAGTTTTGTACCTTTAGAAACAAGAAACGAGATCTAAACTTGGAGACGTCAGTTTTGTACCTTTAGAAACAAGAAACGAGATCTAAACTTGGAGACGTCAGTTTTGTACCTTTAGAAACAAGAAATGAGAGTCTAAACTTGGAGACATCAGTTTTGTACCTTTAGAAACAAGAAATGAGATCTAAACTTGGAGACATCAGTTTTGTACCTCTAGAAACAAGAAATGAGATCTAAACTTGGAGACATCAGTTTTGTACCTCTAGAAACAAGAAACGAGATCTAAACTTGGACACGTCAGTTTTGTACCTTTAGAAACAAGAAACGAGATCTAAACTTGGAGACGTCAGTTTTGTACCTCTAGAAACAAGAAATGAGAATCTAAACTTGGAGACATCAGTTTTGTACCTTTAGAAACAAGAAATGAGAGTCTAAACTTGGAGACATCAGTTTTTTTGTCTCCAGAAACATGAAACGAGAGTCTAAACTTGGAGACATCAGCTTTGTACCTTTAGAAACAAGAAACGAGAGTCTAAACTTGGAGACATCAGTTTTGTACCTTTAGAAACAAAAAATGAGAGTCTAAACTTGGAGACATCAGTTTTGTACCTTTAGAAACAAGAAATGAGAGTCTAAACTTGGAGACATCAGTTTTTTTGTCTCCAGAAACATGAAACGAGAGTCTAAACTTGGAGACATCAGTTTTGTACCTTTAGAAACAAGAAACGAGAGTCTAAACTTGGAGACATCAGTTTTGTACCTTTAGAAGCAAGAAACGAGATCTAAACTTGGAGACATCAGTTTTGTACCTTTAGAAACAAGAAACGAGAGTCTAAACTTGGAGACATCAGTTTTGTACCTTTAGAAACAAGAAATGAGAGTCTAAACTTGGAGACATCATTTTTGTACCTTTAGAAACAAGAAATGAGAGTCTAAACTTGGAGACGTCAGTTTTGTACCTTTAGAAGCAAGAAACGAGATCTAAACTTGGAGACATCAGTGTTGTACCCTTAGAAACAAGAAATGAGAGTCTAAACTTGGAGACATCAGTGTTGTACCTTTAGAAACAAGAAATGAGAGTATAAACTTGGAGACATCAGTTTTGTACCTTTAGAAGCAAGAAACGAGATCTAAACATGGAGACATCAGTTTTGTACCTTCAGAAGCAAGAAACGAGACCTAAACTTGCAGACATCAGTTTTGTACCTCTAGAAGCAAGAAACGAGATCTAAACTTGGAGACATCAGTGTTGTACCTTTAGAAACAAGAAACGAGATCTAAACTTGGAGACATCAGTTTTGTACCTCTAGAAGCAAGAAACGAGATCTAAACTTGGAGACATCAGTTTTGTACCTCTAGAAACAAGAAACGAGATCTAAACTTGGAGACGTCAGTTTTGTACCTCTAGAAACAAGAAACGAGATCTAAACTTGGAGACATCAGTTTTGTACCTTTAGAAGCAAGAAACGAGATCTAAACTTGGAGACATCAGTTTTGTATCTTTAGAAGCAAGAAACGAGAGTCTAAACTTGGAGACATCAGTTTTGTACCTTTAGAAGCAAGAAACGAGATCTAAACATGGAGACATCAGTTTTGTACCTTTAGAAGCAAGAAACGAGATCTAAACTTGGAGACATCAGTTTTGTACCTTTAGAAGCAAGAAACGAGATCTAAACTTGGAGACATCAGTTTTGTACCTTTAGAAACAAGAAATGAGAGTCTAAACTTGGAGACATCAGTTTTGTACCTTTAGAAACAAGAAATGAGAGTCTAAACTTGGAGACATCAGTTTTGTACCTTTAGAAACAAGAAACGAGAGTCTAAACTTGGAGACATCAGTTTTGTACCTTTAGAAACAAGAAACGAGATCTAAACTTGGAGACGTCAGTTTTGTACCTTTAGAAACAAGAAACGAGATCTAAACTTGGAGACGTCAGTTTTGTACCTTTAGAAACAAGAAACGAGATCTAAACTTGGAGACATCATTTTTGTACCTCTAGAAACAAGAAATGAGAGTCTAAACTTGGAGACATCAGTTTTGTACCTTTAGAAACAAGAAATGAGAGTCTAAACTTGGAGACATCAGTTTTGTACCTTTAGAAACAAGAAATGAGAGTCTAAACTTGGAGACATCAGTTTTGTACCTTTAGAAACAAGAAATGAGAGTCTAAACTTGGAGACATCAGTTTTTTTATCTCCAGAAACATGAAACGAGAGTCTAAACTTGGAGACATCAGTTTTGTACCTTTAGAAACAAGAAACGAGAGTCTAAACTTGGAGACATCAGTTTTGTACCTTTAGAAACAAGAAATGAGAGTCTAAACTTATAGACATCAGTTTTGTACCTTTAGAAACAAGAAATGAGAGTCTAAACTTGGAGACATCAGTTTTGTACCTTTAGAAACAAGAAATGAGAGTCTAAACTTGGAGACATCAGTTTTGTACCTTTAGAAACAAGAAATGAGAGTCTAAACTTGGAGACATCAGTTTTGTACCTTTAGAAACAAGAAACGAGAGTCTAAACTTGGAGACATCAGTTTTGTACCTTTAGAAGCAAGAAACGAGATCTAAACTTGGAGACATCAGTTTTGTACCTCTAGAAACAAGAAACGAGATCTAAACTTGGAGACATCAGTTTTGTACCTTTAGAAACAAGAAACGAGATCTAAACTTGGAGACATCAGTTTTGTACCTTTAGAAACAAGAAACGAGATCTAAACTTGGAGACATCAGTTTTGTACCTTTAGAAGCAAGAAACGAGATCTAAACTTGGAGACATCAGTTTTGTACCTTTAGAAGCAAGAAACAAGATCTAAACTTGGAGACATCAGTTTTGTACCTTTAGAAGCAAGAAACGAGATCTAAACTTGGAGACATCAGTTTTGTACCTCTAGAAGCAAGAAACGAGATCTAAACTTGGAGACATCAGTTTTGTACCTCTAGAAACAAGAAACGAGATCTAAACTTGGAGACATCAGTTTTGTACCTCTAGAAACAAGAAACGAGATCTAAACTTGGAGACATCAGTTTTGTACATTTAGAAGCAAGAAACGAGATCTAAACTTGGAGACATCAGTTTTGTATCTTTAGAAGCAAGAAACGAGAGTCTAAACTTGGAGACATCAGTTTTGTACCTTTAGAAGCAAGAAGCGAGATCTAAACATGGAGACATCAGTTTTGTACCTTTAGAAGCAAGAAACGAGATCTAAACTTGGAGACATCAGTTTTGTACCTTTAGAAGCAAGAAACGAGATCTAAACTTGGAGCACATCAGTTTTGTACCTTTAGAAACAAGAAATGAGAGTCTAAACTTGGAGACATCAGTTTTTTTGTCTCCAGAAACATGGAACGAGATCTAAACTTGGAGACATCAGTTTTTTTGTCTCCAGAAACAAGAAACGAGATCTAAACTTGGAGACATCAGTTTTGTACCTTTAGAAACAAGAAATGAGAGTCTAAACTTGGAGACATCAGTTTTGTACCTTTAGAAACAAGAAATGAGAGTCTAAACTTGGAGACATCAGTTTTTTTGTCTCCAGAAACAAGAAACGAGATCTAAACTTGGAGACATCAGTTTTATACCTTTAGAAACAAGAAATGAGTGTCTAAACTTGGAGACATCAGTTTTGTACCTTTAGAAGCAAGAAACGAGATCTAAACTTGGAGACATCAGTTTTGTACCTCTAGAAACAAGAAACGAGATCTGAACATGGAGACATCAGTTTTGTACCTTTAGAAGCAAGAAACGAGATCTAAACTTGGAGACATCAGTTTTGTACCTTTAGAAGCAAGAAACGAGAGTCTAAACTTGGAGACATCAGTTTTGTACCTTTAGAAACAAGAAATGAGAGTCTAAACTTGGAGACATCAGTTTTTTTGTCTCCAGAAACATGAAGTGAGAGTCTAAACTTGGAGACATCAGTTTTGTACCTTTAGAAACAAGAAACGAGATCTAAACTTGGAGACATCAGTTTTGTACCTTTAGAAGCAAGAAACGAGATCTAAACTTGGAGACATCAGTTTTGTACCTCTAGAAACAAGAAACGAGATCTAAACTTGGAGACATCAGTTTTGTACCTTTAGAAGCAAGAAACGAGATCTAAACTTGGAGACATCAGTTTTGTACCTTTAGAAACAAGAAACAAGATCTAAACTTGGAGGCATCAGTTTTGTACCTCTAGAAACAAGAAACGAGATCTAAACTTGGACACATCAGTTTTGTACCTCTAGAAACAAAAAACGAGATCTAAACTTGGACACATCAGTTTTGTACCTCTAGAAACAAGAAACGAGATCAAAACTTGGAGACATCAGTTTTGTACCTCTAGAAACAAGAAACGAGATCTAAACTTTGACCCAACTTATTCTCTGATGAAATCCCACCCCAAAATTGACTCCTGTCAACGCCCTTGATCAGCTCTCGTATTTCTCTCTCCCTCTTCCTCCTTATGCCATTCTTTTCCAACCGTCTATCCAAACTCAGCTTACCTGTACAGATTATCCACGTGACTTTCTTACCTTTATTCGTAAAACACGCGTCGGAATGCGCACGCGGTAAAAGAGCATATATTCGCCAGAACACAGCACGGGGTCCTGGAAGTTCTACCTACGCACGTGCCACGTGTGTTACAGAACGCTCGTGCAATGTTCGGATACCGTCAGAGATAAGACAGACAATGTCGTCTCCTTACAAAAGATCTGTGAAGATCTCAGAATGTTCTTGTGTTCCAAACGCGTTTACTCAAATAATGTTGTAATTTTTCGGATCAACAACTTTCCATTGTGTTTTGTTTCTTCTTCAAGCTGTTTAATGATAAAAGGCTACAAATAAAAGGGGCGATAAACAAACTTTCATTATAATTTGTAAAAATATAATTAATTTTAAACAGAAATACAAACAGTTTGATTGTTTGTAAAATTAATGAAATAAAATAATTAATTAAAACTGAAAAATTTAAAGTCTGTTTTGTTTACTGCCTTTGTATTTCAAAATTGATATTGATTTCGTTAATTATCATTTACGCAATCAACAATCGTATCAGTTTAAATTATATATCAGTGAACTTATCATTCATAGTGTACATACAGTAATTATTTTGTGTGCGATAGATAGTGATGATTGTTCTAGACACTATAATTATCGAATGTGTTAAGTGTATAACTAGCTACTACACTTCTGCATTGGCATTTCAGGTGGCCAGTGCTTCGCTACGGTGTGTCTACATTTTTAATTAATTGTACTGTTTTAAGTAAGAAATGTATCACACTTTCGTGTAAATTATCATCTTTGCATTGATAAATATACATTGTTTATAGAAGATAGTGTGGAAATGTAATAATTTGAAATTATAACAATTTTTTTCCCCTTTTTATCTTTCCTGTTTTCTTTCCTTTTTAAAATCTTTCCTGTTTTCTTTCCTTTTTTTATCTTTCCTGTATCCTTTCATCATCATTGAGTGCCTTCTCCGCAACGAAGGTTGGCTACCATGGATCGCCATTCTACTCTGTTTCTTGCTTTGATGGTGCAGGCTGTCATAGATTGACTTGTCCATCTTTTAATGTTACTTGTCCATGTTAGTCTTGGTCTGCCTCTGCCTCTTTTACCTTGTATTTTCCCTTCCAATATTACTTTTAGTAGGCTGTCGTGTCTTTTAACATGCCCCAAAAATTTCATGTGTCTTGTCTTGTTTCCTTTACTTTATTATTATCGCATTTTTATATGTCTTGACGTTCCAGCATTTTGAAGCTAAAAATATTATCTTTATTTTTTTTTTATTATATTTATTATGCCGAATATATTTGTTCAGACATTATCTTCGATAAAATATCAATATAAATAGAAAGTCATTTTTTGCTTGAAGCTGTAAACAGCTTGATTTATAATGTCTTATTCTATCGGTCAAACGTTGTTAGTTCTGCCCACGTGATCTCAAACGCTCTGTGATTGTGAAGCCGCCCTCTTTCATTGACCACATTACGACCAGGCAGCTAGAGGCTGATACGCCTTTATGGAATCGCCTCCAGCAGCAGATGCCAAAGAGTGAGTAATTCGCAGCAGCTGATAAGCAGATAGGTAGACAAATAGAAGGGCAGCAATAAAATTTCCTGAAATTCGTGGTCACCCTTTGCAGCAGTGATTCTCAAACCGTTGACACTCACAGCTCTCTGCCCCTGTAGATAATCACACACAAAAATATTAACTACTTTGTGTGGTCGGGGGTAGATCTGCAGAAAACATATAAAATAAACATACAATTGTACCTAGCAGCTAAACTACTAGAGAGATGAGATTAAGGAACGACGTTTCGGCAAAAACCTTCATCAGGTACAAAACAACAAGTATATGCTTGCTTCCGTTCGCCCGATGACTAAAGGAGTGCACCTCTTCTTTATCAGCGCTTAAAAGGACGTTAAGTGGGCGTGCCCTTCTTCCCTCTTTGATCCCTACTCGCTTGGCCAGACTAAACAGGTTAGTCTGTTACTAGAGGTACCACGGAGAGGTGGAGTAGGGTCTGGATGGTTCTGGTTTACCGATCCTGGCGCAAGCTATCAGCTGTGGGTCGCTGACAACTTCCGGCTCTGCTGTTGTGAGACACACCTTCGCCTCCTAACAAGTTTATAAAGTTCAACTCGCCCCCTCCCCTCTCTATTGATCATATTCTCGCGTGGCTCTCGTGACAGTTGTTATCGTGCAGTTTGATAACTTTCATTCTTTTATTTATTGTCGTTTATGTTACTTACTACCTTAGGAGCCGCGATAGCTCAGTGGTTAGTGAACTGGACTACAAAGAACAAGGGGTAAGGTTCGATCCCAACCAACGGCTTCTAAGTTGACCAAGCCTTAAATGGGTACTGGATTTTTTCTGGGAAAGTAAAGCGGTACGGGCGTAATACCAACCACATTACCCCAAAAATAATGTGCTGAAGGTCTGTAAAATTGATGGTCACTAACTCCATATTCCCTATACTCTACTTGACGTGACCGGGGGCTCTACTTGTTTTCTTACTATGTTACTACTTTACGTACAGAAAATGAAGTTCAGCAACAATAAAGATGATGACAGAATTAACATTACCATGTACAAAGTCGTTTATGTACTAAACATATTAATCATATGTATATGCTGTTATTTTGTGATTTATAACTATTGAGTATGCGTGCGATAAATATCCTCGTTTCGTCGCACATGTCATATTGTGGAAGTGGCCCTTGGAGTGGCGACGTTCACTTTGGGAACAATGGTATAACAAGGTACCCCCGAGTCTGGCCCACATTGAGGAAATAAGAGAAACATAAATGGTGCGAAGCAGCAAAGCTAATATAAACCACATTGGTCTTCTATTTCCTGTGTCCTGCCCCAGGTTGTCCTCCCTTGCCTTCAACTTTCCCCTGAAGTCCACAACTTGGCTGTTCTTGTCATCGCTTCTGGACCTGTTATGAGTAATGAACTACCCAACTCCATCTCCGGCCTATTATCGCTGTGTCCACCTTATCTTGGTTACACCCTTTCAGCAGTTCTTGATTACTATATACATCATGGTGGCAGAGTTGTTAGATCTCAAGCCTAGCAACTACCACTTCCCTGGTAAAATTCTACGCCGATGCGTTATTTCGTACCTGACTGATATGTCTTCAGTATCAACACACTCTCGTGAATGCAAAGGTAGCTTTATAGCAATTGGAGACAATTAATAATAAATGAATATTATTATATAGGGAAACTACAGAGGCGATAGATCTGTGAATCGTTTCAGAGGAGGACGTAGGTTTACAGCACTCGAAAAAAATCACACACACACACACACATATATATCACTTGCCGATGGGAAGTGTTAGTGACGTCACGGTACTAAGTCTCAACTTCCAAACTCTGGGGTAGCCCAGCCCCTTTCCTCATTGCCATCCTTCTCAAAAAAATATCCCTGACGACCATTTAAAGTGGCTGGGTGGACCTAGGGAGCTTTTTAAGTCGCGAGGGAATTTTTATCTCAACTGACATTTGAACCCTGATCCGCAAATAGAAGCCACAGATTATCTCGGGGAAGTAGGAAGCTCTGGCGTAATACTGGCCACACCACTCATTATTATGTTAGCGGACGCGACTATATGTGAACGCTAACACTATACACATTATGTAATGAAAGGTTGGAAAGGTAATATTGTTGTACAGTTTTTATTTCACGATAGGGCACTAGATAAACACCGTTTTCTGGCATCTCGTGTGTTCGTGTACAGTTCCGGTGTTGGGGAGTTTGAACTCAAAACGCGACAAAAGTTTAATGATGTAATGGAACCCACGACACTCCAACACAATAGGGAATAGTGAGGCAGATACATGGACTAAGAAGAGATTCAGGCACGCACAGTTTCACAACGACATCTTACTAAACACAGCTAAACAAATGATATACTTCAACAGTAAAGAAGATTGATTGAATGGACGGGGAAAAACAAGGGAAAATCTATTTAAATACATGACAAGGTCAAGTCTCCAACAACGACAATAACAACCTAAAAAAGAAAACACCAAACCACCATCTTCAGATGGAGGTCTCCTTCACAAGAACACACACACACACACACACACACACACACACATATATATATATATATATATATATATATATATATATATATATATACACACACACACACACACACACACGAGCAGCGCAGCTCTAGCGGGTTTCAATTGAACACGCCTCATTTATATATGAGGTCTATCGGGAGTGGGGAGGAGGGTGGGCCTGTACGACCAGAGAATAACGGCCGCTTGTCCAGTGCATTTGTCACGAGGTGTAGGGGTCTGGGTTTGTATTTCACCCTCGAATGAAACAATCTTTTGACCCTACCGGAATTTGAACCTGTATTCTCCTGTTTTTGAGCCCGACAAGTTAACGATGTGGCCACATACGAGTATATATATATCAATGAGGTTGAATTTGATTTGGTTTTAGGAACGATATGTATTTAGATTATTGCAGCATTTAGATCTCATATACGTACATAAGGCTACTATTATTATTCTTCTTCTACCTTTCAGCTCCCTGTTTAGCATAAGTCTTCAACAAACACTTTCCAAGTCGTCTTGTTTCTTGCCATTCTTTTAAGATGTCTTCCCCATTATCTTCATCCCAACTTCCACCTGTCGTCTCCATGTATATTTTGGTCTTCATTTTCGCTTTTTCCCCTGAGGATTCCAAAACATGACCTATCGTGTAATACTCTCGTTTGGCTTCTGTAGTGCGTGTGCTAAGGTACGTAGTGCGTGTGCTAAGGTACGTACATTTCAGGTGCCAATTCTGAAGAATTTCCGGGTAGACAAAAGGTGAATCAGTGACCCGGACTCCTTGCGGCTTTCTCGGGATTGCGTCTTACATCTCTTAGACAGAGACAGAAAGTCGTAATCTTTCCTGGATGGCGGATTTACTTTTTGTTTTTCTTTTCTTTGACTTGTCCATGTTTGTGAAGTTTTTGCAGCGTATATTTTTCACAGTACAGGATAGCCAGTCAGATACCCAACCCTCCGTAAGCAGCTCTTACAGCCATGCCTGGCAGGCAACATCGCTACAATTCTTTACTTCCTTCTCTGACTTCGGTATGTGTGTGTTTTCTGTCTTTTTTTCTTCCAATATAATATATTCTACCTTTGTCACTTCCAGAGAAACAAAGAATTCTGCCGTGGACTCAGTATGCCCAAGGCACATGACGACTCATAGCTGATTGTTTGTATCGGGGCAAGTGAACCAGAACTGATTAAGACCTTATTAAACGTCCCCGTATTAATCTTGGAAACAGACTAACCAGTCTGATGAAGCGAGTAGAGATGACCAGGGGAGGAAATTTGTACACAAAAATGTTTATCTGAAGTTGTATGAATTGTTCAGATAAAAGCAACACGTTTCAGCTTTCTCTCAACGGCGTCAAAATGATAAGAAACGCGATGTTTAGTCACTATGATGAGATCGTCCTGTTTAAACAGAGATTTGATGTGATGGCGAAAGATAGTTATTAAACATGGTGACGTTGGTCCTAACACAAATAGAACACACTGCGTTGACAATTTACAACAAGGACCGCCGGATATAAGAAGTGTCAAACATGTTAGATGAAATCTATTCAAGTTTTAATGGTAACAACAAAGAAAAAGACATCACCTCAGTGCAAAATAAAGACAAGTGGAACAATATTAAAACAGGTAAATTAATTTAAATATTTGGGAACTTTGTTAACCTCAGAAGGAAGATGTACAAAAGAGGTGAGATGCAGAATGGTTCAGGCAAAAGCAGCTTTCCAAAAAATGAGGAAGATACTATGCAATCAATTTTTGACAATAGTAACAAGAAAAAGAGTTCTTAAATGTTATGTAGAGCCAGTCTTAATATATGGATGTGAATCATGGACAATAGGACAACAGACAAGAAAATAACTGGAGTCTGTAGAAATGTGGTTTTACAGAAGAATGTTGAGAATACAATGGCCATCTAAGAAGAGTAATGAAAATGTTCTGAGAGAGGTCAAAGCAAAAAGAGAGCTAATTTCCAATACTAGGAAGAAACAATCATCATTTTTGGCCATGTAATGAGAAGAGAACAACTGGAATATATTGTAACAACTGGGTAAATTGAGGGACGAAGAGATAGAAGAAGCAAAGAGAACAGATATCAGACAGCTGAAGAGAATGGCTTGGCAGAAGGTCAACAACAGAAATGATAAATAACTGTCGAGATCGAAAGTTGTGGAGAGAGACATGATCACCTACGCCAGCAGGCTCGGTACTTGATGATGATGATGATGATGATGATGATGATGATGATGATGATGATGATGATGATGATGATGATGATGATGATGATTCACGACATCGCAAGATGACGCTACGAAATGTGACTGACATTTTATAAAAAAGGCAACTTCACAAACAAGAGTTTTTGATAAGATCAGCATCGGCATACACGAATGACTATTTACGTTTGTCAATGACTGCGTCCACCCGACGATTTCGTCATGCGCCCTTAAATGGACGGTTAGTGTACCTTTTTGTGCTTGTTCTCAGTAGAATTGTGATATTTGCGCCATTCTGCTCAACACATCTAACATCAGCATGCATTTCTATATTATCTGGGTTGCCGTTCCACTCGATGTCTACTTAATTGGGCAGATTAGGCGTGTTAGTACGTTTCTAAGGGCACCGCTAAACGGTGGAGTAGGGTCAAGATAGTATTGGTTCCCCAATCCTGGGACGAGCAGTCAGCTATAAGTCGTTGACAACTTTCAACTCTGTTGCTGTCGAGCGCCTCCTCCAACTCCCCCCCCACGCCCCCCACCAATAAAATGGAAGTATGTTGCCAAGAGCATGCCCTACGATCGAACGGCCTGTGCGAAGGAGGAAGTACAGGGAAACAAAGATATGTATTAACAATATCAGATATGGACACAGAAAATATACGAAAAGAAAACTGACTCACATCTATTCATAGAATCAGTTCCACTGCAGTCGGGGCATTCCTATTTCCGCTTCACTTTTCGTCCCAGCAATTCTCGAAGCGTATACAGACTGATTGTTCCTGTAAGGTGTTGATTATAGATACATCTCCTTTCCCTACTAAGCACTCCAGATCGACCAGACCTCTTTCTAACTTTAGACTCCTCAGTCTCTCAATAAATTCATCATTGTTCCACCCATTCTCCTCCTCCTCTTTGTCCACAGTTAGGCCACACTCAGTGCCAGAGCTGGCAGCGAGCTTATCGACTATTTCATTGTCATGTACATCAGCGTGTTCTGTTGTACAGTAGACCCATGTACATCAGTGTGTTCTGTTGTACAGTAGACCCATGTACATCAGTGTGTTCTGTTGTACAGTAGACCCACGTTAAAGCGTTTCCTTTAGAGTCATCCAAGATCTGCATCCACACCTGCCGCAGACACTGTCTGTTAAATCTTTTGTAACATACTTTGTGAGTCAGTCTCCAAGACTGCGTGATCCACGTTCTGTGTAACAGACACTGTCTGTTAAATCTTTTCTAACATACTTTGTGAGTCAGTCTCCAAGACTGCGTGATCCACGTTCTGTGTAACAGACACTGTCTGTTAAATCTTTTCTAACATACTTTGTGAGTCAGTCTCCAAGACTGCGTGATCCACGTTCTGTGTAACAGACACTGTCTGTTAAATTTTTTGTAACCTACTTTGTGAGTCAGTCACCAAGACTGCGGCGCGATCCACGTTCTGTGTAACAGATACTGTCTGTTAAATTTTGTGTAACATACTTTGTGAGTCAGTCACCAAGACTGCGGCGCGATCCACGTTCTGTGTAACAGATACTGTCTGTTAAATTTTTTGTAACATACTTTGTGAGTCAGTCACCAAGACTGCGTGATCCACGTTCTGTGTAACCAACCATGTTATCACCGCCATTCTATCTCCATTCTCATGCTGGACACCGTAATGCTACACTTGCCAGGTTCATTAACCACTTCTCTGTCAAGTTGGCACGCCACAAGACTCCAACTACTGCGCTCTCTGCGGGATACAGAACCATCCGTGTAGATGATCGCATCCTGAGGTGAGGACACATTTTCGATGGATTCCCTTAATACAACCTCGGCAGCTCCATAGGTCCAATTGTGACACTCCCTGCCGAGCTGAATGATTACTTTGGTTTACCTCTTTTTATCTGTTGTTACTTCTATCCAATCTTTGCCAGCCCTAAGGTAATTTAAATCACATACTTTCCTTATGGACTCTGCCATCCAGGATTCTCCACACTTGAGGCGCCTGTCCTTGGTTGCATCCAATTCTGAATGCAAGGGAGGATTTATGTCCCTTCTACTACCTTTTTTAGCTCCCAGTAGAGCATAGGTCTTCAACAAACACTTTCAAGTCGTTCTGTTTTTTGCCATTCTTTTAAGATCATTCCATGTCTTCCCCATCATCTTCATTTCTGATTCTATCTGTATTCTCCTAGAATTTCTTGGTCTTCCTCTTTGTCTTTTTCCTTGGGATTCAAAAAAATGGCCTGTTGTGTAATACTCTCAGGTGGATTCCGCAGTGTGTGTCCTATCCAGCGCCATCGTCTTCGCTGTATATCTTTATCCACTGGTATTTGACTGGTACTTTTCCATAATTCTATGTCAGTGATTTTGTCCTGCCATTTCCTTTCTTTTATTCTGCGTAAGCATCCATTAATGAAAGTCTGTATCTTCATGATTATCAATTGTGTTGTTCTCCATGTTTCACAGCCATATAATAGGACAGACTTAACATTTGAGTTGAAAATTTTTATGTTTGTATTTAACCTAATTTCTTTGGATCTCCATATGTTTCCCAGTGCAACGAAAGCTCCTCTTGCTTTTGATATCCATATTTTGGTATCATTTTCTGTTCCTCCCTCTGTATCTATATTACTGCCCAGATATATGTACGATTGTACGTCTAGTAGAGGTATTTCTCCTAGTTTTATTTGGTTATTGCCAACTGCATTAATTCTCATAATGTTGGTCTTATCTCTATTAATCTTCAGTCCTAGTTGTTGTGATCTTTCATCAAGTATGTTCATTTTATCCTGCATCTGTTGATGGTTGTGTGATAGGAGAGCTATTTATGTCCCTTAACCCGTTCAAATAAGCCCCGGACTTGAGCAGATCTATGTCGCTCTCTAATGCCCGGTATGTCGTACCAGGTAATTCATTGAACGGTTAGGTGTATCTCTGGTGTATCCTAGAACTGCCTATAGGCCCTCATTCTGAACCCTGTCCAAACATGCGATCTGAGCTGACGAGATAGTGAGCATACCCCAACCATAGTCCAGTACTGAGAAGAACATTCCAGAAAAACACCTGAGAAGAACACCTGGGAAGAACATCTGGGAAGAATTACCGTTAACTGTAATAAGTACATCGTACTGGCGTCCTAAATATAATAGAAATAAAACAAATAGGCCAAGCAGGGAAAGCAAAGATTAATTTAAAATGTCTTTCACGTCTTTCATTTTCATGTATCATGATTCTAAGCACAAATTAATCAAAATATCTCATGTTCTTTTTTATTCCTTTCCTCAATATTTTACCGGTTATCTTTTAATTTTCTTAACAATCTAAAACATAACTTTAAAATTATGATTTAATATTTCGTAATTTTGCAAATTGTTTGCCGCTTTATTAGTAAAATTAACAACAATAACATAATACACATATTTGTCCTATTTCTTACTGAAGTAATTAATAAAATATTAATATCTGCACGCACTAGATTGAATCAATGAGGTTCGTTTTGTTTTCCTTTCCTCGCCTATTTTATTTAATATAAATAAGTAATTTAATATTTAATATTTGTTAATGGTTTAAAGTTATTATTTCTGTCTATACTGAAGAAAGTCTCTGGTCGTAACGTTGAATGTCGTTATCGTGGCATTTTACAGCTATAAAACTCTGAGTATTCGGACGAGATTTTCTTTGACTTCCTACACTGTTGTAAAGTGAATTTATTGTTCTGATTAACTGCTCTAGAAAAGATATTAATTGCTCTAGAAAAGAGATTAATTGCTCTAGAAAAGAGATTAATTGCTCTATAAAAGAAATTAATTGCTCTAGAAAAGATATTAATTGCTCTAGAAAAGAGATTAATTGCTCTAGAAAAGAGATTAATTGCTCTAGAAAAAAGATTAATTGCTTTAGAAAATAGATTAATTGCTCTAGAAAATAAATTAATTTCTTTAGAAAATAGATTAAATGCCGTTAAGATTAAATGTCCCTGAAGACTCTTGAACATAAACTGGTGAGACTTGATATCAAATGAAAATATCAGGAAGAAACCAAACAAGAACACGTACCAAGATCTACACTGTGGAGGAGCAGGTGCTCAAAGTGGAGAAAGGTGACTTCCGGTTCATGCGCGCATATGGACACCGGGTGGCAAAAGAAAACAAGGAGAGCGAAATCAAACTCGAAGTAGAACAATCAGTAGTGATGTGCTCAATAACAGCCAATTGTAGATTTGCTTAAAGTAAAGTAAAGTGCTTCCCGTGTGTTACCGGGGCTTCATTATGAGGGAAGTAAAGAATAGTGACACTGTGACCTTCCAGGCATGTCGTAAGAGGCGACTAAGGATGTTGATCGATGGCATGACAAGCTGTCATTGTAAAAAGTATTGTTATGGAAACAGAGCCATAGACTTTAGAAGCAGTGATCTCTGCAATTTGTGCCATTTTGTCACGGAAGATTTCTGTTTTTGAGATTGTGGTTCTGCCCTATGTGCCGTCTTCGGCTCGAACGAACAATAGATAGATTGGAAGTAAAGTGCCCCCGTCACGCCAAGTGGCGTATAGGGAATATGGTGTTAGTGACCATAAATTTTACAGACCTTCGGCACATGATTTTTGGGGTAATGTGGTCGGTATTACGCCCGTGCCGCTTTACATTCCCAGAAAAAAAAATCCGGTACCCATTTACGGCTGGGTGAACCCGAAAGCCGTCGGATGGGATCGAACTCGACCTCTTGTCCTTTGTAGTCCAGTTCACTAACCACTGAGCTATCCAGCTCCTAGATGTGCTTACTGAAAGGGAATTTCAGTAAAACCGCCAACTAGTGTGACGTTTTCAGCTTTGTAAATAGGGGTGGCTGTGGGTAGTGTGGAGTCGACCGTCTATAGCTCCTGTAGTTTGAACACGTCACACCAGTTGGTGGGTTTTCCTATTTGTTTTCTTCCTGCCGAGGTTTGCCGCCTCGCATCGTGAGTTTCGATGCTTGAAGCGACACTACCCAGAAGTCTCCGAAAAATTCTGGGTAGGCGGCCGAGCACATATGGGTGAAAACTCGAGTGCTAAGACGCCGATTCAAGTCTCGTACATTACCTTTCTATCTATTGACCTTTCGAGCCGTAGCCGGCCCATCGAGCATAAACCCAGATACTCTTTCTCTTATCTAAATTTTTATTCTAGCAGTTTTCAATCCTTCTAAAGATATTTTATCAAATCTCGCCAATTGTCTCTGATCTGTGCAAGCAACTCTATCTCATTGAGGGAGCCGATTTCTGCTGCTCTTGCCTCTCTCATCAATGTTCTTCTCAGTGTCTCTCTGGATCGGCCTCTTTTCCTCTTACCTGTTGTTTCCCACATGAGGGCTTGCTTTGTTATTCGGTTATTATCTCTCCTCATCACATGTCCAACATATGACCATCGTCTTTTCTTGATTACTGAAGATATTAGTACTTTACCTTACCTTACCTTTATGTCCCGCCTGTGGGCCTTAATACATCTATAGTTGGCTGTGTCTCAACTATGGGCATAAGAACAACACCCAGCACGGAGTCGCCAGAGATGGAGTTTTAACTCCATTCCTTTAAGCTCTATCAGCCTGGGAGGAACAAACTAAACTATTTTCTTTTTGTCTTAGAACCATCATAACTATGTCCATTAGCGTTCCTACCTATACCTGACAGTGCAGGACGACGTCAGCACAGAGCACGTACTTTGTAGCATCGGCGGGGATTCTTTAGGATAAATTCTGAAAACTTATTATCTATTGTGGGTTTTTAAGATTTTTTGTTTTAAATATGGTCCAAGTGGTGGCTTACAGTCTACAGCTTTTGAATTTTTAACTTCCGTGTGTTCTTTTATGTATCGACCGGAAAGCGAGATCTCAATTTCATCGTCTTCCATAGCACGGATAGAAGAATGTGCTCTGATAGATTAATGTGCTCTGATAGACTAATGTGCTCTGATAGATTAATGTGCTCTGATAGATTAATGTGCTCTGGTAGATTAATGTCCTCTGATAGATTAATGTGCTCTTATAGAATAATGTGCTCTTATAGATTAGCATGTTCTTATAGATTAATGTGTTCTGATAGATTAATGTGCTCTGATAGATTAATGTGCCCTGAAAGATTAATCGTTAAACACACTTCTAGTTACTCTTTTCAATTGTCCACTATGACTCTGATAGATTAATGTGCTCTTATAGATTAATGTGCTCTTATAGATTAACATGTTCTTATAGACTAATGTGCTCTGATAGATTAATGTGCTCTGATAGATTAATGTGCTCTGAAAGATTAATCGTTAAACACACTTCTAGTTACTCTTTTCAAATGTCCACTATGGCTCTGATAGATTAATGTGTTCTGATAGATTAATCTCTTATAGATTAATGTGCTCTGAAAGATTAATGTGCTCCTATAGATTAATGTGTTCTGATAGATTAATGTGCGATTAATGTGCTCTGAAAGATTAATGTGCATAGATTACAAACACACCTCTTGTTAATCTTTTCAATCATCTTCTTACGTTACATGCTGCTCCAATCTCACTACTACATTTAACGAGTATTATCATTCCTGATATATTTCATATCAATATATTAACACTGATGCTATGATTCTTATAAAGGGACTAGGTGGTTTACAGGTAAGAGATCAGCCTCTGTACAAGACGGTCCGGGTTCGAACTTTGCCACAACGGTGGTATCTTTCTCTTCGAATCCGTGGTTTCTTCATGGTCCTACCAAGCCCTGGTCTCTGGGTAATGGAACCTAATGTCTTGTCGGCAGCCTCAGATAAGGGCGGAGACAGGTGCTCCCCAAGAGCACATTAAAGAACCAGTCTTCTTCTACCTTTCAGCTCCCTGTGGAGCATAGGTCCTCAACAAACACTTTCCAAGTCGTTATGTTTCTTGCCATTCTTTTAAGATCATTCCATGTCTTCCCCATCATCACCATCTCTGCTTCTATCTGTCTTATCCAAGAATTCCTTGGTCTTCCTCTTTGTCTTTTGCCCTGGGGATTCCAAAAAAAGGCCAGTTGTGTAATACTCTCAGTTGGCTTCCACAGTGTGTGTCCTATCCAGCATCATCTTCGCTGTATCTCTTTATCCACTGGTATTTGACTGGTACATTTCCATAATTCTATGTTAGTGATTTTGTTTTGCCATTTCCATCCTTTTTAAAGAACCCGTGGTAGTTAAAAAATCTATTTTAAAAAAATAAAAAAATGGGCGAAACCTGGCATCTGCACGGACAAACATGATAAAGAGTGTAACTGTTATAGAAGGAGTAGTTGGTTTCGAGTTAAGACGACGGTCTCAAAACAGAGAGGTTATGAGTGCAAATCTCACCTGCTTCAGGTAAGATTTTTTTTTATTTATGATTTCTCTCTGTGGCAACCATCCTTGGTCTTAACGGCCAGGCTCGACTTGAAACGTCAATTACTCATTAACGGAAAAAAAATATCAGTACCTCCGAAGACGGAGTTATCTGCCTGTGCGGCGAGGGATCCCTGTGCAAACGGCTGGCAGGTAAAACAGATTAATACACAAAATTCATTTCCTATTCTCTAGGGACTTCGCCAGTGATGAAAGCTGGAGAACGCCAAAAAAAAATTTAATATTTGAAAAACTGTTATAGGCATGCAGGAATTTATGAACATAATAAGCGAGCTGACAAGTTGGTTGGTCTCGAGGCAAGACGCCAGCCTCAAGACTGAGAGGTTGTGGGTTCAAATCCTGTGATTTTTATTTGAGATTTCTCTCTGCGGCAACCACCCCTGGTTTCAGCAGCGAGGCCCGGCTTAAAACGTCAATTACACATGGACGGAGAAAATATGAGTACCATCGAAGACGGAGTTATCTGCCTGTGCGGCGAGGGACCCCTGTGCACACGGCTGCCAGGGAAAAACGTATTAACACGCAAAAGTCAGCTCCATGTCTCTACTGACTCCGTCAGAGGTAAAAGCTGCTGGACGCAACAAAAAAAAACAAAATTTGGGTGTTATTTAAATGCCTAAGACGGAGGCATCGGACCGAAAGGTACAAATATTTCAACTAGTCGTAAACAAGTAACCCAACGCATTTACGCCCGTTTAACGACTGGAAGAAGAAGAAGAAATTTGTTATATTTCACATTATCATTCGTTTATTATTCCCACTATCTTGTATATTATCATTCATTTATTATTCCCACTATCTTGTATATTATAATTCATTTATTATTCCCACTATCTTATATATTATCATTCATTTATTATTCCCAATATCTTATATATTATCATTCATTTATTATTCCCACTATCTTGTATATTATCATTCATTTATTATTCCCACTATCTTGTATATTATCATTCATTTATTATTCCCAATATCTTATATATTATCATTCATTTATTATTCCCACTATCTTGTATATTATCATTCATTTATTATTCCCACTATCTTGTATATTATCATTCATTTATTATTCCCACTATCTTATATATTATCATTCATTTATTATTCCCAATATCTTATATATTATCATTCATTTATTATTCCCACTATCTTGTATATTATCATTCATTTATTATTCCCACTATCTTGTATATTATCATTCATTTATTATTCCCAATATCTTATATATTATCATTCATTTATTATTCCCACTATCTTGTATATTATCATTCATTTATTATTCCCACTATCTTGTATATTATAATTCATTTATTATTCCCACTATCTTATATATTATCATTCATTTATTATTCCCAATATCTTATATATTATCATTCATTTATTATTCCCACTATCTTGTATATTATCATTCATATCTATTATCATTCATTTATTATTCCACTATCTTGTATATTATCATTCATTTATTATTCCCACTATCTTATATATTATCATTCATTTATTATTCCCACTATCTTATATATTATCATTCATTTATTATTCCCACTATTTTGTATATTATCATTCATTTATTATTCCCACTATCTTATATATTACCATTCATTTATTATTCCCAATATCTTGTATATTATCATTCCATTTTCTATTACCATTACCTTTCATATGAGCACATAATCGTTCACATTATCATTCATTTTATCATTCTTATTATATTTCATATTATTTTGACCTGATATAAAATATCTGAAATCAAAAATGACACTTTGACTTCTTTCTTTATAATGGACATGCAACTGAAACTGCCTGCGCAGATAACATGTCAGGTCTGTCTTAATGTTCGCGGATTCCTGCGTGCCTGTGACGCCTCATCCAACCAAGTTCCGGAAGCCTTGATACGAGGTAAGACATTATGGTTTTACTCACGGCTTTACTGAGTCCGGGGAATATGGTGTGAGAGTTAATACATTTATACAACATATATATATATATATATATATATATATATATATATATATATATATATATCATCACCATCATCATCATTATCATCATCAAGAACCATGCCTGCTGGCGTAGGTAATCATGTCTCTCCACAACTTTCGATCTCGAGAGTTATTTATCATTTCCGTTATTGACCTTATGCCAAGCCATTCTCTGAAGCTGTCTGGTATCTTTTCTTTTTGCTTCCCTCTATCTCTTCGTTCTTAAATTTCCCAGTTGTTACAATATATTCCAGCTGTTCCTTTCTCTTTACGTGGCCAAAAAATAATGATTTTTTCTTCCTAATTTTGGAAATTAGCTCTCTCTTTACTTTGGCCTCTTTCAGAACGTATTCATTACTCTTCTTAGCTGTCCATGATATTCTCAACATTCTTCTGTAAAACCACATTTCTACAGCTGCCAGTGATTTTTCTGTCTGCTGTCCCATTGTCCATGATTCACATCCATATGTTAAGACTGGCTTTACATAACATTTAAGAACTCTTTTTCTTGTTTCTATTCTATGTTATATATATATATATATATATATATATATATATATATATATTACAATAAACAATGACACATTATTATATGGGTACTGTAGTCGGTATTCCTTTTCTGCTTCGATTAAGCTCCACATGGAGCATAGGAATTAGACAAACACTTTCCAACCCGTCCTGTTTATTCCCATTCTCTTAAGATCGTGCAATGTCTTCTCCTTCATCCTCATCTCTGCTTCCATCTGTCTTCCGAGAATACTTTCGCTTTCCCATTTGTCTACTCCCATTGGAATTCCAAAAGAGAGCTTTTCATGTAGTGCTCTCATTTGGCTTCCGCACTGTGTAGTCAGTATTATCCCAGTTTTAACAAAACTGATGGTACACATTTTCAGGTACTGTGTCTGTCCGAAAAAAAAAAAATTGTCAACATCTAGGAATCAAACTTAAATCATTTTGTTCAGTAGTGAACACACTAACCACTGATCTCCCTCGGCTGCTAACATTTGAGATCTCCAACATATTGTATACATTTATGTAAGATCTCCTGTACATTATATCAATTTATGTGAGATCTAAATATTATTTCTACTTATGTGAGATCTCCCGTATATTATATCTACTTTTGTGAAAGCGACAATACATTCTAACTATTTATGTGAGATCTCCCGTACATTCGATCTACTTATGTCTCACCAACGTAATATTTCAATCTGTATTCATTAAGCACATGCCGTGTCTGTTGGCTTAGGTGTTCATCTCTCCACAACTTTCTATCTCTACAAATCCTCATCATTTCTGCTACTGTAATTTTACATAAATGTATTGTGTCTTTGAGGAAGAAACTCGAAATTGAACCAGCAATCGAATACATAAAGAAACAACAGATAAAATGGTTCGGTCACATAACAAGACAAAAATAACTAACAATGACTCAAAAGAGCCATAAACAAACGCTATGAAAACGCCAGATTAAGAGGAAGACCGAGAAAGAGATGGATAAAGGGAATACTAGAGTCGCTAGGAGGAATAACATCAGAAGAGGCCAAAAGAAGAGCAAAGAATCGTAGATTGTATCTCCCCTCGACGCCAACGGCAATAGAGGAAGGATAGAAGAAGTAGAAGAAGATCGTGTTTCTCCCCAACCCCTGTTTTACTCTAACTGTCCTACCCTTAATCTTTTCCCAACTGATATTCTCTATTTCAGCTCTTCCTTTCTCGTTATGATGAGGTCGCCTATTCTTTGGAGAACAAAGCATTCACCACAGTCCGTCTGAAAGAATATATATAGATAATTCACATCATCATCATATTCGCATCATAATTCACATTATCAGCAGCCTAATTCACTTCATCAGCAGCAGAATCGACATCATTATCATAATTCACATTATCATTATTCACGTAATAATTTACATCATCATTAGCATAATTCACGTCATCGTAATTAATTCGTACTATCATCGTAATTCACATTATTGTCATAATTCATCATTATCATAATTCAAAACAATATCATAATTCCCATCGTTATCATAATTCACATCATCATCAGCATAAATCATATCATCACTATAACTCCCATCATCGTCATAATTCAAATCATTATCATAATTCACATCATAAGTCACATCATGATCAGCATAATTCACATTACCATTATCATAATTCACATCAACATCAGCATAATTCACATCATCATTAGCATAATTCACAACAGCATTAGTATAATTCAAATCATCATAATTTGTATTATCGTCATAATTCACATCATCGTCATAATTCACATCATATTTCACATTATCATCATCTTGTTGCTCACACCTGTCGACAATTGGCTACCACGACAGCTTCTCCCAAGTTTTTTTTCTATCTGACGCGATATGCCCAGCATCTGCAGTAACCAATCCCAGCTCTCTATATATTATCTTGCACCCACCTTCTTCTAGATCTTCCCCTCTTTCTTCTTTACCTGGTACAATGCCATTCATAATTTTTTTTCTCTATGACATTATGTCGTTTTGATAGTTTTTATATAACTACACTCTTAATCTCTTCTTTTTGTGCACTTCGTCAACCAATTCTCTGAATGTTAGTTCTTTCATGACTGACGTATTTGCTCTTTTCTCCATCCATAATATTGGGAGTATTCCTCTGTAAATCTTATATTCAAAAGCATTGATAATTGTGTGTATTTTTTTTTGCACATATGTTAATTCCCTAAGTTTCAAATCCATATAGGAGTATAAATAATAATAAATTAGTGTTATTATAGAGGGAAACTTCCGAGGCGATAATTCAGCGAATCATAGGAGAAAGAGTTATGTTTACAGCACTCGGAAAAAATGACAAATAAACAACAACAGAAAAAAACAAAGAACAATATATGGTCCGAAGCAGGATCGAACCCGTACTCCATGGCACAGCGCCTTGCCACGAAAAGCCAAACGTTATGGCAGTGTTTGGCAGTGTTCCCTAGCGTGGGCTTTTCGTGGCAAGTCTCTATGCCATGGAGTACGGGTTCGATCCTGCTTTGGTCCATATATTGTTCTTTGTTTTTTTTTTCTGTTGTTGATTATTTGTCATTTTTTTCCTGGGTGCTGTAAACATACCTCCTCCTATGATTCGTTCAAATCCATGTACTGTTGAGGAAAAAATACGAGCTCTTAAAAACCTAAGTTTTGTTGCAATAATACTTCTTTGCTATATGTTGTGCATCTGGGTACAGGGTAGCCTAGAGTCACGACGTCGGCGTCAGGACAAGAAGGAATCGAGTTCAAAGCCCACCAGACGAGGTGGTAATTTTGTCAAAAAATAGGAAAAGTTAATCAGTGGTTTCTTCATGACGTTACCCTCCCCTGGTCTTTGGCGTAGTGAAATCCGATGTCTAGCCCTCTCGGATAACGGCAATAAACAGGAGGTCCCGTGTGCACTTGCGCACGTTAAAGATCCCTTGGCAGTTAAAATAAAAAAGAGTAGTCCATAAATATTAGTGACCATTTTTTTTCATGACCGCAGCACATTTTTGGGTGATGAGGTAGCTATCACGCCAGGCCGTCTTTACTTCCCTCTAAAACATCTCTGGTACCCATTTTTAGTGGTTGGGTGAATCCCGGAGCCATTCTCAGTCAGAACAAAAAAAAAGTCCGCTACTGCTGAGGTTCGAACCTGGACCCTTCAGATTAGGATGCGAGTCCACTAACCACTCAGCCACCGATGCTCAACTTTAGGGATTTAATAATTCCAATGCATGCGGAAGCTTTGATCTTCTGCTTCTTTCTTCTTCTTTTCTCTTTTCACTGATACCTAAAAGGTGTCGTGGTTTATATCATTTGTCGTTCTTGAGCTGCTCGAACTGTCTGAATTAGTGATTTTCCTTTGTTGTTACATGTCTCTGTCACTGCATCTATCCATCTTCTTCTGGGTATTCCTCTTGGTCTTTTTCCATGCATTCTCGAGAAGAGCGCCGTTGATGGTGATTGGTAAAGATTCATTCTGACCAGGTGGCTAAACCATTTAAGTTGTTGTTTTTCTATATATTCTTGGCAGGGTTTTGTTCCTACTATTTTTCTTATGGTTTCATTTGGTATTATACCGCTTCTTGTGTTGTTTGTTACTTTTCTCAAGCAATGCATCTCACATGTATTGATCTTTCTTAAATGTGATTTAGAAAGGGTCCATGTTTGACTTTCACAGCACAAAGTTGGTATGAAGATGCTATTTATCATTTGTTGTTTAGCTGGCATAGAAATGTTTGGATGTCTTAGCAATGGTGAAAGCTGGTATGTGACAGCATTTGCTTTTTGTATTTTCATGTCAATTTCTCTGTCTAGTTTTCCATCTTCTGAAGGTCCTCTTCCACACTTCCGGTGTGTGACTGTGCTGGCAACACGACACAATTTTCGATGGGAGTCAAATTTAAGTTATAAGTGAATTTCAATGCCCGTAGAAAAAGAAATGCAAGCGTTCTTGTGCTATTTCAAATGGAAGTTTTGATGTCGTTTCTGATTTCGTCCACCTTTTCCTTCTTACAGCAGATTTCTATGCTCGTACGAAAGCAAAGGAATATCCATTCTTTTATGTTTTCTTCCCCTTTCTTTTTCTTTGAGACTATGGCCGAGCCGTAGTTAATGAGGTCAAGATGTTAGGTTCATTATCAAGACCTGCCGGCTTCTATGTTTAGCCATCAATAAATGGATACCGGAAGCTTGCTTTCATGGATGGAAAGGCAGTATGGGATAGTTAACACGGACCAAAAATATTCCGATGGTAAAACAGGCAAGGGTATTTTCGTCTACTTTTTCTTCTTCTACTTCTTTTTCATCTACTTCCTCTTCTTCTTGTTCTTCTTTTTCTAATTCTTCTTCATCTACTTCCCATTCTTCTTCTACTTCTTAGTCTTCGTTTTTTTCTTCTACATCTTCTTTTGCCTCTTATTTTACTTCTTATTCTTCCTTTCAACAGCCTCCAGAACATAGATCATCAACAGACATTTTTCAAACCGATCCGATTCTTGACATACCCTTAAGATCGTTCCATGTCTACCCCATCCTCTTCATCGCTGCTCCCACCTGTCCTCTTCAAGTATAATTTGACCTCCCCTTTTATCTCCCCTTGTTCTTGATGTATTGCCACGGTAGAAGCACTTTAACTCATTGAGTGCGTGGCAGATCGTAATAGCATTCTTGACATTCCCTGCTTTTACTGGAGAAGCTGGGGTCCGTCTAGTTCCAGGCGTTGACTGGGAGATTGTGTGACTTGTCCTGTCTAGAGGTACTACAATACTAGGTCTTCTATATCAGTAAGAGCTACCACTACAAGAAACACGGCGATCCTATTTTATGATAGCCAGCCTGTGTGACTTATCCTGTCTAGAGGTACTACAATACTATGTCTTCTATATCAGATGAGTTACCACTACAAGGAACACGGCAATCCTAGTGTCTGTTAGCCAGCCTGTGTGACTTGTCTTGTCTAGAGGTACCACAATACTAGGTCTTCTACATCAGTAAGAGCTACCACTACAGGGAACACGGCGATCCTATTTTATGATAGCCAGCCTGTGTGACTTGTCCTGTCTAGAGGTACTACAATACTAGGTCTTCTATATCAGTAAGAGCTACCACTACAGGGAACACGGCGATCCTATTTTATGATAGCCAGCCTGTGTGACTTGTCCTGTCTAGAGGTACTGCGATACTAGATCTTCTATATCAGTAAGAGCTACCACTACAGGGAACACGGCGATCCTAGTTTCTGTTAGCCAGCCTGTGTAAGTCGACTTAAAAAAAATCGAGCTAGACTTTGGTCAGCAGATAGCTCGACTATCCTGCCATACGATTATGGCGATTACCACATATATCACATATATAAAATATTAAATATATAAGAAATAATCACCCTTGACATAACTTGAAATAACCACCCTTGACATAACTTGAAATAATTACCCTTGACATAACTTGAAATAGTCAACCTTGACATAACTTGAAATAATCACCCTTGACATAACTTGAAATAATCACCCTTGACATAACTTGAAATAATCACCCTTGACATAACTTGAAATAATCACCCTTGACATAACTTGAAATAACGACCCTTGACATAACTTGAAATAATTACCCTTGACATAACTTGAAATAATCACCTTTGACATAACTTGAAATAATCACCCTTGACATAACTTGAAATAATCACCCTTGACATAACTTGAAATAATTACCCTTGACATAACTTGAAATAATCAACCTTGACATAACTTGAAATAATCACCCTTGACATAACTTGAAATAATCAACCTTGACATAACTTGAAATAATCACCCTTGACATAACTTGAAATAATCACCCTTGACATAACTTGAAATAATCACCCTTGACATAACTTGAAATAATTACCCTTGGCATAGCTTGAAATAATCACCCTTGACATAACTTGAAATAATTACCCTTGGCATAACTTGAAATAATCACCCTTGACATAACTTGAAATAATCAACCTTGAAAAAACTTGAAATAATCATCCTTGACATCATTTGAAATACTATTTCAATACCTTGTGCTGCACGTGCATTCTCCATCACCTGACATCCGGTACTACTTTCTACAAACATATTGATCAATATACGCACATTACCTTCTCATTTATCTTTCCACGAGCGGCGGGTGAGTGGCAGCAAGTTCATGACCGGAAGTTGTATATGCAAGCACCGACTTAACATAAACAATTTACGATATATGCAGACGCTACAGTCTTAATAGCGAAGAAAGAGAATGAGCTACGCGAAATTATAAACATAATAGTAAAAGAAAGCAACAAGAAAGGTTTCAGTCTGAATAGTAAATAAAAAAAGAAGTAATGGTCACATCGAAAAAGCAATCATCACCATCATGTGGCATGAAAATAAACAGGACAAATCTGAAACAAGTGCAACGCGTCAAATACTTGGGCACAATAATAACATCAGATGGGAGATGCATCAAAGAAATAAAAAGTAGAATAGCTCAGGCAAAAATAGCATTTCAGAAAATGGAAACTGTCTTATGCAACAAATATATGTCAATAAAAGTGAGAAAGAGAGTTCATCGGTGTTATATAGAACTAATTCTGACCTATGGAAGCGAATCAGGGACAGTAGACTAACAAATGAAAAGACGATTAGAAGCCACAGTGATGAGATTCCTCAGAAGAATGTTGAAAGTTATCTGGACAGCTAAAAAGACCAACGAGAAAATTCTCCGAGGCCAACACAAAAAGGGGCTCCTAAGAAACATCAGAAAGAAACAATCAACATTTTTCGCTCACATCATGAGAAGATGAAAGTTGGAATACTTGGTTACAACTGGCAAAATACAGTAAAGAGAGATCGCAGACAACAAAGCGAGAAAATACTATATTTCTTGGTGTCACGGCATGGAAACCCGTCAACAACAGAATTGATACGTTGCACTGTGGATAGAAGATTGTGAAAGGACATGATCGCCTACGCCAACCGGCATGGCACACGATGATAATGACACCATACCGGTGATATCAGTAGATATAGTATATAGTAGTATAGTAGTATTGGATTCACAGATTACAAAATGGCATTTGATAGTTTAGACAGAAGAATGCTTTGGAAGTTGCTGAGTCATTACGGAATCCCCATAAAGTTTATTAACCTGATAAAAACAATGTATGAAGGAGCGAAATGTAATGTGGTGCATGAAGGACAACTTACAGAAGCATTTGAAATAAGAACAGGAGTAAGGCAAGGATGCCTCCTGTCTCCATTTCTCTTTCTACTGGCCATAGATTGGATTATGAAAATAACTCAAAACAACAGAAATGGGATCCAGTGGTCACTGATCAAACAACTTGATGATTTAGACTTTGCTGATCACATAGCTCTCCTATCACACAGCCATCAACAGATGCAGGATAAAATGAGTATATTAGATGAGAGATCACAACAGCTAGGACTAAAGATTAATAGAGATAAGACCAACATTATGAGAATTAATGCAGTTGGCAATAACCAAATAAAACTAGGAGAAATACCTCTACTAGACGTACAATCTTACATATATCTGGGCAGTAATATAGATAAAGAGGGAGGAACAGAAAATGATACCAAAAAAGGATATCAAAAGCAAGAGGAGCTTTCATTGCACTGGGAAACATATGGAAATCCAAAGAAATTAGGCTAAATACAAAAATAAAAATGTTCAACTCAAATGTTAAGTCTGTCCTATTATATGGCTGTGAAACATGGAGAATAACAAAATTGACAATCACGAAGGTACAGACTTTCATTAATGTATGCTTGCGCAGAATAAAGGGATGGAAATGGCAGGACAAAGTCACTAACGTGGAATTATGGAAATGTACCGGTCAAATACCAGTGGATAAAGAGATACAGCGAAGACGATGGCGATGGATAGGACACACACTACAGAAGCCAACTGAGAGTATTACACAACAGGCCCTTTTTGGAATCCCCAGGGGAAAAGACAAAGAGGAAGACCAAGGAATTCTTGAAGAAGACAGATCGAAGCAGAGATGAAGATGATGGGGAAGACATGGAATAATCTTAAAAGAATTGAAAAAAAACAGAACGGCTTGGAAAGTGTTTATTGAAGACCTGTGCTCCACAGGGAGCTATAAAGGTAGAAGAAGAAGCACAGTTCAAACAAAACAAATGAGATAAAAAAAAAAACAAAAAAGTAAAGTACCCCCGTCACGCCAAGTGGCGTATAGGGAAATATGGTGTTAGTGACCCTATATTTTACAGACCTTCAGAACATGATTTTTGGGGCAATGTGGTCGGTATTACGCCTGTGCTGCTTTACTTTCCCAGAAAAAAAAATCCGGTACCCATTTAAGGCTGGGTGAGCCCGGAAGCCGTCGATTGGTATCGAACCCTACCTCTTGTCCTTTGTAGCCCAGTTCACTAACCACAGAGCTATCGCGGCTCCCAAATGAAATGTTTGGGCTATGTTAAAAGACACAGCAGCCTACTAAAAGTAATCTTGGAGAGGAAAATTTAAGATAAAAGAGTTAAAGACAGACCAAGACTAACATGGACGTGTAGCGTCAGAAGATGGACAAGCCAGCCTACGACAACCTGCACTATCAAAGCAAGAGACAGCAGGATAGCGCTCCATGGTAGCCAACCTTCGTTGCGGAGATTACACTCAATGATGATGATGAAAATTTAAAATGTATGTTTTCAAATATATTTGTATTGTTTTATAATTTTTTTAATATAGGGCCTCTTAACATATGCTACAGGCCCCCGGATTAGCTTCATCCGGCTCTGAGTAGGGCGGAGACAAGAGACGTCATTCCGGGGCATACCACCACTGCTACCAGGCACAAAATCTGCTCGAGTATGTGATCATGTCCTTCCATCTCTATCTCAACACTTGTTTATCACCTCTAATGTTGACTTCCAGGCAAGCATTTTTCTTCAACCACTCAGTATTTTTTTCCCTGTTGCCGAAATGAAAATTCATGTGTTTTCTTCTTATTATTATTATTATTATTATTATTATTATTATTATTATTATTATTATTTCCTTCCTCATTTGACTTTCAGTGTCGAGGAGAGATATACTTTGTGGTCTTTTGCTCATCTGTTTGCCTCTTTTGCTGTTATGTTTCATCATCATCATCATCATCAAGTACCGGGCCTACTGGCGTAGGTGATCATGTCTCTCTACAACTTTCGATCTCGGCAGCTATTTATTATTTCTGTTGTTGACCTTCTGCCAAGCCATTCTCTTATGCTGTCTGTTATTTTTTCTCTTTGCTTCCCTCTATCTCTTCGTCCCTCAATTTTTCCAGTTGTTACAATATATTCCACTTGTTCTCTTCTCATTACATGGACAAAAAATTATGATTGTCTCTTCCTAACATTGGAAATTAGCTCTCCTTTTGCTTTGACCTCTCTCAGAACCTCTTCATTACTCTTCTTAGCTGTCCACGGTATTCTCAACATTCTTCTGTAAAACCACATTTCTACAGACTCCAGTGATTTTCTTGTCTGTTGTTCTATGACTCGCATCCATATGTTAAGACTGGCTCTACGTAACATTTAAGAACTCTTTTTCTTGTTTCTATTGTCAAAAATGGATTGCATAGTATTTTCCTCATTTTTTGGAAAGCTGCTTTTGCCTGAGCCATTCTGCATCTCACCGCTTTTGTACATCTTTCGTCTGAGGTTAACAAAGTTCCCAAATATTTAAATTCATTTACCTGTTTTAATATTGTTCCACCTGTCTTTATTTTGCACTGAGGTGATGTCTTTTTCTTTGTTGTTACCATTACCTCTGTCTTTTTGCTATTAAGGCTGAGTCCTTTATTTTTGCTTTCTTTCACTATAATGTCCAACATTTCGTGTAACTCATTTTCACTCTTAGCTATTAATACTGTATCATCAGCATACCTTAGATTATTTATATTATGACCTCCAATTGTTATTCCAGGCATGCCCCTTATGGATCTTAAAATAATCTCACTATAAATATTAAACAAATCTGGTGACAGTTCTTCATTTCTGATCTTATCTCTCAGGCTGTTTACTCTAGCACATTTAATCTCCGTAGAGGTTATTTTTCTTATTATTCTTTCATCTAGAATCCAGGACTGGCATTGGTAGCACAACGTTGGGATGAAGATCGTATTGTATAGTGCCCGTTTTGCCTCTAGAATTATTGCCATGTTGGACAAAAGTGAATATAGATTCCTATTATTTGACAAACTTTGTTGCATCTTGAGTCTGTTTCTGTTGTGTGTGAATTGTCGTTTGTCACTAGACTTCCTAGGTATTTAAATTCCTCTGCTTGTTTTAGTTGTGTGCCTTCTATAGTTATGTTGATGTTATGTTTCTCTTTTGCGATATTCATGACTTCTGTTTTGTTGATATTGATTTTCATGTTGTATTTTGTTCCTGTGCTGTTGAGTCTGTTTAAACGTTCTTGTAGGTCTTCTGTTTTTCCATGTATTAGTGCCTGATCGTCTGCAAATAGAAACTCGTTGATCTCCTCCGTCTCTGATGGGTTGGCTAGCTTGCATATATGATCCATGTATGTAATAAACAGTAGGGGGGGATAGCACGCACCCCTGTCTTATACCTGATCTAACTTTGAGTGGTCTGTGTAGCCTACAGCTGTTCTGACCCTGCAGCTGCTATTGATGTAGAGACTTTTAATTAGGTTGGTTAGATGTTGGCTTACTCCGTATGTTGTTAGTATCTCCCACAGTTGTTCTCTGTTTACTCTGTCGAATGTTTTTTCCTGGTCAATGAAAGTACACATTTTGATTGCGTTCTGTCATCTTTTCTGTTAGCTGTTTAAAGTCATAAGTGCGTTAGTACACCCTCTATTTCTTCGAAACCCCATTTGAGAATCGCTTAACTGTAGTTCTATTATTGGTCTCAGCCTCTTTTCCACAATTTTGGCGTATAACGTTTCCACATGGCTGAGAAGCGATATACTTATATACTGATAGCAGTCTCTCTATTCATGTTCATGTGCAAAGCCACAATTCACAGAATCGTGCACAAAACTATGTAAACACCGTTTTCTCAACATTGCGAAGATAAGAAAAGGATGCGAATAAAATTTAGATTTGTTTAAAAACAGAAGAAAATTTAGCAGAAAAATAAGAAATTGAACAATAAGAAAACTAAGAAGAAAAAAAAATAAAGAAATCCGCAAAAAAAATATGAAGAAAAATTAAGAAAACAGAAAAATAAAAAAAAAGTCTTTTAAAAAAATCTGAAGAAAAATCAAGAAAGGCGCAAAAAAAAAAAAAAATCTGAGTACAAATGAGAAGTATAGTGTTCAAAGCTGTTCATATTTTTGTGAAGTTGTTAACTCCGGATCGCCCATGAAGGTACCTAAGGGAACTTGAGGTGCCATGGGTTAATAAGCTGATAACGACTCATAGTAGACCGACTAATTGTGTCTGGATCCGTGGACCAGAGATAACCTAGACCTTCTCTACGTGAGGTCGCTCGGGAAACATCCTAACAAACTTGGCCACGTGAGAATGGACGGAGGGCAAATCTGGTTCTGAAAATTCTACACTGAAATCGGATGCATTGGGCTTCTTTCTTCTTCTTTTCTCTTTCTCACTGGTACCGAAAATGTGTTGTGGTTTATATCATTTGTCGTTCTTGAGCTGCTCGAACTGTCTGAATTAGTGATTTTCCTTTGTTGTTACATGTCTCTGTCACTGCATCTATCCGTCTTCTTCTAGGTCTTCCTCTTGGTCTTTTTCCATGCATTCTCCAGAAGACCGCCATTGATGGTGATTGGGCTAAAAGTCGCAAATATGACATTATTCAGTAACGTTATACAACAAAACGTAACTTACGTCCAATGTACGTTCTTATTTCAATGAAGACAAGTTATCATCTTAGCAAACCCAAAATCACATATGAAAGTTTGGATATTTTCGTGTAACTAAGCATTTCTCATCTACATATGTGTTCATGCCACAGCACTAGTTATTGGGATATTAGTTTACTCATGGTGGACAGTCGGCAGGAACCTTTAAAGGCTATGTATGAAAAGTGTTCCTTGTTGCAGTTTCCTCATATTCCAAGTCCGGCTTGTTGCAGGAGCTACTGAGTTAAGTGCTCTGTGCACACCGTGAGCTGTGTGTCTTATCCGTTTTGATCATGTTTCGATATTCCAATTGTTTACGATGAATGATGATATCGTATTACAGGGAACAGTTGGCTGTGTTCACTTTCTGTGTGGTTTCGTCTTATGTCTGTTGGCGTGTGCTGAGACTGCTATGATGGGTCTACAGCTACCTTTCTTTGTTTGAGAGATGATATAGTAATTCGGATGATTCCACTGGCTCAGGCGGTTGAGCAATTATGAATTTTAATTCGTTTCAGGTGGTATCGGGGCATTCAATAACCATATTAGTTTACTACGCCCTTTGTCTGCTGTGCACTTCTTGGGCAGATATGAATGCAGACAACTGATGCGTCAAACAGGAGTTTCGCTTTTTAATTATTATTCAATTAAAATCAACTTTCAGATCTGGTAATTGAGAAATATTATTCAAACAATTCTAAGCTTTAACTCAACAGTAAATGCGGATAATTTTAACTTTATTTTTGCTTTCCTTCACTATAATGTCTAACATTTCTTGTAACTCATTTTCACTTTTAGCTATTAAGACTGTATCATCAGCATACCTCAGATTATTTATATTATGACCTCGAATTGTTATTACAGGCAATATATACCCCTTATGGATCGTAAAATAATCTCACTGTACACATTAAATAAATCTGGTGACAGCACACAACTTGTCTAACACACCGTTTTATTTGTTGAAACAGTCCCAACTGATTTCCAGTTCTTAAGGCCGCTGTTTGTTGCCAGTACATGTTCTTTTGCTATCTACGTTTATGCCTTCTAAAATTGTGATTGTTTCTTGGTGCTTTACTTTGTCAAATGCCTTGGTATCATCTATGAAACATAGGTATAGATCTGTTTTCACCTCTATGACTCTTTCTACTAAAGATTTTACAATGTATATGGCACTGCTCGTTCCTTTACCTCCAATAAAACCACACTGTTCATCGCTAATTTCTGGACTGATTTTGTTTCGCACTCTTCGCATGATGATTCTTAGTAATATCTTAGTCATATGACTCATAAGGCTTATTGTGCGATGATCATCGCATTCAATCGCACCCGATTTCTTTGGTAAGGCTGTGAATATTGATTTGAGCATGTCGTCTGGTATATATCCGCTGTTGTAGATATCATTCAATATTTTTGTTATTATTTCTATTCCAAACCACCCATGGCTTCAATCTCTTCTTTAGTTATATTATCTGGTCCAGAAGCTTTTCTTGCTTTCATATTGCGCAAGACGTCTTCCACTTCTTCTTTGAGTATTTCTGGTCCTTCCGCATTACTCTTAATATTTACTTCTGTTCGTTCATCATTATAAAGATCTTTAATGTATTCTGTCCATCGTTCCCTTATGTTTTCTTGTTCAATCAACAGTTCTCCTTCCTTTGATCTTAGACATCCATTTTTTATTGCGTTTTTCTTCCTGTTAATTCTTCAGTTTGTTTGTATATAGCTTTGGAATCTCCTTTTTGTTGCGTTTCAATCTCTATGAATCTCTATTTTAGCCATGCTTCTTTTGCTTCATTGCATTTTATTACAATTTCTTTACTTAATCTCTTATCCTCATATTTGTTATCCTTATTTCTTTTTGTTGTATCCATTAGCTGTAAAATGTCATCAGTCATCCATTTCTTTCTTGAATTTGTCCTCACTGGTGGTATGAACTCTTTTGATGTTTTTGCATTGATTCCTCTAGCATTTCCCACTGTTCATCAATACTTTTTTATCTTCTCTATTGTATTGTACCGGTTCTGAACTGTGATGTTATATTATATATAAATAATAATATAACATCACAATTCAACCTATGTATTAATAAACGTTAATTTACCATAACATGTTTATGTAAAATCGTTAGATATGAAATAAGTAAAAGAACAAGACAACTAGAATAGTAATGACAAATAACTGTGTACTATACAAGATAAATACGCACACAAAAACAGCACATACCTAGGGCACAACAGCTACCAGAAAAGACCAACACATCGATTAGCGGCCAAATAGGAAATGCCGTCAACGCCAAGAAAGATAAGACAGATATCAGTCATGCTAGTCTGTAGCTGGTTGAGTTCGGGCCAAATTGGATTATTTACGTGCATTTGGTCCCCTTCAATCAGTTGTAGCTAGCTGCACAAGCAGCCAAAGGTCCTGGCAAGCCACAACAACACCCCAGGGACGTCATCATCGACGAGCAAACTAATGGCAAGGCTTGTCATCTAGGATTCATACACAGCCCGAGGGTAGGTCGTGTTGTTTTAAGAGTTTGGAGCAATGCCGGCATCATGCGGTACTTTATCTTAATTCGTGACTTTCAATCGTGGTTGTAAGAGCCAGAGCAATAGATCAAAGAGTTCGATTTCACTTTTTATTAAGCAACGACTTCCATACTGACTTCCCCAAAATCCGACACTGTATTAGACAAATACTGCAAGACACCGACATTGACTTGTGTATATTGTTCTTCTTTCTTCTTTTCTCTTTTCACTGATACCTAAAAGGTGTCGTGGTTTATATCATTTGTCGTTCTTGTGCTGCTCGAACTGTCTGAATTAGTGATTTTCCTTTGTCGTTACATGTCTCTGTCCATGCATCTATCCATCTTCTTCTGGGTCTTCCTCTTGGTCTTTTTCCATGCATTCTCGAGAAGAACGCCCTTGATGGTGATTGGTGAGGATTCATTCTGACCAGGTGGCCAAACCATTTAAGTTGTTGTTCTATATATTCTTGGCAGGGTTTTGTTCCTACCATTTTTCTTATGATTTCATTTGGTATTCTATCTCTTCTTGTGTTGTTTGTTACTTTTCTCAAGCAACGCATCTCACATGTTTTGATCTTTCTTATATGTGATTTAGAAAGGGTCCATGTTTGACTTTCATAGCACAAAGTTGGTATGAAAATGCTATTTATCATTTGTTTTTAAAAAAAAAAAAAAAGTGTTTATTGTTATACTCTACTATATCAAAAGAAACAAAATTATGAGAAAAGATTGTGACTAATCACGTTTGTTCAAAAATTGTAACTACTTTGTGCATATTTTGGGCAAAAGAAAGTATTAAATTATACAAAATTTAAAGAAATGATTGTTGTTAATTATAAAAATTAAAAGAAATAATTGTTATTAATTATACAAATTAAAAGAAAATATTGTGAATATTTATTTACACTTATGAAAATTTTCTGAAAGAGGCCAAAGCAAAAAGAGAGCTAATATGCAATATTATGAAGAAACAATCATCATTTTTTGGTCATGTAATGAGAAGGGAACAGCTGGAATATATTGTGACAACTGGGAAAATTGAGGGACGAAGAGATAGAGGAAAGCAAAGAGAAAAGATACCAGACAGCTTAAGAGAATGGCTGAGCAGAAGGTCAACAACAGAAATTAAAATAACTCTTTTTTTATCTCTCAACATTCTTTTGAGAAAACCCATCTCTGTGGCCTCTAATCGTCTCTTCATGTGTGTGTCATCTGTCCATGATTCACTTCCATAGGTCAGAATTGGCTCTATAAAGACATATATATATATATATCATCATCATCATCATCATCAAGTACCGGGCCTGCTGGCGCAGGTGATCATGTCTCTCCACAACTTTCGATCTCGGCAGCTATTTATCATTTCTGTTGTTGACCTTCTGCCAAGCCATTCTCTTAAGCTGTCTGTTATTTTTTCTCTCTGCTTCTCTCTATCTCTTCGTCCCTCAATTTTCCCAGTTGTTACAATATATTCCAGTTGTTCCCTTCTCATTACATGGCCAAAAAATGATGATTGTTTCTTCCTAATATATACTATATGCTCAGGTTCAATTCTAATATAAGTATCTAAAGTATTGTAATTCTTAGGTAAGGATTTTAAAAAGTGTAATTCTCATGTACGTATCTAAAGTAGTGTAATTCTCAGGTACGGATCGAAAGTAGTATATATATATGTAAACATCTCAAGTAAGGATATAAGGTGTTATATATAAATCTCAGGTAAGGATCTAAACTCTTATATATAAATCTCAGGTAAGGATCTAAACTCTTATATATAAATCTCAGGTAAGGATCTAAAGTAATATATAAAACTCAGGTAAGGATCTAAAGTTATATATAAATCTCAGGTAAGGATCTCTAAAATTATATATAAATCTCAGATAAGGATCTAAAATTATATATATATATATATATATATATATATATATATATATATAAATTTCAGGTAAGGATCTAAAGTTATATATAAATCTCAGGTAAGGATCTAAAGTTATATATAAATCTCAGGTAAGGATCTAAAGTTATATATAAATCTCAGGTAAGGATCTAAAGTTATATATAAATCTCAGGTAAAGATCTAAAATATTGTAAACACACCCACCCCCCCCCCTTTTTCCGCCCCCCCCCCCCCCCCAAAAAAAAAAAACAGCAACAACAACAACAAGAAAAGAAAGAAAAGAAAAGTCACAACAGCCACAGAACTGGACGAAGCAGATGGACAAAGCACGACCGGCTGAATTATTATTGCGACCTACAAGTAATCAGATATCCTGGAGCCATAACTCACGTCTGTCAAATAACAGGCCAGCACGTGCCCCAGTTAGTCCTGGCACACCTTAGTCAACATTTGATATCGCAGTATGGGAGGACTAATTTAAGAGCCGAAACAACTGGACTATGATTTTTTGTGGAAGAGTTAGAACGGGACCCAAGATAATATAAATGGTGGTGGGTGTTTAAGGTTACACTCCTATCCTACCCCTGTCCTATTTTTTTTAACCTTAGCCTTATCTTCGCCTTGATTTTCCATGCCATACAGAAGATGACCTTGAACCCTGTAGAAAAATTATGGTTTCTTTGACGTTTACAATGTTTGCATATCGGTCAGCAGTACTGGGGAAATCAAAATAGTAACTGGTATAGTAAGAGTTCATCGGTGCTTTATAGAAGCAATTCTGACCTATAGAATCATGGACAGCAGACAAATGAAAAGACGATTAGAGGCCACAGAGGTGGGATTTCTCAGAAGAACGTTGAAAGTTCTCTGGACAGCTAAAAAGACCAATGAGGAAATTTTCAAAGAGGCCAACACAAAAAGGGAACTCCTAAAGCACATCAGAAAGAAACAATCAACATATTTCGGGCACTTCATGAGAAGAGGAAAGCTGGGATACTTGGTTACAACTGGCAGAATACAAGGAAAAAGAGATCACGGACGACAAAGAGAGAAAATACTAGATAGATTGGTGCCATGACATGGAAAACAGTCAACAACAGAACTGATACGATGCACTGTGAATAGAAGATTGTGGAAGGACATGATCACCTACGCCAACCGGTATGCCACATGATGATGATGATGATGATAGTAAGAGTTAGAAGCGATTCAGTATAACATAAAGCATATGTTAAAAAATAGAGAAGGGAGTGCAAGAGGCAGACCCAGAATAGGATGGATAGACGTAAAAGAAATGCTACAACAACATCAACTGGCAAATGGTTGAAGATGTCAGAAGAGCATGAATCAGAAGTGTGTAATCTCCCTCGACACTCGAACGAGGATAAAGCCGAAGTGAAAAGAGATCTTTCTTCTGACGTAAGTCAGATTTTCTCTCCTGGGCTTTCTTCGGAATAGTACGTGATGAGACTCCAATCTCTTTCTAGGTGGTCAGCCATATTTGTCTTTCGTGCCCTGAATATGCGTCTTGTGTACCACCCACTTTGCTGTTTTCGCTTTCTGAGCCGTTCATAATTTCTGATTCCGAAGTTTACATCTAGATTGCACAGACATACGACTAATATGTCATTTATACTAGGAGCAAACAGCAATAATGAAATATAACAAAAGAACTCTACAGTTATTGAAATAAAAAGAGGAGTAAGACAAGGAAGCATCCTATCACCAAGCTTGTTCAATCTATACACTGAGAAAATCTTTAAAAACATCACAGAGATGCCAGGCCTAAAGGAAAGATAATCAATAACTTAAGATATGCTGATGATACTGTATTACTAGCAGAAAATCTTAAAGATCTACAACAATTACTTAATGAAATAAACATGACAAGCCAAAAATTTGGACTAGATATGAATATCAAAAAGACTAAAACTATGATCATAAACAAAGAAAATACTCAAAAGCTACAAGTGGATATTAAAATTGAAGGAATAGACCTGGAGACAGTTCAGAGCTACAACTACCTTGGACATACTATAACCAGTGATGTGAAATGTAAAAGTGAAATAAACAAAGGAATAGGAATGGCAAAAAGTAATTTTAATGCCATGAAAATTATACTAACATCAAAACAAATAACACCAGGGCTAAAACTAAGAATAGCAAAATGTAACTCTTCTCAAAATTCCTATATGGTGCAGAAACATGGACATTAGACAAGAAAACAGAACAGAGAATTGAAGCCTTTGAAATGTGGATATATAGAAGAATAGGTAGAATTGGATGGAAAGGAAAGAAAACAAAAGATGAAGTTTTAAAACAACTAAAAATGAAAAGAGAACTACTAAATACAATTTAAAAAAGACAAATGAGATTTTTGGGGCATGTTAAAAGACATAACAGCCTACTAAAAGTAATCTTTGAAGGGAAAATGCAAACTAAAAGAGTCTGCGTCAAAACAGACAGAAGGAGACAAATAATCTTCTTCTTCTTCTTCTGCCTTTTTTTCAGCTCCCTGTGGAGCATAGGTCTTCAACAAACACTTTCCAAGCCGTTCTGTTTCTTGTCATTCTTTTAAGATCATTCCATGTCTTCCCCATCATCTTCATCTCTGCTTCTATCTATCTTGTCCAAGAATTTCTTGATCTTCCTCTTTGTCTTTTCCCCTGGAGATCCCAAAAATGGGCGTTTGTGAAGTTTTTTCGGCTTATTTTTTTTACAGTATGGGATAGCCAGTCCCATGCCTAACCCTCCTTTCTCGCCTCTTTCGAACATGCCTGGTAGGGTACAGTGCCATTATTCTTTACTCCCCTTTCGGGCCCCGGCAGCGCACGGGCGTTCCAGGAACCATGCCTTCAACTATTTTTCTTTCCAGCCCGCTGTGTCTATGGCCGCAGTATTTTATAAAATCCTTTGTAAGATGTTGTTTATACATCAGTTCTTTTCCACGTTTTGGTCTTACTATGTCTTCATTGCTATTTTTTTTTTCATTTTCCTGGATATCTTAAGGATTTTTGCAGCATTTTGATTCAAATAAACCAATTTTCTTCATTGTTGATTGTGAAATTATCCTTGATCCACAACCATATTATGCTATTGGAAAAATAACGTATACTTAGATGTATTAACTCTCCTTACGGAAGCGTTTTATCAATGTTACAAAAGAGATTTCAGAGCCACAATTTTTAATGGTTTTAAGAATCAATCTACATATTTATGTTTATCTAACATATTATATATGGACTGTTAGATAATTCAATAAGGTATTAGATTTCACCAATACCAAGATGATACAAGATATGTAAAAATAATATGGTTTGACAATGGTTCACACTAATTAAACTGAGAGTGACGCACTATGCGTCATGACGTACGCGGCCGAAATCGACATGGCGCACAGTTCCACGAAGCGTACGGAAAGTGCTAACAGTATTGCCTTATTGGCATTGCGCCATGTGTGGCTTAATAACAGATAGACACATATTTACTATGGGAGGTCAAGGGCACTCAGGCGTACCAGACAAAAATAATTTAAATAAAAACCATTACCACACTCAGTCACGTTCGTTGGTCTACTCTACAATCAGACATTCACCGTTTGCAGAGTGAAGATGTCTATATATTTTCAAAAACAGAATTACTAGTTAGTCTATTCTATCACATTCTATCATATTCTATTGTATTCTATCATATTCTCTTATATTCTATCATATTCTATTAAATTCTATCATATCCTATTATACTCTATCATATTATATTCTATCATATTCTATCATATTATATTCTACCATATTATATTATATTCTATAATATTCTGTTATATTCTATCATATTCTATCATATTATATTCTACCATATTATATTATATTCTATAATATTCTGTTATATTCTATCATATTCTATCATATTATATTCTATCATATTCTATCATATTATATTCTACCATATTATATTATATTCTATAATATTCTGTTATATTCTATCATATTCTATCATATTATATTCTACCATATTATATATATTCTATAATATTCTGTTATATTCTATCATATCTATCATATTATATTCTATTATATTCTATCATATTATATTATAACATATTCTATTATAAACAGCGGCCATAAGAACTGGAAACCAATTGGGAATGTTTCAACAAATAAAACAGGGTGTTAGACAAGGTTGTGTGCTGTCACCAGATTTGTTTAATATTTATAGTGAGATTATTTTAAGATCCATAAGGGGCATACCTGGAATAACAATTGAAGGTCATAACATAAATAATCTAAGGTATGCTGATGATACAGTCTTAATTGCTAAGAGTGTCAATGAGTTACAAGAAATGTTAGACATTATAATGAAGAAATGAAATTAAAATAATATGTTAGTTTGTGTCGTCCAAATATAACGTAAAGCTTCAACCATACCTTTTTTTCTATTTTTTGTCTATATTTTTGTCTATATTTTTGTCTATATTTTTGTCTATATTTGTGTCTATATTTTTTTTTATATTTTTTCTATATTTTTTCCTATTCCTCCTGAACGCAGACGGCAACTTGCAGATGACTGGAACTGGACTGCTGATTAGAACTCTACGGTTCCTAGGTCCACCCAGCCATAAATGGGCGTCGAATTATTATGTTAAAGTAGACCGGTTGGACGTGTCACAATCGTCATCTGTAGAAGTAAGGCTCTGAGGACTGAAAGGAAACTGAAAACAGCCCTACTCATCATCATCGTGTGTCATGCCGGTTGGCGTAGGCGATCATGTCCTTCCACAATCTTCTATCTACAGTGCATCGTATCAGTTTTGTTCTTGACTGTTTTCCATGCCATGACACCAAGCTACCTAGTATTTTCTCTCTTTGTCGTTTCTCTTTTTTATTTCTCTTTCTTTGTATTTTGCCAATTGTAACTAAGTACTCCAACTTTCCTCTTCTCGTGATGTGCCCGAAAAATGTTGATTGTTTTCTTTCTGATGTTTTTTAGGAGCTCCCTTTTTGTGTTGGCCTCTTTGAGAACTTCCTCATTGGTCTTTTTAGCTGTCCATGGATCTTTCGACATTTTTCTGAGAAATCTCATCTCTATGACCTCTAGTCGTCTTTTCATTTGTTTGTTTACTGTCCATGATTCGCTTCCATAGGTCAGAATTGGCTTTATATAGCGTCGATGAACTCTCTTTCTCACTTCTATGGATATAGACTTGTTGTCTAACACGTTTTTCATTTTTTGAAATGATATTGGCCTAGGCTATTCTGCTTTGTATTTGTGTGATGCATCTTCCATCTGATGTTATTATTACTAGCCTGATGTTTTGATCTTTAGAAGCTATGGACGGCTGACGTCTCTCAGCATACAAACGCCCCTGCTCGCAAAAGATGAAAACATCAAGCTGGCTGTTTCCTCCCAGCCCTCAAACTTACGTCTATAGCTAGCGATGTACCAATCATATCATCCGCAGAGTGTGGCATTTTATTGGCCACTGAAGAATCATCATCATCAGGCGCCATGCTGGTTGGCGTAGGCGATCATCTCTCTCCACATTGAAGAATATAGTCGCTAAATCCTTATAATTACCCACACACAATAGGCGTGGAGGGAACTCCTTCATAGCTGACTACCTGTCTGTCTCAGAAGAAGAGCTGACCAAGACCCCACTCTTTCTCTTGTAGTGATTCTGGTAATCAATTAATCCATCTGATCCAGCAAATAGGGTTAGAGAGGGAAAGCAACCTGGTACACAAAAATATCATAATGAAATCGGATGTGCTTGGTCGAAATGTACAGTTATCCCACCATGCTGCAAATCACAAAAATAAATACGTCTACATAAATTAAACATTCTTTTAACTGCAAACGAGATGTTCTCGTTAAACAAAAGCTGAAAAAGAAAAGAAACTATGTAGAAAACAGAAATTAAAAGAACTACATATAAAAAAGAAGGTAAGGAAACTACATAGAAAACAGAAAATAAAGGAAATATATAGAAAACATAGAATTAAAAATACATAGAAAATAGAAAGTAAAGGAACTACACAGAAAACAAAAAGTAAAGGAACTAAACAGAAAATAAAAGAATTACATAGAAGACAGAAAGTAAAAGAATTACATAGAGGACAGAAAGTAAAAGAATTACATAGAAGACAGAAAGTAAAAGAATTACATAGAAGACAGAAAGTAAAAGAATTACATAGAAGACAGAAAGTAAAAGAATTACATAGAAGACAGAAAGTAAAAGAATTACATAGAAGACAGAAAGTAAAAGAATTACATAGAAGACAGAAAGTAAAAGAATTACATAGAGGACAGAAAGTAAAAGAATTACATAGAAGACAGAAAGTAAAAGAATTACATAGAAGACAGAAAGTAAAAGAATTACATAGAAGACAGAAAGTAAAAGAATTACATAGAAGACAGAAAGTAAAAGAATTACATAGAAGACAGAAAGTAAAAGAATTACATAGAAGACAGAAAGTAAAAGAATTACATAGAAGACAGAAAGTAAAAGAATTACATAGAAGACAGAAAGTAAAAGAATTACATAGAAGACAGAAAGTAAAAGAATTACATAGAAGACAGAAAGTAAAAGAATTACATAGAAGACAGAAAGTAAAAGAATTACATAGAAGACAGAAAGTAAAAGAATTACATAGAAAATATAAAATAAAAGAATTACATAGAAAACATAAAATAAAAGAATTACATAGAAAACAGAAAGTAAATGAACTACATAGAAAACAGAAATTGAAGGAACTACATGGAAAACAGAAAATAGTAGAACTACATAGAAAAGAGTAAATGAAGTGACATGCCAATTTGGAGTGAACACACTGGAATCACATACCGTAAAAGACACATGAAAGTAATCGAATGACACACAGCTCGGAGTATATCTATAGTAAGATAGAGTGATAACTTTACAACGGTATCACATAAGAATAGTTGAGGCTACCGAAAGTGAGAGAGCTAAAATGCGCTAGAAAACATGATAACTAGAATGTTATAAGTTGAAATAAAGAAGTTAATAAATTGAGTTATGAAACTTTACACATCTTATACTTTATGATTATAACACGTTAGCTTGGAGAACTCTCAAAAAAAATTATATTTTGATTAAAGTTTGTTGCTTGACTTTCATGTTTGATGTTTTCCAATTTTCCCTTTTGCATGAGTTGGGTTCTTTGTGTATGGAAGGCTCCGGTATCATTGCAAACGAATTAAAATCCATAATTGCTCAACCGCCCGTGCCAGTGGAATCATCCGAATTACTAACTCATCTCCCAAACAAAGAAATGTAGCTGTAGTCCCCATCATAGCAGTCTCAGCACACGCCAAAAGACATAAGGCGAAACCGCACAGAAAGTGAACACAGCCAATTCCCTGTCATACGATATCATCATTCATCGTAAACAATAGGAATATCGAAACATGATTAAAACGGATGAAACACACAGCTCACGGTGTGCACAGAGCACTTAACTCAGTAGTGCCTGCAACAAGCCGGACTTGGAATATGAGGAAACTGCAAAAAGAAACACTTTCATACAGAGCCTTCAATGGTTCCTGCCGCCTATCCACCATATTGACCGGAAGTTCACGTCCTCCTGAAAATAATGATCGTCATATTTATTTAAATGTATAGCGCTTGATGATGTTAGGACATCGTTTTTGACTCCAATTCCCAACATATAAAACACAGTCGCCGGATTATCTCCGTCGCACATCAAACAGACCGTAAGATTAGCGTATGGCTGGTCTTGGGATATACGATGAGCCATTATGATGACGTAGCACACACAACAATGGCTGTGCCCATATAGTTCCTGATTACTCTAGTGAATACAGCCTACAACGAACGAAACACGGTGCAAATTCCCTAAAGAGATAAAACTTCGGCTGACTTGACGGAGCAATCCACATTAATGAGTTGCAACATGTAAACAACTTGCGTCAAACAATTCCAACAACGGCCATGAACAGCATACAATGTGACGTAAACCGCAAATCAAGATGAGTTTCAAGAAATGTTAGACATTATGGTGAAGAAATGAAATGAAAATCATTAAAGTGAAAACAAAAATAAAAGACTCAGACGTAATAGCAAAAAGACAGAAGTAATGGTAGCACCAGAGAAAAAGGAATCTCCGCAAGGCACAATAAAGACAAGTGTAATTATATTAAAACAGGTAAATGAATTTAAATATGTGGAAACAATGTTACCTTTAGGTGGTAGATGTACAACGGAGGTGAGTTGCAGAATAGCTCAGGAAAAATCAGCTATGCAACAAATGAGGAAGTCACTGTGCAATCTATTTTTGACAAAAGAAATAAGAAAAAGAGTTCTTAATTGTTCTGTAGAGCTAGTCTTAACATATGGATGTGAATCATGGACAATAGGACAACAGAGAAGAAAATTGATGGAGGTTGTAGAATTGTGGTTTCACAGAAAAATGTTGAGAATACCGTGGACAGCTAAGAAGAGTAAAGAAAATGTTCTGAAAGAGGCCATAGCAAAAAGAGAGCTTATTTTCATTATTAGGAAGAAACAATCATATTTTTTTTTTTTGGGGGGGGGGGGGGCCATGTAATGAGAAGGGAACAGCTGGAATATATTGTAACAACTGGGAAAATTGAGAGACGACGAGATAAACAGAAGCAAAGAGAAAAAATACCAGACAGCTTAAGAGAATGGTTTGGTAGGAGGTTAACAACAAAAACGATAAATAACTGTCGAGATCAGAAATTGTGGAGAGACATGATCACTTACGCCAGCAGGTATGGTACTTGATGATGGTGATGACGATGATGATTACATTCTAAATATTACTTAGTATTAATATATTATCTGTTATTTATTATTATTATTTGCAATAAAGGTTACTATGTGATGGCCTCATTTATCTCCCCTTTGCCTTCGTCCTTGCTGCTAATGGTTCAAGGCTTCTAGTGTTACTATACAATCAAAGTGTAGCTTGAGACATAATAACAGAAAGGGGCGTTACTGTATGTCTGTTGTATTGTCTGTCAGATCGGGCGATAGATGGAGAGCAATATGGAGAGCATTATGGAGAGCATTAGGGAGAGCATTAGCGAGAGCATTAGGGAGAGCAGAAGCTGAAAGACTGGGGGTAACATCGTTGTTAATGCAAACATCTGATGTGTGGAGGATTGAAGCTATGGTGGGGTAGATGAGTGTTGAGTTAGTGCGAGAGGTGTGGCTTTGGTGGGTAGATGACTGAGTGAGTGAGTGAGTGAGTGAGTGAGTGAGTGAGTGAGTGAGTGAGTGAGTGAGTGAGTGAGTGAGTGAGTGAGTGAGTGAGTGAGTGAGTGAGGGGAAAATGAGTGAGTGAGTGAGTGAGGGGAAAATGAGTGAGTGAGTGAGTTAGTTAGTGAGGGAAAGTGAGTGAGTGAATGAGGGGAGAGTGAGTGTGTGGGTGAGTGAGTGAGTGAGTGAGTGAGTGAGTGAGTGAGTGAGTTAGTGAGGGGAAGTGAGTGAGTGAGTGAATGAGGGGAGAGTGAGTGAGTGAGTGAGTGAGTGAGTGAGTGAGTGAGTGAGTGAGTGAGTGAGTGAGTGAGTGAGTGAGTGAGTGAGTGAGTGAGTGAGTGGGGAACGTGAGTGAGTGAGAGGGGAAAGTGAGTGAGTGAGTGAGTGAGTGAGTGAGTGAATGAGTGAGTGAGTGAGTGAGTGAGTGAGTGAGTGAGTGAGTGAGTGAGTGAGTGAGTGAGTGAGTGAGTGAGTGAAAGTGAGTGAGGAGAAAGTGAGGGGAATGTGAGTGAGTGAGTGAGTGAGTGAATGAGGGTAAACGAGTGAATGAATGAATGAAGTGAGTGAGTGAATGAGTGAGTGAGTGAGTGAGTGAGTGAGTGAGTGAGTGAGTGAGTGAGTGAGTGAGTGAGTGAGTGAGTGAGTGAGTGAGTGAGTGAGTGAGTGAGCGAGCGAGCGAGTGAGTGTCTCTAGTGACTAGGAACTGAATTTTGCGTGTTAATCCGTTTTCCCGGGCAGCTGTGAGCACAGGGGTTCCTCGCCACACAGGCAGATCTTCGGAGGTACTCTTATTATTTTCTGTCCACGAGTAATTGACGTTTCAAGCCAGGCCCCGCTGCTGAGACCAGGGGTGGTTGCCGCAGAGAGAAATCATAAATAAAGATACCAACTGGTGCAGCCGAGATTTGAACCCACAACCTCTCTGTCTCGAGGCCGGCGTCTTGCTTCGACATCAACCAGTCCCCGATGGGAGTGTGAGTGAGGGAGTGAGTGGGTGATAGGAGAGTGAGTGATATGAGAGTGAGTGAGTGAATGAGGGGAGAGTGAGTGATGGCAGAATGAGTTAGCGAATTAGAGGAGAGTGAGTGATAGGAGAATGAGTGACTGAATGAGGGGAGAGTGAGTGATGGCAGAAAGAGTTAGCGAATGAGGGGAGAGTGAGTGAGTGATGGCAGAATGAGTTAGCGAATGAGGGGAGAGTGAGTGATAGGAGAATGAGTGACTGAATGAAGGGAGAGTGAGTGATAGGAGAATGAGTGATGGCAGAATGAGTTAGCGAATTAGGGGAGAGTGAGTGATGGGAGAATGAGTGACTGAATGAGGGGAGAGTGAGTGATGGCAGAATGAGTTAGCGAATTAGGGGAGAGTGAGTGATAGGAGAATGAGTGACTGAATGAGGGGAGAGTGAGTGATGGCAGAATGAGTTAGCGAATTAGGGGAGATTGAGTGATAGGAGAATGAGTGACTGAATGAGGGGAGAGTGAGTGATGGCAGAATGAGTTAGCGAATGAGGGGAGAGTGAGTGAGTGATGGCAGAATGAGTTAGCGAATGAGGGGAGAGTGAGTGATAGGAGAATGAGTGACTGAATGAGGTGAGAGTGAGTGATGGCAGAATGAGTGAGTGAATAAGGGAAGAGTGAGTGATAGGAGAATGATTGAGTGAATCAGTGAATGGGGGGGGGGGGGAGAGTGAGTGATGGGAGAGTGAGTGAGTGATGGAAGAGTGGGTGATGGGTAAGTGAGTGGGTGAGTGAATTAGTGAGTAATGGAAGAGTGGGTGAGTGGGTGAGTGAGGGGAGAGTGAGTGATAGAAGAGTGAGTGATGCGTAAGTGACCTGGTGAGTGAATGAGTGAGTAATGGAAGAGTGGGTAAGTGAGGGGAGAGTGAGTGATGCATAAGTGAGTGGGTGAGTGAATGAGTGAGTAATGGAAGAGTGGGGAAGTGAGGGGAGAGTGAGTGATAGAAGAGTGAGTGATGCCTAAGTGACTGGGTGAGTGAGTAATGGAAGAGTGGGTAAGTGAGGGGAGAGTGAGTGTTAGAAGAGTGAGTGATAGAAGAGTGAGTGATAGAAGAGTGAGTGATAGAAGAGTGAGTGATAGAAGAGTGAGTGCGATAGCGACGAAAAGGTGAGTGATGAGTGAGGGGAGGTTTTGTTGATTGATGAATGGGAGGGTGAATGGTGAGTGAGCGAGTTGGTGTGTTGGTGATTGAGTGAGTGAGCATTTGAGTGTGCTGAGGAAGAATGTTTATCTTGACTAATATTAGACTCAACTAAAGAAGCTACCTTTACAACACATATTACCATTGTTGGTGTATGTTGGGGGTGCTCAGGACAGGACGAGAGGGATAAAGGCCGCTTGGTCAAAGCAGTCGCCACGACGTGTGAGACTCAGAATTTTTATTTCACCCCCGATAGAAAAAAAAATAATTTCGGTCTATCATGGGTTTCGAACGCCGTACACCGACGTTTCAGCCAGCGGAGCAGTTGATTTAGCCGCACGGCCACACGCTCTTCAGTAGCAAACTATAGCACAAACAATTGTCACTATATCATCATCATTATGTGTCATATCGGTTGGCGATGGTGATCATGTTCTTCCACAATCTTCTATCCACAGCGTATCGTATCAAATCTAATGTTTCCCATGCTATGACAATACGCTTTCTAGTATCTTCTCTCTTTGTTGTCCGAGATCTCTCTTTCTCTGTTTTTGCCAGTTGTAACCAAGTATTACAACTTTCCTCTTCTCATGATGTGCCCGAAAAAAAAGTTGACTGTTTCTTTCTGATGTTTTTAAGGAGTCTCTCTCCCTTTTTGTGCTGGCCTCTTTGAAATTGTCCTAGTTGGTCTAATTAGTTGTCCGTGGAACTTTCAACATTCTTCTGAGAAATCCCATCTCTGTGACCTCTAAACGTCTTATCATGTGTTTGTTTACTGTCACTATATATCTACTCTTATAAAGATACTTTAAAATATGTATTTATATATATATGCCTACTTAGCTATTCTTAGTTACATTAGTTAGTATGTAGACTAGTTGGTGAAAATTCGAAAAGTTTGAAAATAAATGTCTAAGGAAATTATTTGGTATATCTATCTATCTATTTACCTTTCGAGCCGTAGCCGGCCCATAGGACGTAGACCAAGATACTCCTTCTCTTATCTAAATTTTTATTCTAGCAGTTTTCAATTCTTGTAAAGATCTTTAATCAAATCTCGCCATTTGTCTCTGTTCTGTACAAGCAGCTCTATATCATCGAGGGAGCCGATTCCTGCTGCTCTTGCCTCTCTCATCAATGTTCTTCTCAGTGTCTCTCTGGGTCTTCCTCTTTTTCTCTTACCTGTTGTTTCCCACATGAGGGCTTGCTTTGTTATTCGGTTATTATCTCTCCTCATCACATGTTCAACATATGACCATCGTCTTTTCTTTATTACTGAAGATATTAGTGGTTGATATTGGAAAACATTCGCTCAGTTCGAACTGCACATGTGTAACCATCATACATGTCTTTGATAATATTTATGATTTTTTAATGGTAAGCCATATTGCTTCAGAATTTCCCACAAAGAATCTCGATGAATACTGTCAAATGCTTTTTTGAAGTCGATGAAGTAGTGTGCAAAAGGTTTTTGCTCTTCAATGTGTTCCTCCAATATAAGTCGTAGAGTAAAAATGTGGTCAAGGCAGCTTCTCCCGTCTCTAAACCCAGCCTTCACACATTACTGTATCTATTGAATCATTTATTCTATTTAGGATGATTTTGCAGAATAACTTTGAGGCAACTGACAAAAGCGTCACGCCTCTCCGTTTGTTACAATCTCTGAGATTGCCCTTTTGTTGGAATCTTAATGTCATCAGTAACCAAAAAAAAGACGATAGACATATGTTGGACATGTGATGAGGAGAGATAATAACCGAATAGCAAAGCAAGTCCTCATGTGGGAAACAACAGGTAGGAGAAAAAATGGCCGAGCCAGAGAAACATTGAGCAGAACATTGATCATAGAGGAAAAGGCAGCAGGAATCGACTCCCTCAATGAGATCGAGATGCTTGCACAAGACAGAGACAAATGGCGAGGTTTGATAAAAGATCTTTGCAAGGATTGAGACTGCTAGAAAAAATATTTAGAAACATGGAAAGAGTATGTGAGTCTATGTCCTATTGGCCAACTACGACACCATAGGCTAGTAAATGATTCCTCTCAATACCTGACAATTCACCGCTAGGTCTTGTTTCGTTCTTCTTGTTCTATACATATTACCAGATGCATGTTTCTAAATGTAAAGTTCTTTAGCTGTTTATTCTCAGGTTCATGGCTATTGATTTATTTGTAAATAACTGTTTAAATATACATAGGTGGATAGGGCACACACTGCGGAAGCCAACTGAGAGTATTACACAACAGGCCCTTTTTTTGGAATCCCCAGGGGAAAAGACAAAGAGGGAGACCAAGAAATTCTTGGAGAAGACAGATAGAAGCAGAGATGAAGACGATAGGGAAGACATGGGACGATCTTAAAAGAATGGCAAGAAACAGAAAGGCTTGGAAAGTGTTTGTTGAAGACCTATGCTCCACCGGGAGCTGAAAGGTACAGGGTGTTTTTAAAGTTGCAGTGCAGTGAATTTCTACTCTCGGAAGAAAAACGTCACCAGAAATGCGGTTAACTAATGCGTCACACAAATTGTAAAATATTCAAATATACTTGACTGCTATCGGCGAGCTTATAATGGGTAATGTTGGTATTAACACAATAAAGTGCCTAAAGCATATGTTGAAAATGTCCACCACGGGCCTCAAGACATGTCGTGATTCGTCTTTCCATATTTGCGAAAACCTTCAGAATAATGTCTGGTGATATTTGTTTAATCGTGTCTACTATTTCAGTCTTTAGGTCATTAATTGTCTGCGGATTATTTTCATAAACTTTCCCCTTCAATGCCCCCCACAGATAATAATCTGGGGGTGTTAGATCAGGTGAACGAGCAGGCCAGATTCCACGTGAAATAATGCGATTTGCAAATATGCTTTCTAAATAATTGAGTGTTGTTGTGGCTGTGTGTGCTGTTGCCCCATCCTGCTGAAACCAGGATTCCATAATTTCCCGTTCTGTAAGGTGTGCTATGAACGGTTCCAGAATTAAAGTACGGTAACGTTCTGCATTTATTGTGTCATAGAAGAAAATTGGGCCGATTATCCGCTGACGACTCATTGCACACCACACTCCTACTTTCTGATCGTGGAGAGGCACTGGGTGCAATGCATGTGGATTTTCATCACTCCAAAGACGATCATTCTGCCTATTCACGTACCCAGACAAATGGAACCATGCTTCATCTGTGAAGAAAGTGAAATCAAGGATTTCCTCACCTTCTTGGGCTAGAAAATTCTCAAACCACATACAATAATTAATTCTGGATTGGTGATCTAATTCTTTTAATTGAGGAACGACGGAAAATTTGTACGGATGCAACTTTAATTTTTTTTTCAGAACTCTATGAACAGTACTGCTTGATTTGTGTACTTGTTGAGCCAGCTTTCTTATTGATTTGCCAGGACTCATTAGAATGCTGTCCTGGATGTTGAGAGATGTTACTTCAAGAACAGATGGTCTACCAGGACGGCTAACATCATGTACACTACCGTTGTTTTGAAATTTGATTATTAAATTACTCACAGTATTTCGATGAGGCACTGGTGTATCAGGAAATCTATTCACAAATTGTTCAACAACCCCATTCGAATACTTGCCGCCGTTACGGAACACATGCTCCACTATAAATACTCTTTCTTCAATCGTTAACACCATTGTAAGCCAGATCTATCATGTAGCAGTGATGTTTAAATGAACACGTAAATGGTGCTTGAACTATTACGTCATACATAGATAAAATTTAGGTGCGTAATTATTTCAACAACAAAAAATGCACAGTCATTAAAGAGACACCCTATAGAAGAAGAACTGTCTACACGTTTATTTATTGTCGGAAAAATTTATAGCTCTTTCTTCTTAAAGAAATCTTAGCCTTCATCCGTTAAGTGGGCGTAGTTACGTTGTGTCACTAATTCACGTCTTAGCCACGATATCTACGCCTTTCGACCCGAAACATCGGTTTTGGACGTAGTTGGGTAGATTTGCTTAATAATGTTTGCCCGGACAGCGGCCATTTTGGGCCTTCTCTTTTTTTTTATTTTCAACTACTACGGATTCTTTAACGTGCGCGATTGCACACGGGACGACCTGTTTTCCCGAGAGGGCTAGGAATAGGATCTGACTACCCAGAAACCGTGGAGGTTAACGTCACAAAGAAGCCATAGGTTGGATTTTTGAAATAATTCAAACCGCCTGTTGTGGGAATCGACCCTGGGGACCTTCGTGTCCAGAGACTGGCGTACCTCTAGACCACCCAATCCCCCTAAGTGATTCATTCTTAAATATATAAACAGACAGGCAGGCAGGCAGACAGCAAACAGATAGATGGATAGATGGATAGACAGGCAGGCAGACAAATAGATGGATAGACAGGCAGACGAAAGGACGTACGGGTGATTGGTTCTAAGGACAGATAGACATACTGACAGATAGATAGATAGACAGACAGACAGACAGACGGACGGACGGACGGACGGACGGACGGACGGACGGACGGACGGACGGATGCATGGAGGCATGGATTGATGGATAGATCTTTGCCACTCATCTTTAGATAGAGATATATTAGCTCTAATTTTTTGCAGAAATGGATCTTTGTCTTAGATGTTCATTTTTTGGATAAATTGATTCCTAGCTTTGATCATAAGTTGAAGAAATTATCTTCTATTTAAAACTCGATTACGTTTGAGCCATAGTTCATTTTGTACAAAGATTCGTCCATCGAGCTATGAGATTATATATCAATAATTATTGACGACTGATGTTCAAACGAGTGCACATTTTCTGGATTTATTGAAACCAAAACCAGGGCAGACATATTAGATTAGCGGGCCTAATCCTATCTGTGGGCCCAGTGTTGCCGACGTCTGGCCTAGATGATGAGAACTTAAAAACTGGCGATCAAAACTAAACAAAATTAATTCGCAATAACAGATGCAAACATTTGATCAAACACGCATATTGCTCCAAGCTACTAAATCAAAGACTATTTGTGGGCGTGGCATGTGTGCCAAGCTTTCATGACGTTTGCATAAATAACGCGATAGTTGTTTAATTCGACCTGCCGTTTCCAATGACAAATTTGCGACTGCCGGCACGAGCTGGGGTTACCCGATAACTGACAGGTGAAGATGCAGATAATTTTCCCCTTGCCTCGTTCTGGCCAACAAGGTGAAGGAAAAACCTAAAGGATCTCCGTTTTTGTTTGTTCACAGCCAACAATAGATTACTACTAAGGCCCGCGGACAGAAAATACAACCGATAAACCCACAAACTGGCGTGACGTACTAAACTATAAAAGAGATATAGGAGCCAGAAGTGGGGTGTAACGTACATTCCTATAAGGTATGGTGAGTAATTTTAATGCCATGACAAATATACTAACAACAAAACAAACAACACCAGGGCTAAAACTAAGAATAGCAAAATGTTGCATCTTCTCAATCAATAATCCTGTATGGTGCAGAAACATGGACATTAGACCAGAAAACAGAACAGAAAATTGAAGCCTTTGAAATGTGGATCTATAGAAGAATTGGATGGAAAGAAAAGAAAACAAACGATGAAGTATTAAAACAACTAAAAATGAAAAGAAAACAATTAAACACAATTAGAACAAGACAAATGAAATTTTGGGAGGCATGTTAAAAGACACAACAGCCTAATACAAGTAATATTGGAAGAGAAAATACAAGGTAAAAGAGGCAGAGGCAGACCAAGACTAACATGGACGAGTAACATCAAAAGATGGACAAGTCAACCTATGACAATCTGCACCATCAAAGCAAAAGACAGAGTGGAATGGCGCTCCATGGTAGCTAACCTTCGATGCGGAGACAGCCCTCAATGATAATGATGAGGTATGGTGACAGCTTTACAGAAAAAGAACACAACAAAATAGTGACGCTTCGGCCTACACGTGGCCTTCTTCGGAAAACGAGAACAAAGACATCAAACGGTGAGACACAGATAAATATTGCTACATCTAGGATGATTGGATTAAGGAGCAGTGGACCGAGGGATAAGAGATGTGATGACGAGATGAGAAAAAGATATGTTAGCGGATAGGTGAAATGTAGAGATATTAAAATATAAGTATAGAGAAATAAAGGGAGCCGCGATAGCTCAGTAGTTAGTGAACTGGACTAAAAAGGACAAGGGGTAGGGTTCGATCCCAACCGACGGCTTCCGGGTTCACCCAGCCTTAAATGGGCACCGGATTTTTTTCTGGGAAAGTAAAGCAGCACGGGCGTAATATCGACCACATTACCCCAAAAATCATGTGCTGAAGGTCTGTAAAATATAGGGTCACTAACACCATATTTCCCTATACGCCACTTGGCGTGACGGGGGTACTTTACTTTTTTTAATATAGAGAAATAAATGTAAATTAAAAAATTAGACCTAGCTGATGGCAGTCAGCTCACGGTGGAAGATGACTATCAAATGTCCGGGAAAGAAGAGACCATTGGATAATCAGTCACAGAGGTGCGACGAGTTATGGGGCAGTCAATTGCTACACAGGTAAGGACTCGAGATTGTAAAAGTGGAGACAAATAATAATAAATATTATTATAGAGGGAAACTTCCGAGGCGTGAATTCAGGGAATCATAGGATGAAGAGGAATGTTTTACAGCACTCAGAAAAATTACAAATAAACAACAACAGAAAAAAACAAAGACCAATATATTGACCGAAGTAGGATCGAAACCGTACTCAGTGGCATAGCGCCTTGCCACGAAAAGCCGAACGCTAGGGAACACTGCCACTCAGCTAACTAAAAATTAGCTATCGTGGACAATGTTTTTCACGCAGGTGTTCTCATGACTATAGCATAAGGCTGCGATCACAGTTCGGAAATATATTGTGTATCTGAATTTTTCCTATTAAGACAAGTATCTCCCGGATAGGACCAGGATAGGTAAAATGAGGGACAGGACGCTACCAGCTTTACCGCAACACTACAATTATTTGCCTATTCCCTATAGGAGATATAAACAGCTGACGTCACTCTACTCATAACCACCCATGCTCGCAAAGTTATAAACGTCACGCTAGTTGGTGGTTTTCCGGAAATTTCACCTCAGCCCGCAGGCTTAAGTGAATCTATAGTTGTTTGTGGTTTGTTCTTCCAAAGCAATCTATATAGCAGTAAGGCCAGAGGGCAGGAAGGAATTGCCCTAATTGTGTGACGTGTTCAGCTTTGCCAGTAGGAGCGGTTGTGAGTAGAAGTACAGCAGACATCTAAAGCTCACATACGTCACGACTGACGGTGGTTCTGCCGATTTCCTTCTCTGCCGCTGGCCTTACTGATATATATATGGCTGTGCTTCTTTACTTTATATAATATTATTCTTCGAATTGCCATTTTGTATATATGCTCTTATGTAGGAAGGGAACAGGCAAATAATTGCAGAGCTGCTCTTGATCGCCTCGGTTGGGGGCCTCGGTAGCCTAGTTGGGAAAAGAACCAGAGGGTTGGCTACTGACGTTCGGACAACCCGTCTTCTATTCCCGCTGGAAGCAGTGTGAGTTTTACTCGTGGTTGGAAAAAAATACCCCCGCGGTCGACCCAGCCGCTGGCAGAAATGGTTATCATGATATTACTCTGGAAAGGTGAGGAATGCCGCCTCGCATCATGAGTTTCGATGCTTGAAGCGACACTATCCAGAATTCTCCGATACTCCTTGGCACTGCGCCTTGTCTTAATAAGAAAGTACAGAAATGCAATTTATACCCGAGCTGTGATCGTAACCCTATGCTATAGTCATGATAACACCTGCGTGAAAGACATCGTCCACTATAGTTAATGTTTTAGTTAGCTGAGTGGCAGTGTTCCCTAGCGTTCGGCCTCTCATGGCAAGGCGCAGTGCCAAGGAGTACGGATTCGATCCTACTTCGGACCATACTTTGTTTTTTTTTCTGTTTTTTTTTTTTTCTATTTGTCTTTTTTTTTTTTTTGATTGCTGTAAAACATACCTCTTCCTTCTATGATTCTCTGAATTATCGCCTCGGAAGTTTCCCTCTAGAATAATATTCATTTATTATTATTTGTCTAACGATGCAGGAAAACACAATGAACTATTATCAATAGCCAGCAAAATTGGGCTTGAGGTCAATCATGAAAAGACTAAAGTCATGAAAAGTTTAATTCCAACAAGTGACAAAATATACATGGAAAACAAACCAGTAGAAGAGATCGATCACTTTATCTATCTTGGAAGTCACATTGATCGAGAAGGGGATACGAGCAAAGAAATTAGAATCAGACTGGCTAAAGCAGCAATGTCTTTCAGAAGCCTTGAAAAGTTGTGGAAATCAAAACTCATTAGCACAAACACAAAACTTAGGCTATTCAAATCAAATGTACTATCAACCCTTACGTATGCGTGTGAAAGCTGGAAAACAACAAGAGATATAGAAACAAAGTTGAACGCATTCGAAAATAAATGTCTAAGGAAAATACTTGGTATAGAATGGAACGAATTCAAAACAAACGAGGAAATTAGAGAAATCGCCAATCAACCACTAATATCTTCAGTAATAAAGAAAAGACGATGGTCATACGTTGGACATGTGATGAGAAAAGATAATAATCGAATAGCAAAGCAAGCCCTCATATGGGAAACAACAGGTAAAAGAAAAGAGGAAGACCCAGGGAGACACTGAGAAGAACATTGATGAGAGAGGCAAGAGAAGCAGGAATCGGCTCCCTCAATGAGATAGAACTGCTTGCACAGAACAGAGACAGATGGCGAGATTTGATAAAATATCTTTAAAAGAAAACTGCTAGAACAAAAATTCATATAGGAGAAGGTGTATCTTGGTCTACGCCCTATGGGCCGGTTACGGCTCGAAAGGTCAATAGATAGATAGATTATTTGTCTCCGCTCGTGCGCTGCTGGGGCCCGAAGGGGAGTAAATAATAGTGGCGCTTACCATACCAAGCATGTTCGTAAAAGGCGAGAAAGGAGGGTTGGGACAGCCAGTCCCATACTGTAAAAAAAAAATTAGCCGAAAAAACTTCACGAACATGGACAAGTCAAAGAAAAGAAAAGAAAAAAAAATAAATCCGCCATCCAGGAAAGATAAGGGCTCTCTGTCTAAGAGACGCATGACGCAAGCCGGAGAAAGCCGTAAGGAGTCCGGGTTGCCGACTCACCCTTTGTCTACCAGGAAATCTTCCAGAATTATCACCTGGAATGTACGTACCCTAAACGAACAGGGAAACGCTGCACATGTAGCAGCAGAAATGAGAAATTACAAAATAGATATTCTGGGAATGTGTGAAACAAGATGGCTAGGAACGGAAAGAATAAAACTAAATGCAGGGGAGATGATTTTATCATCAGGACACCAGGAACCTGGAGCACAACATAGTGAAGGGGTAACTATAATGTTATCAAGGAATGCACAGAAGACACTAATAGAATGGGAAGTAGTAGGGCCAAGACTAATGAGAGCAACATTTAAAACAACCAAAAACAAAACAAAAATCACACATTATGCACCAACCAACGATAAGGATGATTTAGTTAAAGATGAATTCTATAAACAGCTACAATGTCAGATGGATGCAAGACGAGCCAAGGATATTATAATCTTGATAGGAGACCTAAATGCTAAAGTAGGATCAGACAACAGAGACTTCGAAGAGATTATGGGAAAACATGGACTTGGAGATATAAACAAGAATGGAGATATATTTGTGAATTTCTGCGCCCTTAATCAAGTGAGCCTATGAGGAACAATGTTCCAACATAAAAGAATACACAAAGCTACATGGGTGTCACCAGATCATAAAACGGAAAACCAAATTGATCACATATGTATTAATAATAAGTTTAAGTCATCCTTACAGGATGTAAAAGAATATAGAGGGGCAGGTGTTGCTTCATATCATCATCTTCTGTTAGCCAAACTTAAATTTAAACTAAAAAGATATACTACAACGAATAAGAGTAGAAAGTATTTCAATGTGGGGTTTCTTAAAGAACAAGGAATTAAAAAAGATAAATTAGCAGTCACAATATCAAATAAATACCAAGTCCTCCAACAACTAGAAAATACAATAAATATAGAAGATCATTGGAAACAGGTAAAAGATATATGGAAAGATACATGCGAAGAAACACTGGGGAAAAGAGAACGCCAGAATAAGGCATTGATGACAGCAGAGACCCTGGATAAAATTAAAGAAAGAAAGAACAAGAAAGCAGACATAAATAAAAGCAAAACGAGAAGTAATAAAGCCAAGACACAGGAAGCTTACACAGAGGTGAACAAAGAAGTGAGAAGATGCATTAAAAGGGATAAAAGGAAATATATAGATTAACTAGCTAAAGAGGCCGAAGAAGCAGCAAATAAAGGGAATATGAGAAATTAAGTGGAAAATACAAACAGATCAATGTCTTTTAAAGATATGAAAGGAAATCTGCTTAGTAATATAACGGAACAACTGGAGAGATGGAAAGAGCACTTTGAAGAACTTTTGAACAGACCCGGCTCAAATAATCCTCCAGATATACTAACAGCAGAAGAAGAGTTACAAGTTAACTGCGGAAAACCAAGCAAAGAAGAAATAATGAAAGCCTTCAAGCTATTAAAAAATGGTAAAGCCACAGGACCAGATGAAATTCCTTCGGAAGCCATCAAAGCAGATATTAACACCTCTACCAAGATGCTACATAATCTATTAGATAAAATTTGGGGAGAGGGAAGAAATACCTAAAGACTGGAAAGACGGTTATATGATCAAACCACCAAAGAACGGAAGTTTACAGGAGTGCACAAATTATAGAGGAATTATGCTACTATCAGTGCCAGGAAAAATATTAAGCAGAATCATTCTGGAGAGACTAAAAGAGGCCTTAGATAAACATTTGAGAGATGAACATGCAGGTTTTAGGAAGAACAGATCATGTGCTGATCAAATAACTACTCTACGTATAATAGTTGAACAAAGTTTAGATCTAAAATCCCCACTTTATATTGAATTCATAGATTACGAAATGGCATTTGATAGTTTAGACAGAGGAATGCTTTGGAAGTTGCTGAGTCATTACGGAATCCCCATACAGTTTATTAACCTGATAAAAACAATGTATGAAGGAACGAAATGTAGTGTGGTGCATGAAGGACAGCTTACAGAAGCATTTGAAATAAGAACAGGAGTAAGGCAAGGATGCCTTCTGTCTCCATTTATCTTTCTACTGGCCATAGATTGGATTATGAAAATAACTCATAAAAACAGATATGGGATCCAGTGGTCATTGACCAAGCAACTTGATGATTTAGACTTTGCTGATGACATAGCTCCCCTATCACACAGCCATCAACAGATGCAGGATAAAATGAGCATACTTGATGAAAGATCACAACAGCTATGACTGAAAATTAATAGAGATACGACCAACATTATGAGAATTAATGCAGTTGGCACTAACCAAATAAAATTAAGGGAAATACCTCTACAAGACGTACAATCTTACATAAACCTGGGCAGTAATATAGATAAAGAGGGAGGAACAGAAAATGATACCAAAATAAGGATATCAAAAGCAAGAGGAGCTTTCGTTGCACTGGGAAACATATGGAAATCTAAAGAAATTAGGTTAAATACAAAAATAAACATGTTAAACTCAAATGTCAAGTCGGTCCTATTATATGGCCGTGAAATATTGAGAACAACAAAACTGACAATCACGAAGATACAGACTTTCATTAATGGATGCTTGCGCAGAATAAAAGGATGGAAATGGCAGGACAAAATTACGAATATAGAATTATGGAAATGTACCAGTCAAATACCAGTGGATAAAGAGATACAGCGATGACGATGGCGCTGGATAGGACACACACTACGGAAACCAACTGAGAGTTTTACACAACAGAAATTTTTTGGAATCCCCAGGAGAAAAAACAAAGAGGAAGACCAAGGAATTCTTGGAGAAGACAGATAGAAGCAGAGATGAAGATGATGGGGAAGACATGGAATGATCTTAAAAGAATGGCACAAAAAAAACAGAACGACTTGGAAAGTGTTTGTTGAAGACTTATGCTCCACAGGGAGCTAAAAAAAATGTAGAAGAAGAAGAAGATTATATGTCTCCCTCTGTCTGTTTTGACGCAGACTGTTAACGAGGAAGACCACGAGGAGGTAGAACTGCTAGGTCTTGGTCAGCTGATGGGGCGCCAACCCTGCTATTGCGAACGTGGGTCGCAGGAGCTTCTGCTCCCCCAAGGCTGCCGGTGTTAAAAATTGAAGAAAAAAAAAAGTTATATTCTCGCAAAATTCAGTCCCTGCGGATTTTGCTAGAGACATTAAGCTGCCGTACACAAACAAACAATAGCAAAGTGGAAAGTATTTTACTAGAGACATTAAGCTGACGTACACAAACAAACAATAGCAAAGTGGAAAGTATAGAATTGGGATTCAGGTATTTCATTTTGTTTTTAAATCTTGTTTTAAATAGATGGTACTTGAAAACTTCTCGTAGATAGAAACCGAATCGTCTATCACATATTCAAATACATGAAGGCAAACGACATAAACAACAGAAAGCGTTTGAACCAATTCTGCAGGGAGGAGAGGCACCCGACAACAAAAGAGCTAAAGTTGTCAGCAACTCCTAGCTGATGGTTCGAGTGAGAATCGGTGAACCAGACCTTACTACACCTCCTTGAGGTGCGTTTAGAAATAGACTAAGTAGTCTAGTCTGGTCACGTGAGCAGGGATCGAGAGGGAATGCAATTTTGTATTTAATTATGTGCTGAAATCGGATTCTGGGGCCGAAAGACGCAAATGTCATAGTTCTACTGCAAATCACAATAAGATGCATATATGGCCCCTTAACGTCCTTTAATGGGCGGATGACGAAGTCATCGTGTGAACACTGGCAGTCAAGTAACTAACTCTGCAGCTATATACATATATGAGAACGATCATCATGTGCCATACCGGTTTGTGTAGGCGATCAGGTCCTTTCACAATCTTCTATCCACGGTGCATCTTATCAATTTTGTTGTTGAATGTTGTCCATGCCATGACAATAAGCTATATAGCATCTTCTCTCTTTGTCGTCGGCGATCTCTCTTTCCCTGTATTTTTCTTGATTTTTCCATCTTTGTTCTTTTTATGATGTGTTGAATGTTGTTACTTTCTGTATGTTCTAGGAGCTCCTTTTTTGTGTTGGCCTCTTTGAGAATGTCTTCGTTGGTTTTTTAGCTGTCCAGGAAACTTTCAAAATTCTTCTGAGAAATCCCACCTCTGTGGCCTCTAATCGTCTTTTCATTTCGTTCATACAATAAATAAAAGTCAACAGAATTATATATCAAACATTTTGGTTTTTCTGAAAACACAAAAAGTGCACGAACTCCACAGCAATGATGCCCCACCTCCCTCAAGTCATTGATTCTATTGGTAAATCTCAGAGAGGATAATTCATTGTTACCAATAATTGTATTTCACTTTTCTCTTGTTTCTTCTTTGTTTGGAAATTTCAACCGGGAACAGCTGATGTAGACTGTACTCGGTCTCTCAGTGGTGCCCCTTGAAACAGACTAACCAATGTGGCTAACAGAGTGGGAATCGGAGTTAAAAAGCAAACCCAGTTGATGGATGGATGGATGGATGGATGGATGGATGGATGGATGGATGGATGGATGGATGGATGGATGGATGGATGGAAGGATGGATGTATGGATGGATGGATGGATGGATGGATGGATGGATGGATGCATGGATGGATGGAAGGATGGATGATGGATGGATGGATGGATGGATGGATGGATGGATGGATGGATGGAAGGATGGATGGATGGATGGATGGAAGGATGGATGGATGGATGGATGGATGGATGGATGGATGGATGGATGGATGGAAGAATGGATGGATGGATGGAAGGATGGATGGATGGATGAATGGATGGAAGGATGGATGGATGGATGGATGGATGGATGGATGGATGGATGGATGGATGGATGGATGGATGGATGGATGGATGGATGGATGGATGGATGGATGGAAGGATGGATGGATGGATGGATGGATGGATGGATGGATGGATGGATGGATGGATGGATGGATGGATGGATGGATGGATGGATGGATGGATGGATGGATGGATGGATGGATGGATGGATGGATGGATGGATGGATGGATGGATGGATGGATGGAAGGATGGATGGATGGATGGATGGATGGATGGATGAATGGATTATATTAGATTAGATTAGTTTGGGTAGGTAGGTAATTAGGTAGGCAGGTAAGTAGGTAAGTAGATTGGTAGGTAGGTACTTAGGTAAGTAGGTGAGTATGTATGTATGTATGTATGTAGGTAGGTAGGTAGGTAGGTAGGAAGATAGGTAGGAAGGTAGGTAGGTAGGTAAAATCCTGACGCTATAGAAATACAAGAATATTATTCCGTTTATAGGATCTATCAGGGGTGCGGTGAACGGAGCAATAAGATTGGAGAATAAATGCTGCATGCTCAGTGCAGTCGCCACGACGTGTTTCGTGTCAATAACCTCCCCCAATTAAAAGGAAAAAGGTTTTAGTTTTTCTGATGAATGTCGTCCAGCTCTCCATCACGTCCAAATGGAGTCGTATCAGAGACGATAGGGCACACGATGATGACGATATATAATACCTGTACACCACCAGAGTACAACAACTATTCGTGCTGTTTTGTCCTATAACTGTTTGTCTGCAACGCAAGTATTCAGCCCTACCCTATACGGGAGATACTTGTCTTAATAGGAAAATACAGATATACAATTTATTCCCGAACTGTGATCGTAACCCTATACTATAATCATGAGTACACATGCGTGAAAGACTTCGCCAATGATAGCTATCTTTATAGGTAGCTGAGTTGGTCGTGAGCTTTAGCGTTTGGTTCTTGTGGCAAGGCGCTGTGCCGAGGAGTACGGGTTCGATTCTTCTTTGGGCAACCTATTGTTTTGTTTTGTTTTTCTGTTCATTATTTGTGATGTTTTTCCGAGTGTTGTAAACACACCTCTTCCCCTGAATTGATTCGCTGATCTATCGCCGCGGAAGTTATCCCCCCATAATAATATTTATTTATTATTATTTGTGTACAATACAAGTTGCTGGTATATCACGGATTTGTTGAATATGTATATTGAGATTATTTTAAGATCCATAAGGGGCATGCCTAGAATAACAATCGGAGGTCATAATATCAACACACTTAACCTGACAGCTGACTTCATGTGGGAGTCTAGAATCCTACTCTGAGTCCTGATCGCAGCGAGAGAGAGAGAGAGAGTAAATAATCTAAGGTATGCTGATAATACGAGCCGCGATAGCTCAGTGGTTAGTGAACTCTACTACAAAGGACAAGAGGTAGGGTTCGATCCCAACCGACAGCTTCCGGGTTCACCCAGCCTTAAATGGGTACCGGATTTTTTTCTGGGAAAGTAAAGAGGCACAGGCGTAATACCGACCACATTACCCCAAAAATCATGTGCTGAAGGTCTGTAAAATGTATGGTCACTAACACCATATTCCCTATACGTCACTTGGAGTGACGGGGGTACTTTACTTTTTTTTTTTTAATGCTGATAATACAGTCTTAATCGCTAAGAGTAAAAATGAGTTACAAGAAATGTTAGACATTATAGTGAAAGAAAGCAAAAATAAAGGTCTCAGCCTTAATAGCAAAAAGACACAAGTAATGGTAACAACAAAGAAAAAGACATCACCTCAGTGCATAATAAAGACAAGTGGAACAATATTAAAACAAGTAAATGAATTTAAATATTTGGGAACTTTGTTAACCTCAGACGGAAGATGTACAACTGAGGTGAGATGCAGAATGGCTCAGGGAAAAGCAAATTTCCCAAAAAATTAGGAAGATACTATGTAATCAATTTTTGACAATAGAAACAAGAAAAAGAGTCTTTAAATGTTATGTAGAGCCAGTCTTAACATATGGATGTGAATCATGGACAATAGGACAACAGAGGAGAAAATCACTGGAGTCTGTAGAAATGTGGTTTTACAGAAGAACGTTGAAAATACCATGGACAGCTAAGAAGAGTAATGAAAACGATCTGAAAGAGGCCACAGCAAAAAGAGAGCTAATTTCCAATATTAGGAAGAAACAGTCATCATTTTTTGGCCATGTATTGAGAAGGGAACAACTGGAATATATTGTAACAACTGTGAAAATTTAGTGACGAAGAGATAGAGAAAAGCAAAGAGAAAAGATACCAGACAGCTTAAGAGAATGGTTTTGCAGAAAGTCAACAACAGAAATGATAAATAAATGTCAAGATCGAAAGCTGTGGAGAGAGATGATCACCTACGCCAGCAGGCCCGGTACTTGATGATGATGGTCTATTACTAGAAAGTGGAAAGTGTTCAAGTTGTCAAAGGGAGACAAATAATTTTATTTTTTTTCTTGAGACCGATCCACTATCAAAGATAGATAACTCAAATTAAGATATGTTGTTAAAGTAAGATTCTGAATTCTATCTTCATTCGAAACAATTAAATAAAATTACTTTTGTAAGAATTATTACTTGGATTTGTACAAATAGTGGTGGAAATTTCATTAATTTGTTTCCTCAAGAGTGTTGAGTACAGCATCTGAAATAAGTAGGATAATTCGTCACAAGAAACAGTAATTTACTTAAAGGGAGACAACGGAGTGATATTGACATTTATTCATCATTATCAAGTACCGGGCTTGCTGGCGTAGGTGATCATGTCTCTCCACAACTTTCGATCTCGACATTTTATTTATCATTTCTGTTGTTGATCTTCTGTCTAGCCATTATCTTAAGCTGTCTGGTATCTTTTCTCTTCGCTTCCCTATATCTCTTCGTCCCTCAATTTTTCCAGTTGTTACAATATATTCCAGTTGTTCTCTTCTCATTACATGACCAAAAAATGATGATTGTTTCTTCCTAATATTGGAAATTAGCTCTCTTCTTGCTTTGACCTTTTTCAGAACATTTTCATTAATCTTCTTAGCTGTCCATGGTATTCTCAACATTCTTCTGTAAAACCACATTTCTACAGACTCCAGCGATTTTCTTGTCTGTTGTCCTATTGTCCATGATTCACATTCATATGCTAAGACTGGCTCTACATAACATTTAAGAACTCTTTGTCTTGTTTTTATTGTCAACAATTGATTACATAGTATCTTCCTCATTTTTTGGAAAGCTGCTTTTGCCTGACATTTATTACATTTAGGAATTTCCAAACATAATCTTCTTGTGACATAGGTTAACTGTGTGTTGTTAATGTCAAACTGTGCAGTACTTATATATTGGTCGCTCTTTTGTTTTCACTAAAAATAAAATTACTACTGAGGACATTTTTGTTAATTTAACAGTTTTTTGTTCTTATCTTCATCAAGTACCATGCTTGCTAGCGTAGGTGATCATGTTTCTGTTGTTGACCTTTCGCCTAACCATTCTCTTAAACTGCCTGGTATCTTTTCTCTTTGCTTCCCTCGATCTCTTCGTCCCTCAATTTTCCCGGTTGTTACAATATATTCCAGTTCTTCTCTTCTCATTACATGGCCAAAAAATAATGATTATTTCTTCCTAATATTGGAAATTAGCTCTCTTTTTGCTTTGGCCTCTTTCATAACGTTTTCATTACAATTCTTAGCTGTCCATGGTATTCTCAACATTCTTCTGTAAAACCACATTTCTACAGCAAAAAGTGATTTTCGCGTCTGTTGTCCTCTTGCCCTTGAATCACATCCATATGTTAAGACTGGCTCTCCTCATCATCATGTGCCATACCGGTTGACGTAAGCGATCATGTCCCTCCACAATCTTCTATGTACAGTGCATCGTATCGGTTCCGTTGTTGACAGTTTTCCGTGCCATGACACCAAGCTATCCAGTATTTTCTCTCTTTGTCGTCCGTGATCTCACTTTCCTTTTATTTTGCCAGTTGTAACCAAGTATTCCAACTTTCAGACTGGCTCAACATAATATTTGAGAACTCTATTTATTGTTTCTATTGTCAAAAATGGATTGCTTAGAATCTTCATTTTTTTTGGAAAACTGCTTTTGCCTGAGCCATTCTACATCTCACCTCTGTTGCAGATCAACCATCTTAGGTTAACATTGTTCCCAGATATTTTAAACTCAATTACCTGTTTTAATATTGTTCCACTTGTCTTTATTTTTCATTGTGGTGATGTATTTTCCTTTGTTGCTACCATTAGTTTTCTATTCTGTCTTTTTGCTATTGAGGCTTAGTCCTTTATTTTTGCTTTCCTTCACTATAGTGTCTAACATTTCTTGTAACTCATTTTTACTCTAGTGATTAAGACTGTATCATCAGCATACCTTGATGTTCTTATAGAAGGAGGAAAAGACGTGATGGAAGAAAGAAGTTAAATTGGAAGAAGAAAAAAGAGAAATAAAAAATAAATGAGAATATAAAATAAATATGAAAGACAAAGGAAGGGTTGAAAAGAAAAGATGATAAAGTAATGCAAACAGAAAGAAGGAAGGGTAAGATATCAATATAAAGGAAGAGTGGAAGCACTCTAAGAATAAATGATTAACTTCAGAAAAGCTGTGAACAAAACAAGAAAAATCACGTAAAGAACAATGAAATCAGGAACACAATTGGAATTCTACCAGTAATCGAATACATAGAGAGACAAAAATTAAAGTAGTTTGAACATTGAATGTGCATGAACCCCTCAACATCAGCATTAAGAGCTTAAAACAACAAAATGAAACAACCAAGATATAGAAGTAGAATTGTATGTATCTTTGTAAAGACGCACTATTTGTTAAAATTTCCTGTGAGTACATGACTTTCCCCAGGTGAAAAGACAAAGAAGAAGACCAAAGAATTTTTGGAGAAGACAGATAAAAGCAGAGATGAAGATGATGGGGGAGCCATGGAATGATCTTAAAAGAATGGCAAGAAACAGAATGACTTGGAAAGTGTTTGTTGAAGACCTATGCTCCACAGGGAGCTGAAAGTGTTTGTTGAAGACCTATGCTCCACAGAGAGTTGAAAGTTTTTGTTGAAGACCTATGCTCCACAGAGAGTTGAAAGTTTTTGTTGAAGACATATGCTCCACAGAGAGTTGAAAGTGTTTGTTGAAGACCTATGCTCCACAGAGAGTTGAAAGTGTTTGTTGAAGACCTATGCTCCACAGGGAGCTGAAAGTGTTTGTTGAAGACCTATGCTCCACAGAGAGTTGAAAGTGTTTGTTGAAGACCTATGCTCCACAGAGAGCTGAAAGTGTTTGTTGAAGACCTATGCTCCACAGAGAGTTGAAAGTTTTTGTTGAAGACCTATGCTTCACGGGGAGCTGAAAGGTAGAAGAAGACATGACACTCAGAAGGTTCTGAATGACAGAAAAATGGACACTGATTATTGAAATGGATAAATGAATAGGGGCCCAGATTTGTGTTCTACAATTATGAAGGTAGAGAAGCGATAGAAGAAGCGTGTATTATAGTTCGTTCAGAAATTCGTGCACACAGAGTTTATTAATTATCTCGGAAACTAAATTTCTGTCATTCTTTTTCATGAAATCTTATTTTTTCATCAACCGTCTGATTTGTTTTCCCTACAGTCATTCATGTAGGAAAAATGTCTGCTTCTTTGAAGTATATATAAATATGATTTTCTAGGCTGTCCTAAATTTTAGGATTTTACAATACCCACATTTGTTGTAATCAACTCACCGTTTAAAAGGGCAAATTTCACGTACTCTCCACACAATCTTAGCACTATCTCGCGCTCACAGAACCATAACTTGTAAGACGCAATCCACTGAGAGATTTGTTAGAAAATTAACATAATTTACAGTAAAATCGAATGTTTAGAGCACACGGTTTGATATTTTCCTAAAATTATATAACAAGAAAACGATTTGTGCAAAATTCAGACTACCTTTGTACTTAAATGTTATAAAATCTGAAGGTCGATGAAAAAATAAGATTTCATGAAAAAGAATGACAGAAATTCATCAGTTTCCGAGATAATTGATCAACTCTGCACGAATTTCTGAACGAACTTTAATATTGATGTCTAGAGGTGTACGCAGAAAAATAAGTCAATATTAAGCATTTGCCAGCACAAGGCTGTGTCATCTCCATACAGCTTGTCCTGATATGGTAACGGTGATGGTTATAAGAGCCTTATCTGTTCATATGTAGGGCATGATTGTAGCAGAAGTTCAGCAGTTGCCTATACCACATTCATCAAAGATTCCTATCCCTAGGAAGTTGAAAAGGTGGTAGTTCAATCTATTGTTCTTTTCTGTTGGGCTGGTAGTAGGCACATTTTTCCTGGTAGCCCAGTTGTTCTGTATTCCACTTGTTCATGTATAGGTTCCAGACAAACTTCTTTGAGTCCTTATAAGTAGTACTCTTCTGAAAATAAAAAGTAAAAAACCCCATGACGCTAAGCAGTGTATTGGGAATATGGTGTTAGTGGCCTTGATTTCTGGGGTAATGTGGTCAGCATTAGTTCTTTTGGGGAGCTGCGATAGCTCTGTGGTTAGTGAACTGGACTACAAAGGACAAGAGGTATGGTTCGATCCCAACCGACAGCTTCCGGTTCACCCAGCCTTTAATGGGTACTGGATTTTTTTCTGGGAAAGTAAAGTGGCATGGGCGTAATAACAACTTTAACCCAAAATTCGTGTGCTGAAGGTCTGTAAAATTTATGGTAACTAACACCATATTCCCTATAAACCACTTGGCGTGACGGGGCACTTTTTTTTTTTTTTTTACTTCATTAGTACTTTTATGTCATAACATAAATAATCTAAGGTATGCTGATGATACAGTATTAATCGCTAAGAGTGAAAATGAGTTACAAGAAATGTTGGACATTATAGTGAAAGAAAGTAAAAATAAAGGACTCAGCCTTAATAGCAAAAAGACAGAGGTAATGGTAACAACAAAAAAAAAAAAGACATCACCTCAGTGCAAAATAAAGACAAGTGGAGCAATATTCTTCTTCTTCTTTCCTTCCTCATCTGCCTTTCAGCGTCGAGAGGAGATATAATTTGCGGTCTTTTGCTCTTCTGTTCGCCTCTGCTGCTGTTATGTTTCCTAGTGCTTCTAATATTCCATCGACCCATATTTTTCGTGGTCGTCCCTTGGGTCTGGCGTTCTCACAACGTTTGTTGAAGGCTTTGTGTTGTGTTTTGTTCTTTCTGCCTTGTCACGTGGCCAAACCATTTTATCTGTTGTTTCCTTATATATTCTATGGCTGGTGCTATTCCTAGCTTTTTTCTCAGTTCTTCATTTCTGATCTTATCTCTCAGACTGTTTCCTGTCATTCGTCTAACACATTTCATCTCTGTAGATGTTATTTTTCTTATTGTTCTTGCATCTAAGGTCCAGGTCTGGCATTGGTAGCACAACGTTGGGATGAAGATTGTATTGTATAGTGCTCGTTTTGCCTCCAGAGTTATTTCCTTGTTGGACAATAATGGTGATAACTGTCCGATGATTTGACAAGCTTTGTTGCATCTTGATTCTATCTCAAACTCTATCTCAATCTCGTTTGTCATTAGACTTCCTAGGTATTTGAATTCCTCTACTTGTTTTAGTTGTCTGCCTTCTACAGTTATGTTGATTTTTTTGCGACATTCATGACTTCTGTTTTGTTGAAGTTGATTTTCATGTTGTATTTTGTGCCTGAGATGTTGAGTTTGTTTAAGTGTCCTTGTAGGTCTTCTATTGTTTCATGTATTAGTGCCTGATCGTCTGCAAATAAAAGCTCGTTGATCTCCTCTGTCTCTGATGGGTTGGCTAGCTTGCATATATGGTCCATGTATGTAATAAACAGTAGGGGGGATAGTGCGCACCCCTGTCTTACACCTGATCTAACTTCGAAGTGGTCTGTGTAGCCTGCTGCTGTTCTGGCCCTGCAGCTGCTTTTGATGTAGAGACTTTTAATTAGGTTGGTTAGATGTTGGCTTACTCCGTATGTTGTTAGTATCTCCCACGGTTGTTCTCTGTTTACTCTGTCGAATGCTTTTTCCTGGTCAATGAAGGCTATGTATAAGTTTTGATTGTGTTCTGTCGTTTTTTTCTGCAAGCTGTTTTAATGTGAATAGTGCGTCGGTACATCCTCTGTTTTTTTTCGGAACCCCATTTGAGAATCGCTGTAGTTCTATTATTGGTCTCAGCCTTTTTTCCAAGATATTGGCGTATAGCTTTCTACATGGCTGAGAAGAGATATACCTCTATATTGATTGGTCTCTTTGCTACCTTTCTTTTTCCATATTGGTATGATGATTGCCTGTTGCCAATCTTCTGGGGCTTGTTGTTGTGCCATGCTGCATTAAATATTTTGTGCAGTCATTGCATTCCTGTTTCTCCTGCTGCTGCTATTATTTCTATTGGTATTTTATCTATCCCCGGTGCTTTATTTCTTGGTGCATATTTGATTACTTCTTCGATTTCCTCTTTCATAATGTTGGTTTCAGTATTTGTGAGTTCTAGCATGGTTTTTGTTGTCTTATTGGTAGTTGGTATGTTTAACAGGTCTTCAAAATATTCTTTCCATCTCTGTTGCATACATTGGTTATTTGATATTGGCTGTTCCTCTTGATCATTTATCAGCTCAGTAGGATCATGGTTTTCTTTTCTCGCTCTTGTGGCTTTTACTGCTTTGTAGAAATCTCTTGTGGCTGTCTTGAAGTCCCTGCTCATATTTTGTCCGAATTCTGTCCAGTTCTTTTGCTTATCTTCTTTGATCAACATTTTAACTCTTTAAACAATAGAACAATATTAAAACAGGTAAATGAATTTAAATATTTGGGAACTTTGTTAACCACAGACGGAAGATGTACAAAAGAGGTGAGATGCAGAATGGCTCAGGGAAAAGCAGCTTTCCAAAAAATGAGGAAGATACTGTGCAATCCATTTTTGACAATAGAAACTAGAAAAAGAGTTCTTAAATGTTACGTAGAGCCAGTCTTAACATATGGATGCGAATCATGGACAATAGACAAGAAAATCACTGGAGTCTGTAGAAATGTGGTTTTACAGAAGAATGTTGAGAATACCATGGACAGCTAAGAAGAGTAATGAAAATGTTCTGAGAGTGGTCAAAGCAAAAAGAGAGCTAATTTCCAACATTAGGAAGAAACAATCATCATTTTTTGGCCATGTAATGAGAAGAGAATAACTGGAATATATTGTAACAATTGGAAAAATTGAGGGACGAAGAGATAGAGGGAAACAAAGAGAAAAATAACAGACAGCTTAAGAGAATGGCTTGGCAGAAGGTCAACAACAGAAATGATAATGAACTGTCGAAATCGAAAGTTGTGGAGAGAAATGATCACCTACGCCAGCAGGCCCGGTTCTTGATGATGAGTACTTTTATGTGACTGGTGTAATTTGATACCTTCGTTTGCCAACCTGACTTCCTCATCATTTTCATGAATGCTCTAGTCAGATGGAATCCACTGAATCACAGTTCTATAACTACTGACAGAGTTTGTAGAGTATTTCTCTTAGATCATTCAGGTCTTCATTTCCATGACTCCTCATTTCTATAATTACTAACAGAGTTTGTAGAGTATTTCTCTTAGATCATTCAGGTCTTCATTTCCATGACTCCTCAATTCAATAACTACTGACAGAGCTTGTAAAGTATTTCTCTTAGATCAGGTCTTCATTTCCTTGACTCCTCAATGCTGTAACTACTGACAGAGCTTGTAGAGTATTTCTCTTAGATCAGGTCTTCATTTCCTTGACTCCTCAATGCTGTAACTACTGACAGAGCTTGTAGAGTATTTCTCTTAGATCAGGTCTTCATTTCCTTGACTCCTCAATGCTGTAACTACTGACAGAGCTTGTAGAGTATTTCTCTTAGATCAGGTCTTCATTTCCATGACTCCTCAATTCTGCAACTACTGACAGAGCTTGTAGAGTATTTCTCTGAGATCATTCAGGTCTTCATTTCCTCGACTCCTTACAATGACAATTCCAGCTGCAGGATAAACAAGGTACATTTATGTCTAAGGAGGGAATGTCTCATTTCTTGTTTCTAGCACCGTTTATCTTCTACACTTGACTTCATTTCACTTTCTAATGTCATAGAACCATTTCTTATATTTGTTCTGGCCATGCTACATGGATTGTACAGAGGGGTCAAGGTTCTCCTCAGATTTCCTTGACATTCTCTAGGGAGATATCGGAGCACCTGTGGGTTTGCCCAGTGTGCAGTGATGATGATCCAGAATAAATTAGGTACATTTATGTCTAGGGAAGGAATGTCTCATTTCTTGTTTCGGCTGTGTTAGTCACCTCTAGTGACTCGGGCAGATGGTGCTCATAAACCTGGGAGGGCCGACCATCTAAGGGCAGAATCCCCCTAAAGAAAAGACAATCTGCTGCCTGCAGGAAGATTGGGGACAGTCAAAGGCTAAGGAAAGCGAACCTGAATAAAATGCTGGCTGAAATCGGATGCACTGGGCCACTGGCGCAGAACACAGTGCAACGTTTTAACAGGTACTCAATCAGAGTGGATCTAACAGACTCTAATTATGATGTTCTGTCTGTGGGGTCGATCAATTGACTTAAACAGACAGCTGTCTTCATGTGAGAGTCTGGAATCCTACTCTGATTGAGTCTTGATCACAGACAGAGAGAGAGATTTCTTGTTTCTAGCATTATTTATCTTCTACACTTGACTTCATTTCAATTTCTTATGTCATAATGACATTTCCTATATTTGCTCTCTCCATGCTATGATCTTGTGCAAGACTTTCCCTATTTCTTTTCACTAAAGAAAAACTCAAGTATGCCTTACAGATATCTTTGTTATCTCACTTCTGATCTACATAAGTGCTTCTTCTTGTAATCAAAATCCTTGTAAATAAGTGGACCCCAGGTCGTTCTACCAAGTCTCCTCAGATTTCCTTGAGATTCTCTAGGGGGGGATATCGGAGCACCTATGTGTTTTCCTGGTATGCAGTTATGTTAATCTTAACAGCAACAACAACTCATAAATAGGCTGAAACAAATCCCATTTTCAATTTATTTTTTTTAATTCAGAAAAACCGTGGGCATTCAAGGCAACAATAATTATTGTGAATAATTTGTTTAAAAATACAGGCCATAAAACTGTCAGCGGTAAAGACAAACAAAAATATTTTCTTAAGGCAAAAATTGTTAATGACTTGTTAGCTAAATGTAAAATTGCTATGAACTTGCAACAGAATTTTGGCTACTTGATGTACAGAGGGCACTAGTTAGCTTTAGATCATCCATGAGCCAAGCCAAGTTGTGATATACAAACATTGCACTTTGTTCAGTTTGGTTCAAGACATATTGAGTTATAAAGGTAAGTAATGATAATATCAGACAAGTGTGTGCTTCCTGATAGTTACAAAACATGTAACATTCACAAATGTTATATTCTACAAACATTGTTACATTTCAACTCCTTCCAATCACAAAACACAACAAAAAAATCATATAAACAGGATTATACACCTACCAACCACAAAAATAAACATATAAACAGGATTATACATCTACCAACCACAAAAAAAACATTGTATAAACATGATTATACTTCTACCAACCACACACAAAAAACATCGTATAAACAGGATTATACTTCTACCACCACACACAAAAACATCATATAAACATGATTATACTTCTACCAACCACACACAAAAAACATCATATAAACAGGATTATTCTTTCTACCAACAACACGCAAAAAACATCGTATAAACAGGATTATATTTCTACAAACCACACACAAAAAACATCATATAAACAGAATTATACTTCTACCAACCACACACAAAAAACCATATACACAGGATTACACTTCTACCAAACCACACACAAAAAACATCATATAAACAGAATTATACTTCTACCAACCACACACAAAAAACCATATACACAGGATTACACTTCTACCAAACCACAAAATAAACACTCATATAAAGAAGAGAATCACATAAATGACACACACAATTACAAACACTGTCAGAGAGAGAACATTACACTGCCCTATATCAAGAAGCAATCCATTACCATTACAGGGCAATGACACAAACAGAACAGAACATCAGTCTGAGGAATATGATATCTATATATAAAATTATATACTATAACTATACTATATATAGTGGTGGTATCCTGTCAGTCTTGAAAGACAACGGATATAGTGCAGTTGTTCAGATAATGTCATGGGCTGCTGGTGATACACAAAAACACACACATATAGTGGAGCATCGTACTTCAAATGTTCCGTAGTTTAAACATACAACATGAGAGAATTTCAATCTGGAGTTTGAACAATGCCGCTATGTTCTGACTGCGTTTGCACAGTGAAAAAAGAATGCCATCTGTAGTACGTTAAAGTCATCGCTTGTCTTTTTATGCCGTATTCTCTTTATTTTCGGTGTTTTAAATATATAAATGGTGCTTCATCGTTGCCAAACTTCGATGCGGAGATGACACTCAATGATGATGATGATGATATATAAATATATACCTAAGGCATCGAAGAAGAGTGTGAAGGTTTAAGACACCTAAGTGAGAGATTGTAGTTTCGATGACTGAGGTTAGAAGAGAAACCAAGCATTAACACCTACATTAGAGAGTTTCTTCTGTATAGATAAAAGGTAGAGTGAGCCAGAACCGTCAACCAATAGAGCTAATAGACAGACAGAGAGATAACACCAGAAGTACAATTATTTGGTGCATTTATGGAAGATGACTCTTCCTCCAAAGAGTAACCTTCCTCTCCACCAGCCATACAGGACTTCACAACTCCTCAATAAGTTACAGAAAATGCAATTTTAATTTGATTAAACAGTATTTGCATATCGTATTTATTGTTTTCATGATTTAATTTATTATTTACACAACAATTATCTCTGATAGTTTTGCCACACGTTATGTCTATTGTTTTAAGTTTGTTGAAATTGGGTACAAGTTTAGGGCCTGATGGTAAATTATTTCACTTCCAACTACTTCAACTTGTAAAAATTGATTCAGACTTCCGATAATATAGTTTCAGCCGGCCTCTGGAATTATTTCAATTCAAAGTATGAGGCACCACAACCACTCTCAGGCTGTCTGTGACTTGTATGTGCGTATTATCATATACATACATACACCATGATGATGCTAAATGTTTGAGCTTTGGACTAGGACACAGAAATTCTTTGTATGAACAAAGTTTACGGGTCAAAGAACACTTTTTTGTGGCAAGAATAACTTTTCTGAGTAACCAAGTAGATATTTTTTTTTATATTCAAAAAAAAAAAAAAAAAAAAAAAAAAAAAAAAAAAGCATTAGTCTATGACAAATGAAATATTAGTCCATGACAATTAGATATTAGTCTATGATAAAAAGCACATCAGCCTCTACCAAAAATAATATTATCATGTAACAAACAGAGAACAGCCTTAAACAAAAACAACATCAGTCTATGACAAACCTACGAAATACCAAGCTGATCTATTCTATTTATATTTTTAAACTGAACAGTATGTAATAAACATAATATTTAGCTGCAACAAACACAGCATGTGAGAATTTGTATGTATAAACGGAACATTAGACAAAAACAGATATAGAAACTGGGAACATAGCTCTGCTGTGTTATCCCAACACTGGTAAACAAAGACATTAAAAAAGTCAAACCAAGGGATGAGGAGTTCATAATGTGAAACAAAATCAGAAATCATAGGGGAGAAAATAATAAACATAGCAGCTGAACCCACTGCAGATGTCATGATTGAGAAATATAACTAAATTATGAATAAGCAATAGGTATTTGCAAACTAAAGAGACTCATTATAGAGATTGGAGCACAAAATTTGGTTCCAAGATCTACATGATTGTGTTTACTAGATTCCAGGCATAATGTACTAGCAAGAGGATAGCAGGTTGCAGGTGGAGATGAGAAGAGGTTTCTTGAATTTATTGTTTGAATGAAATAAAATTTGGCTAAGGAGAAGATCATGAGTTTAATATTCTTCTTGCTCGCCATCAAACTCGCCATCGTCTTCAGGGGGAGCAAATCCTTCCTGCAAACAAAGACAATATTTTGTGATTTAATTTCATGTATTTTCTCTGAGTAGAACACAGTATACAAGCTATTGCTCCTAAATGATAAGTTGTAGAAATAGTTCTTGCGTGTTCTGGATGAAACCATAGTAGGCCCTATTTATATTGATGCCCCTGTCACTTCTATCTATCTATTGTCCTTTCGAGCCGAAGACAGCACATAGGGCAGAACTACAATCTCAAAAACAGAAACCTTGAGTGCCAAAATGGCACATATTGCAGAGATCACTGCTTCTAAAATATATGGTTCTGTTTCCATAACAATGCTTTTTACAATGACAGCTTGTCAAGCCATCGATCAACCTCCTTAGTCGCCTCTTATGACATGCCTGGAAGGTCACAGTGTCACTATTCTTTACTTCCCACATAATGAGGCCCCGGTAACACGCCTGGCAACTAAAATCCTACTGAGTGTCTAAAAGGTTTTTTTTAAAATTCATATATAAATTTAATTCTTATTTAAATTAAATCCTTACCCCAAATTATAATTCTATCCAAGACGTCACACAGGACCTGCAGTGCTACCTTGCCCCAAATTATAATTCTAGCCAAGACGTCACACAGGACCTGCAGTGCTACCTTGCCCCAAATTCCAATTCTGGCCAAGACATCACACAAGACCTGCAGTGCCATCTTGTCCCAAGATTTCTATAATTGTATACATCAACTCCATACCTGGGATTTGGACATCTAGTACCAACTAGACTTAGATTCAGTAGGCACATTTTGTACCATCTGTTGAGATGGATTGAGCATCTATGAGCCATCCTGGAGTCCCAGTAAACAGTACCACAAACATTATGTTATAAGAGAGTTGTGAAACAAGACAAAAACACAAGCACCTCAGTTTGATATAGTACATTTACAAACAAGACAAAAGCACAAGCACCTCAGTTTGATATAGTACATCTACAAACAAGACAAACACAAGCACCTCAGTTTGGTACAGTACATCCACAAACAAGACAAACACATATACCTCAGTTTGATACAGTACATCCACAAACAAGACAAACACAAGTACCTCAGTTTGATACAGTACATCCACAAACAAGACAAACACAAGTACCTTAATTTGATACAGTACATCCACAAACAAGACAAACACATATACCTCAGTTTGGTACAGTACATCCACAAACAAGACAAACACATATACCTCAGTTTGATACAGTACATCCACAAACAAGACAAACACATATACCTCAGTTTGATACAGTACATCCACAAACAAGACAAACACAAGTACCTCAATTTGATACAGTACATCCACAAACAAGACAAACACAAGTACCTCAGTTTGATACAGTACATCCACAAACAAGACAAACACAAGTACCTTAATTTGATACAGTACATCCACAAACAAGACAAACACATATACCTCAGTTTGGTACAGTACATCCACAAACAAGAATACAAGTACCTCAGTTTGATACAGTACATCCACCACTTCCTTGATGTGACTTGCATTTTCATGGTCCTGGCAAATGACCTCAATCTTCCGTAGTTTATTAAAGTAGAAGTCCCTCTCCTTCTCTAAGCCTTCTTTATCTAAATTCAGCTGATCTATCTGTTAATAGAGGTTATAAGATATTAATTGTAAAAAAACTGAAATACTGTAGGATGGCTCACACTGTGATGATAAATTAAAAAAAAAATTATAGCAACCTTAACTAGAAAAGTTACAAAACTTGTAAGACAATGCTATAAGTTTATGGTTTTCTTCATGCTTTGCTAGGTGTATGGGGAATATGGTGTTAGTGACCATATTTTTCTATGACCACAGCACATTTTTAGGTGATGTGGTTGGTATCACACCAGGCCCCCTTTACTTCCCAGAAAGATCTCTGGTACCCATTTTTAGAGGATGGGTGAACCACATGCTGTTTGCTTTAATCTAAAAGTATTATTTTAGTTATTATCATAAAAAATATTGCTTCGCGTATGAATGACGATGTCACGAGGAAACTACATTCCACTCATTTTTAGGATTAATCTTTTATTGGGAATGGTTCAAACCATCTCCATATGGGGAGTCTCACCACATGAGAGTTACTCATTAATCACTACAATGGATTATAAAACTAATAAACTCAGACATGGTCTAGAACAACAAAAATGAGACCAAAGTGGTGGTTACGCTGGCCAAGGAAATGGTCCTGACAGCAAACATGAAGATAATGTAAAACTCCAACCTATACACACAAGCAATATCACTGGAGATAAGCACAGATATCAAACATAACAAGATGTATTAAATACTATGCAGGATCACGAGTATAGCAGCAGAAAACATCAAAATAAATATCAAATGGTATTGAGGGGCTAGACTAACAGAGAGACAAGACAAACTATTTTGGCAAATGCACTCTTCCTGCAATTTTTTTTGGAGCTGTGTCGTGTTTTCTGGCTTGGCTTGTGTTTAACGTGTACAGTTTGTTATAACCGATGAAGGATTTTGCCCAAACGTTGTAGTTTGTCTTGTCTTTCTGTTAGTCTAGTCCCTCAATACCATTTGATGTTTATTTTATTTGCAATATCACAGGCCCCATCAGCAAGGTAGGTTTTTACATCTGTGTTCAACAGCTATAACTAATGTGTGAAGTTTGTTTACCGACTTTATCATTGTCTTGTGGCATTGATAATCAACTGTTACTCATTTGTCGTTTGGAATTCAAAATGCCATTAATTTCCCTAAAAATTTAGCTTGTTCTTCAGCTTCTTGCTATCTTTCATCCTGGCTCCAGTTGATAATCTTGCTCTTGAAGTTTGTTGTAAACCTGTTCTGCTTTGCCTGCAACCCCTCCCCCCAATTCTTAACTCAAGGTCTTTATCACCTCCATAAAACTAGTCATAAAAAGAAACTAGACACGTCATATTCTGCTGCCAAAAATATTTGATGGTGTATCATGAATTTGGTGTAATATTGACTCCAGTTTTGCCTATCATGTGTTTGTGGCACAGAAGGTGACTCCAGCCTGCCCTTGTTAACATAACATTTAAAACATGTAACAGTGATCATTTTTTATATGACTTGCTTGTAATGGCCATCTCTTCCCTATTTTTAACTAGATGCTTGATTTTAATAATTGTTTCAATCACTTCATATAAAGGATTTTGTTGGAGAGTTCCACCTTCTTTGTCTCAAGTGAGAAGATGCATTAAAAGGAATAAGAGGAAATATATAGATGAACTACAGGATGCACCATACAGGAATATTGAGAAGATGTAACATTTTGCCATTCTTAGTTTCAGCCATGCTGATATTTGTTTTGTTGTTAGTATATTTTATAAAATTACTTTTTGCCATACCTATTCTTTTGTTTATTTCAGTTTTGCATTTTCCATCATTGGTTATAGTATGTCCCAGGTAGTTGTAGCTCTGGGCTGTCTCTAGATGTATTCCCTCAACTGTGATATTTAATTGTAGGTCTTGAGAATTTTCTTTGTTTATGATCATAGTTTTAGTCTTTTTGATATTCATTTCTAGTCCATATTTTTTGCTTGTTATGTTTATCACATTAAGCAATTGTTATAGGTCTTTAGGATTTTCTGCTAGTAGAACAGTTTAAAACATGTAACAGTGATCATTTTTTATATGACTTGCTTGTAATGGCCATCTCTTCCCTATTTTTAATTAGATGCTTGATTTTAATAATTGTTTCAATCACTTCATATAAAGGATTTTGTTGGAGAGTTCCACCTTCTTTGTCTCAAGTGAGAAGATGCATTAAAAGGAATAAGAGGAAATATATAGATGAACTAGCTAAAGAGGCAGAAGAAGCAGCAAATAAAGGGAATATGAAAGAACTGTACAACAGCACAAGGAAATTAAGTGGAAAATACAAACAGATCAATACTTTTATTAAAGATAAGGAAGGAAATCTGCTTAGTAATATAACGGAACAACTGGAGAGATGGAAAGAGCACTTTGAAGAACTTTTGAATAGACCCAGCTCAAATAATCCTCCAGATATACTACCAGCAGAAGAAGAGTTACATGTTAACTGTGGAAAACCAAGCAAAGAAGAGATAATGAAAGCCATCAAACTATTAAAAAAACGGTAAAGCCACAGGACCAGATGAAATTCCTTCAGAAGCCATCAAAGCAGATATTAACACCTCTACCAAGATGCTACATAATCTATTAGATAAAATTTGGGAGAGGGAAGAAATACATAAAGACTGGAAAGAAGGTTATATGATCAAACTACCAAAGAAAGGAAGTTTACAGCAGTGCACAGATTATAGGGGAGTTATGCTACTATCAGTGCCAGGAAAAATATTAAGCAGAATCATTCTGGAGAGACTAAAAGAGGCCATAGAGAAACATCTGAGAGATGAACAAGCAGGTTTTAGGAAGAACAGATCATGTGCTGATGAAATAACTACTCTACATATAATAGTTGAACAAAGTTTAGAACTAAAATCCCCACTTTATATTGGATTCATAGATTACGGAAAGGCATTTGATAGTTTAGACAGAAGAATGCTTTGGAAGTTGCTGAGTCATTACGGAATCCCCATAAAGTTTATTAACCTGATAAAAACAATGTATGAAGGAGCGAAATGTAGTGTGGTGCATGAAGGACAGCTTACAGAAGCATTTGAAATAAGAACAGGAGTAAGGCAGGGATGCCTTCTGTCTCCATTTCTCTTTCTACTGGCCATAGATTGGATTATGAAAATAACTAAAAACAACAGAAATGGAATCCAGTGGTCACTGACCAAGCAACTTGATGATTTAGACTTTGCTGATAACATAGCTCTCCTATCACACAGCCATCAACAGATGATGGATAAAATGAGCATACTTGATGAGAGATCACAACAGCTAGGACTGAAGATTAATAGAGATAAGACCAACATTATGAGAATTAATACAGTTGGCAACAACCAAATAAAACTAGGAGAAATACCTCTAATAGACGTACAATCTTACATATATCTGGGCAGTAATATAGATAAAGAGGGAGGAACAAAAAATGATAACAAAATAAGGATATCAAAAGCAAGAGGAGCTTTCATTGCACCGGGAAACATATGGAAATCCACAGAAATTAGGTTAAATACAAAAATAAAAATTTTCAACTCAAATATTAAGTCGGTCCGGTCCTATTATATGGCTGTGAAACATGGAGAATAACAAAATTGACAATCACGAAGATACAGACTTTCATAAATGGATGCTTACGCAGAATAAAAGGATGGAAATGGCAGGACAAAGTCACTAACATAGAATTATGGAAATGTACCAGTCAAATACCAGTGGATAAAGAGATACAGCGAAGACGATGGCGCTGGATAGGACACACACTACGGAAGCCAACTGAGAGTATTACACAACAGGCCCTTTTTTGGAATCCCCAGGAGAAAAGACAAAGAGGAAGACCAAGGAATTCTTGGAGAAGACAGATAGAAGCAGAGATGAAGATGATGGGGAAGACATGGAATCATCTTAAAAGAATGGCAAAAAACAGAACAACTTGGAAAGTGTTTGTTGAAAACCTATGCTCCACAGGGAGCTAAAAAGATAGAAGAAGAAGATTCTGAATAAAGAGGCACAGCTAATGATGCACACTTCTGGTCGCTGTAATGATTGTTGTGGGTAGCATGACCTTCATGCCTGCACCAAATCCTTATAGACTTTATGATCAGTGAGCGTGCCCCAAGAATAGCTGTCCCAACAAATGAGGTCAGGCCTCCACCAGTGTGAAACGTTCGATCCAACCACAGATCATACATCTTGTCCCAAGGTAAAGCCGGGTCCTGGTACTGCTCCACTTTAATCAACGGTCAGTTGTCCGCAGCATTTATCTCTGCACACCAGCAGCCCTGTTGACATTATGGTCAGGTGAATGCGACCGGCCCATTGCTGTCTCCGCAAATGAAGATCCAGATCAGAAAGAATAATTTGAAAACACACTACAGCAAAATATGTCCAGTCCTGATTTTAGATAGGTGGCCATCTTGGTCCGCCGTACCAAACCAGAAGTTACTTGCTGCCAGTACTTTCTAGTAGTGAAAAATCACAAAATGTGTACTTTAATCAAAATTTATCCTTCCACATTTTCTGTTACTCTTTTAGCTAAAGGATCAATACAAGTATTTGTCCACATTGATGATAACCTACATACTTGATATTAATTTTTAAAATAATAAAAATGACATCACCTCAGTGCAAAATAAAGACATCATCATCGTGTGCCTTCTCCGCAACGAAGGTTGGCTACCATGGATCGCCATTCTACTCTGTTTCTTGCTTTGATGGTGCAGGCTGACATAGGCTGATTTGTCCATATTTTGATGTTACTCGTCCATGTTAGTCTTGGTCTGCCTCTGCCTCTTTTACCTTGTATTTTTCCTTCCAATATTACTTTTAGTAGACTGTTGTGTCTTTTAACATGCCACAAAAATTTCATTTGTCTTGTCTTAATTGTGTTTAGTAGTTCTCTTTTTATTTTCAGTTGTTTTAAAACTTCATCGTTTGTTATCTTTTGTTTCCATCCAATTCTACCTATTCTTCTATAAATCCACATTTCAAAGGCTTCAATTTTCTGTTCTGTTTTCTTGTCTAATGTCCATGTTTCTGCACCATACAGGAATATTGAGAAGATGTAACATTTTGCCATTCTTAGTTTCAGCCATGCTGATATTTGTTTTGTTGTTAGTATATTTTATAAAATTACTTTTTGCCATACCTATTCTTTTGTTTATTTCAGTTTTGCATTTTCCATCATTGGTTATAGTATGTCCCAGGTAGTTGTAGCTCTGGGCTGTCTCTAGATGTATTCCCTCAACTGTGATATTTAATTGTAGGTCTTGAGAATTTTCTTTGTTTATGATCATAGTTTTAGTCTTTTTGATATTCATTTCTAGTCCATATTTTTTGCTTGTTATGTTTATCACATTAAGCAATTGTTATAGGTCTTTAGGATTTTCTGCTAGTAGAACAGTATCATCAGCATATCTTAGGTTAGTGATTATCTTTCCATTAATGTTTAGGCCTGGTATAAGGCCTATATAAAATAAAGACAAGTGGAACAATATTAAAACAGGTAAATGAATTTAAATATTTGGGAACTTTGTTAACCTCAGACGGAAGATGTACAAAAGAGGTGAGATGAAGAATGGCCCAGGCAAAAGCAGATTTCCAGAAAATGAGGAGGATACAGTGCAATCCATTTTTGACAATAGAAACAAGAAAAAGAGTTCTTAAATGTTATGTAGAGCCAGTATTAACATATGGATGTGAATCATGGACAATAGGACAACAGACAAGAAAATCACTGGAGTCTGTAGAAATGTGGTTTTACAGAAGAATGTTGACAATACCATGGACAGCGGAGAAGAGTAATGAAAATGTTCTGAAAGAGGTCAAAGCAAAAAGACAGCTAATTTCCAATATTAGGAAGAAACAATCATCATTTTTTGGCCATGTAATGAGAAGTGTACAACTAGAATATATTGTAACAACTGGAAGAATTGAGGGATGAAGAAATAGAGGGAAGCAAAGAGAAAAGATACCAGACAGCTTAAGAGAATGGCTTGGCAGAAGGTCAACAACAGAAATGATAAATAACTATCGAGATCGAAAGTTGTGGAGAGACATGATTACCTACAAAAGTAGGCCTGGTACTTGATAATGATGACTTGATAATTATGCACTTCTTTTGAGATTCTTTGTTTTTTTTCTCTCAATGTCTAGAATGTAACATCTAACCTCAGGGAAAAAGAAAACAAGTTTCCCTAGGTTTCCTTCCTGGGTATGGAGTCCAACAAATTATACCTGACCTCATTTATTGTTTCCTTGATTCTTTTCATTCTATATTTAGTGGAATACTATTTCATTTAATTTTCTTTTTTAAACATGAATTTTGTTACTTCTTATAATCACATGACTTCCTGCCAGTAAACTATCTAACTGATTGTGGAAGTCAAGTTATGATTTGTTAGTTCTGCCTTCCATTCACTGAAACCTGTTCAAGCTTGAACTACCCAATTAACAAGTTTGATCCTCTATCCTATTGTTATAACAGAGATAAGAACAACACAAAGCAATACCTATTATCACCAAGAAATGTCTTATACAGACTATATTCATTCCAAAATTGTACTACCAATGACAAACATGGTCACTTACGACTAAGCATTACAAAAAAACGCTTGTCACCACAGAGATGTGATGTCTGAGAAGAGCACTTGCAGTAACCAGAAAAGACAGAATCAGAAATGATATAAGAGAAAGAGTAGGCATTGAGTCAATCCTAAACTACACACAGAAACAACAAATAAACTGGTTTGCCCATCTAGAAAGAATGTCGTGTGATTCCTTACAATACAAAGCATATATTAAAAGAGGAGACGGGTGAAGAGTAAAAGGCAGACCAAGAATATGATGGACAGACAACAACAAACAAAATCTACAACAATATAATTGGACAATGATTGAAGCCAACAAAAGGGAGAGAACTAAAACTTTGTAACTGCCTTAACACCCGAAAGGTGACAAGAAGAAATGAAGAAAGAGAAAGCGAGATCCTATTGTCATAACAGGGATAAATGAACGACACTATGAATCTCGAGCAAGGTCAATTTGTTTGTCTTGAACTTTATGTTCAAAGAAGTCAATAAGAGACATATAAGGAAGCAGCATAGTTTAGAGGCATGAAGTCAGCCGCTGGACAGGAAGGACCCAGCTTCTAAACCCAAAGCAGGAGGTTGTGATTTTTTTAAAAAACCGAAAAATTAATCCTGGTTACTTTTCGTGCTGTCTCGTGTGTAGTGAGATCCGATGTCTAGCCATCTCGGATAACAGCAGTAAACAGAGTATATGTGGGCACAAGCGCCTGTTAAATAAGTTACCCTGGCAGTTAAAATTGAGAAGAGTAGGCCATAAAATGTGGCCACTGCTCAGGCTCAATCGTCAGCAGGAATCCACATGGTGGGTCCCAGGAAATACTACAGGGTGTGTGTTCACATACAAGGTGTGTGTTCTCATACTACAGGGTGTGTGTTCTCATACAAGGTGTGTGTTCTCATACTACAGGGTGTGTGTTCTCATACTACAAGGTGTGTGTTACCACAAGGTGTGTGTTCTCATACTACAGGGTGTGTGTTCTCATACTTCAGGGTGTGTTTTCTCATACTACAAGGTGTGTGTACACACGTCAGCCTGAAATCTCTGATCGTCTCAGGGGGAATAACAGAGCACCTATGGATTCATCCAGTGATGATGATCCTAACAAGAACAATAACAAACATGAGACATAAAAAATTAGACAATATTTCCTGTCAGTGATCACAAGTAGGATGTACCTGGCTCTTGAGGTCTTCAATAACATGATTGTCTCCACCTGCATTGTTTGTTGCTAGTCCTGGTGACTTCTTGACAGAAATAGAAGCTGGACTCTTGCTGGTCTGTTTCACCGACAATGACACTGTGATAGTTCAAAGAATACCTGATTACAACAAGTTGTCTCTGTGCTTGTGCTTGACAATACATTGTTCTGTCACTCGTAATTCATGAGTTACGGCACACACTAACATACTTGTTTCCCGCCATACACTGAGCGCTATGCCATTAATGTAACAGTACATTTTTCAACCCTAGATAAGGACACCTTTGTAAAAATAACAAACTTAAAATCTTGGAATTTAACAGTTTGCCGCTGGCAAACATTCTCCCCCCCCCCTCCCTATACCTTTCTAATTATTGCTTTCGGTGACCCCTGAGTGTTGGATTTGTTTCTTTTGGTGTTGGATTTTTAACAACGAGCATTTAGTAAAAAGTATAAAGGTGTCATAACAACATGGCTGTTTTTTTTAAAAACTAAAATCTGGCCAATTTAAAAAAAAAAAAAATATTTTTCTTCTTATGGTGGGTAAATCTCTGGCTGTCAGGAAGACATCAGACAAACCTTTGTAACATGGGATAGGTAGTGAACGACGCTAAGAGGAAGCCAAACATATGGCTGGAATGACGGACTGGAGGCTGATGTGTCAAAAGACAACGCAACTCCACTAACCATGGCGACATGCAGTCGAATTTCCAGGGATAAATCAAACTCAAGCCAGGAAATGATTACCACGTCCGATTCCCATGTCTCTTCTTGAGTAAACACAAAGCTTTGTAAAAGTTGAAAGAAAATAGTATATTCCAAACTCCAAATGTAACAATTAGTGTTCGTTATTTTGTCGAACAAGGTGCAAAATGTGACTCGCAGGATAGGTGTTATAATCAAGAGTTAAGTGGGTGCCAGAGAATGTCCTTTTTCTTGGATAAACTCACAGCTGTGTAGCAAAAGTTCCCAAAATTCCGACCTCCAAATATAACAGATGGCAGTAATGCAGATAAAGAGGGAGGAACAGAAAATTAAACCAAAATAAGGATATCAAAAGCAAGAGGAGCTTTTGTTGCACTGGGAAACATAAGGAAGTCCAAAGAAATTAGGTTAAATACAAAAATAAAAATTTTCAACTCAAATGTTAAGTCAGTCCTATTATATGGCTGTGAAACATGGAGAACAACAAAATTGACAATCATGAAGATACAGACTTTCATTAATGGATGCTTATGCAAAATAAAAGGATGGAAATGGCAGAACAAAGTCACTAGCATAGGATTATGGAAATGTACCAGTCAAATACCAGTGGATAAAGAGATACAGCGAAGACGATGGCGCTGGATAGGACACACTGTGGAAGCCAACTGTGAGTATTACACAACAGGCCCTTTTTTGGAATCACCAGGAGAAAAGACAAAGAGGAAGACCAAGAAATTCTTGGAGAAGACAGATAGAAGCAGAGATGAAGATGATGGGGAAGACATGGAATGATCTTAAAAGAATAACAAGAAACAGAACGACTTGGAAAGTGTTTGTTGAAGACCTATGCTCCACAGGGAGCTGAAATGTAGAAGAAGAAATGTAACAGTTAGTAGTCACAATTTTTACGAAGGTGTCGTCAAAACATGACTCATGTGCAGGTGTCGTAATCTGGGGTTAAACCAGTAACTGATATCAAAAATGGATCATATGTTATATAGAAGATTTCAATACAAAATAAAGAAATACATGAACCATAAAAGGAAAGGAAGAATTCAATGAAATAAACTACTTCTGCATTCACCTTTAGATGTCAATATTGATAAGTTTAAAGAAAGCGCCTGTCAGCTCAAGGCTGGAGTCATCTCCATACAGTTGTGATACCAGTGATGGCCACAAGAGCCTTCTGATGTTTGGTCAATAGCTCTTGCCTAGACTCCACAACACAGAGGAAAGTGATCACCAGTAGCATTGCTTAGATCTTTTCAAGGCAGGAGGAGGCCCGGCACTCTCACAACCTAGTGAGACTCCATGGAATAAGGACCATATTGCTTTCTTCTAGACTGTGACATCTTCATAGTGAGAATTATGTTTCAGTGTTATATTAAGCATGTAGCCCTGAGCATCCGATTTCGACATGGTTGTGTCTCACTTTTTCTTTTCCCAACCTTGTGACTCGTCCAGCTTGGGTGATCCCTAGGTAGCTTTGCTACCACTAGAACAACTCTTGGGAATGGGAAAAAAAAGGCTCCTCTACCACTTTGTGGTGAAGATATGTCAGAGGAGCAAATTTGTACAGATGCTCTTCTGGCAAAGTTTTAATGTGAAAACCTCATTTTATAGTAGAACATCTGTTGGGTTATGATGATACACTGCATTAGATATGATCAGTCATGACTAAGGCTGTGAGGCCATTGCAGAATACTATAGGAACACACTCTAATTGACTTTAATTATGATGTCAATTCACTTAAACAGACAGCTGTCTTCATGAGAGAGTCTGGAATCCTACTCTGATTCTGATCGCAGAGAGAGAGAGTCCTATAGTAAACAATTTGTTCTCTGTGCTTCATTTCCTATATCCATGTAAGTTTATACAGAGAAAATGTTTACTCCCAAAATCTTTGTGTTGACAGGAGGTTGTTGTAATTGACTCTGTAGTTTTACTTTCTGGAAATCACTTCCAAGGAACTTGTTTTATTTATATTATAATTTTCCAGAATATGTTCTACTAATATGTCCTTGGTTTTGAGTCTGTTGTCCTCTGCTGAATTTTAGCAAGGGCTTTGTGAATATTTACTATTTGTTCCATGTTTGTCTTCATGCATTTTTATGTTTTACTTTTAGAATCGAACAAGTGAAATATTTAAATATCAAAAGACAATAGTTTTATGTCATCACAGAACATGAGTTGTTCAAATCAAAAAGAGATTTGATATTTCAGAACTGAATAAATTTACGTGTGCCTGGTATAAAAGAGAAGATAACACATGTTGGAATTAAACTCATTTCTGGTCAGTAACAAGAGTATTAATCACTTGGGCATTGGGGATTTAACAGGAATGTTAAAGTGCCATATTTACACAAGATTTGCATAGATAGTATTACATAAGTTTGTACAGATTATGTGGGTAAATCTCTGGCTGTCAGGAAGACATCAAACAAATGTTTGTAACATGGGATAGGTAGTGGACGACGCTAAGAGGAAGCCAAACATATGGCTGGAATGACGGACTGAAGGCTGATGTGTCAAAAGACAACGCAACTCCTCCACTAACCATGGCGCCATAATGAAATACCCATGGTTTCCTCACTTTTCTTGTTTTGTTCTGCCAATTTCAATTAAATCCATAACTGACCTTTGCTGAACTGGCTGAAACCTACAGACTTGAGAGCAAAAATTGAGGAAAGAAAGTTAAACTGTTAGAAGGTGTGAGGATTCAGAACTCAGCGTCAAACAAATATATTTACATTTGGCAGGTGCTGGTTGGGTTGTTCTTGAAGCAGACTGTTTGGCAATTGCAGGCTTTGGAGGTGCGGGCTTGGCGGTACTGATCTGATCAGCACCACGGGCAGACACTGGGTCATAACTCTGGCCGGAGTAATTGGCATCAAAAAAGCGCTTAAACCATTGCACAAATTCAAAGTTGTCTTGAAACTTTCCTTTTACAAGTTTCTCAACAGGAACAATCTGTTGGTGGTATAGCAATAGTTTGCTGTTAGTGACAGCAGAAAAACAACAAATATTATTCTAACTTCAGTTAATGAAAACAGCAATAAATACGAGACATAACATGAAAATTGGAAAACATATAAATTGAAAATGAAAGCAACCCACCTCTCAATACAACCTGCTGAGAGGAGTAGAAAAGTGAATGAAAAAGAATATGATCAATGAAGTTATGATGAATTTATGAAACAACAGGTGTCATGAAGGTGAATTTATAGAAATGAAATCCCTGCATAAATATATGTGCCAAAAAGTGATACAGTAGAATGTATGAACCCTACAGGTGCTGAAAGAATGAATTTACAAGTGGTACAAAGAGAGACAATCACACATGTTTCACACACATGAGTTATCTATAAAACTCCAGGATGTTTTACCAGGAAACTAAAAACACACATTAGCACCATGTTATGAGTTGTAACAATTTCTGAGTGCGCATGCCAAATTTGAACCTATATCATATTCTTCTGTCATGTGCACTGAACAAACTTTCAAGTGAATGGGTGGTTCTTTCGACAGATTTCAACATGTAAGAAAAAATTCAAATTCACGTGCACTGAGGCTGATTTCTGCATCCGATTTAAGAACTGACGAAATGTCACAATTAGCTTTTGGTGAATCCTGCCTCAGTTAATCAAAGACATCTGAGTGGTTTTTCCCACTTTAAAAATGTGGATACTGAGACTAAACACCTCCAAGATGTGATCATGGCATGAACATGAGAAATCATTTGTTCTAACCAACGTCAAATAGTCAGAGAGGTAGCAAGGGATATAGAACAAATAGATTCTATTTGCTATAAAATTCTAAGAGAAGATTTGAGTGTGAGAGGTGGGCAAGCGAAATTTGTGCCTTTTCTCTTGACTATTGAGCTGAGGGAAAATTGTGTGTCATCACACAAAATGTCCTTTACAGGAATACCTAAGGAAAAAGACAAAGAGGAAGACCAAAATATTCTTGGAGAAGACAGGTGGAAGCAGAGATGAAGATGATGGGGGAAGACATGGAATGAACTTAAAAGAATGGCACGAAACAGAATGGCTTGGAGAGTGTTTATTGAAGACCTATGCCTCACTGGGAGCTGAAAGGTAGAAGATATGAGCCAACCAACAATGATCATAACTTCGTGTCATCAATAATCGTTGTTGATGGAAACCTGGGTATATGTGACCTACAAACAAAGCTAATGTTATTCCAATGGAGAACAACATCTGCTCAACCGAAGAAGACACAACACAGAAGGTTAAGTCCAGTCTCAAGACTATGTTCATTATATTCTCCGACACTGATGGGCTAACTTATGAATAAGTCCCTAGAGTGTAGACAATTATTAATTCTACAATGCCTCCATGATGCTGAGGATAGACATTGTCCCAGGAAGTGGCATAACCAGTAATTGAATCTATACCAATGCCCTTAAATAAACGGCAAAACACCAGATTCCTTTGCCTCCACGATAAAATAAGTCTCAGAACTTTATGAACAGCCCTTGTATATTTTCCATCACAAAAACACTTAGAATACCTAAAACAAATGTTTGTAGAATTACCCCATTCCTAGGGTGTACAAGCCATTTAAAACTTTGCTTTTAGATGTAGCTACATTAAGCATTCATTTGTAATTAATTAGATAACAAAAATATGAAACATTGATTGTGCTACTACTGAAGTAAGTAAGAAAGCTTATTCATTGTAATTAAACATTGTCATGCTAAAAACAACCACTAATGTGTGTTTACAAAACAGGTAGAATAAAATGTAATTCACTTCTGTTGATAAATAGATTAATAGTGATCAACTGGTCTTTAACTCTCTTTCAATACATGAGAAGGAATGAGCACTAATTCGTGAAACAAAAATAAATCAATGAAATGAAATAACCATAACCAGGTCTATAGCAAATACATTTCAGTTATGTTTAACCTAAAATTGTAAATTGTTCAGTTTATTACAATAAAGTAAATATAGTTGGATACAAAGTTAAAGGGATGGGAAGAGAATATCAATGGAAATTATAATTATGGGTGAAAGATAAAGGGTAAATTGAAAGTTATAAATGACCAGTAAAATGCAAGATTTCTTCAAATACAACAACATTGCTTGTGAGTGTGCATTCATCATTTAAAAGTCCACATGAACTTTAATTAAAAGTAAAAAACACTTTCATGGTTCCCTATCACAAGATGCAATTCACAGACACCAACTGTTATTCAACACTTGTCAATTTGGGTAAAAAAGTAATGGATTTATATAACTCACCAGCAAGCAAATAAGCAAGCAAGCAAGTGCACCTAAATGTTATCAACACGTGTGAGGAAGACAATTATTGATTTCAAATATTTACCAGATCCAAGAAATCGAATAAAAATAAACATATTTTTGTTCTATTTTAAAATTGATAAATACAGACGTACCCTAGTGTTATGAATGTTCGAGTTATAACTTCATAACAATCACATCAGTCGGTACAAAGAAGCTTCAACAAATTCCATATAACTATAATGTGAGTCTGCCTTTAATGGGTACCTGATTTTTTCTGGGAATGTAAAGCGGCATGAGCGTAATACCGACCCCATTACCCCAAAAATCATGTGCCGAAAGTCTGTAAAAATTATGTTGACGTAACACCATATTCCCTATACGCCACTTGGCGTGACGGGGCTTTTTATATATATATTTTTATGTGAAATGGGACTCTTTATATATATATATATATTTTTATAATGTGAAACAGGGCTCTTTATATGTATATATATATATATATATATTTTTTATAATGTGAAATTAAGTGAATGTTTTGTAGTCAACAGCTTTCAAATACAGCATAATATTACATAATATCACTGTACATTTTTTCCAATAGTTAATGTTCCATGCTAATATACAGAAGATAAATATCATAGTAATTTATTTAGAATAATGAAAATTATTCAAATGGCAATTTGTTGCTATTTCTTACGGAAATCATAGTTTAACATTTCAAAACAAAAGATCATTTAACAATATCTTCTCCTTCTTCCTTTCAACTCCCTGTGGAGCATAGGTCTTCAACAACAACTTTCCAAGCTGTTTTGTTTCTTGCCATACTTTCAAGATCGCTCCATGTCTTCCTCATCATCTCTGCTTTCACCTGTCTTTTCCAGGTATATTTTGACCTTCCTCTTTTAACATGCAATCAAAAAATTGTTACATCAAGTGGAGGTGAATATATCAAAGAGCTAGCTGGCCAAATATGTGTAAACCAAAAAGTGTTGCAACTTGGCAATGCCTAGCATATAATGTCAACATCAGGAATATCCTGTGACAGCTGGTAAAATGAAAGAAGATGGGGGGAAAAAAAGGGAAATAGACAGAAACTAGGCAGTTTAAGCGAATGGCTTTGGAAGAAATCAGCTGCAGAATTAATACAAATATAATCACCTATGCCAGCAGACAGGGAGCCGTGATAGCTCAGTGGTTAGTGAACTGGACTACAAAGGACAAGAGGTAGGGTTTGATCCCAACCGACAGCTTCCGGGTTCACCCAACCTTAAATGGGTACCCCATTTTTTTCTGGGAAAGTAAAGCAGCATGGGCGTAATACCGACCACATTACCCCAAAATCATGTGCTGACGGTCTGTAAAATTTATGGTCACTAACGCCATATTCCCTATACGCCACTTGGTGTGACGGGCCTCTTTACTTTTTTTTTATGCCAGCAGACATAACACTTGATGATGATGAACGCATGTGAATAACTTATGCACTTAGCGCACTGTTTCATAAATATGCACATTAATACAGCCCTGTATGTTCCAACATGGCATAAATAAAGTCACAAGAACCATATATTACAAATTAATTTTTACAATTTCCTACAACTGATAAAAGAAGAATATATAAATTACAAAGCATCTATACAAGTGATGCACCAAAAGTGAAATAATAAAAAAATAAATGATTACAATAGTATACCCTATTTAAAACAAATAAAAGCTTCCTGTATAAATAATGGCATATATCATTTAAAGCATTTTATGTCATTTACAAAGTATTTAACTATAAATGATAATTTTATTTATTTATATATATATATATATATATATATATATAGATAATAAATAGTAGCTTCTGCAAATGAAATGTTTCTAATGTAAATGATAAGAAAGATCATAATGTAAATGATAAAAACAAGCATAAAATGCCTATAAAATTAATAGGGAGAATTCACGTACCCTAACTTATGTCTTCAGCACCCACCACAATAATCTCTAAGCTACATACTATCTATGATTCAGTGTCTGACCAACTTGTCTGTAACATACTGCATCTTCTTCCTTCACTGGACTTTCTCTCCATCTTTCGTTCTTTCTGATGTTCACACACTGACTCCAAAAAGAATGGACAGTCATGTTTGTCATCTGCTCTTAAAAGGATGCCGAGATCTTGTAGAAGTGATGTGTTGTGGTTTATTTGCACCTTTTGGTCCAACACACCCATTGCCTTCCCCTTTGATCCCTTACTTGGCCAGACTTGATAGCCTGTATCCAGGAATATCGCTTGGAGGTGGAGTATAGTCTTGATCAACTCTGTTGTTTGATGATCTTAACATATGCAGTCAGTTGTGGGTCTTGGCCCTCTCTCCTTCATGCATCTGGTACCATGCCATAATGATCTTCTCCTTGTCACTGTGTTTTTTTCTGTCTAAAATATTATATTTCCTTGCTTTTATGTTCCTTAGCAACCAGTATTTTAGATAACTAATTTCTTGCAAATATAGATGACATTGTTATTTTCCCAGTTCATTGGCTTCCATATTTCACTGCACCATATCATATAAATCATGATATTTACTAACACACTACAGAATATACACAATGCAGTGTAAGAGACATCTCAAGTGTTGTGTAGTCATCCGTATACTTCCTGTGTTGTGTCAGCGTCTACACAGACATGGAAAACTAAAGTGTTCTTCACACCAATATATGGTTTGCTTTATACATGGCAGTCTGCATCGTTTTTGAAATTTAGCTTATTGATCTTTTGACTAATCACCACAACTTCTGTTGTAAATAGTATATGATTCCTCTATTTCATAAAATAAATTGTGATTAGTAATAATAGCAATTTTTGAAGTATATGCTCTCTTAAAATTACAATGGAGTTTTCAAGTGACTGTGGGCACTCTGTTCTCCGTGATCTCATCTGAAATATTCGCCCAAGCTGGCTTGCACCGGAGTTCAAATTTGCTAACACCACAACCGACAAATGGGGCAGATTCCGCGTTCTAATTACTCATTTCCATGGAACCACCAAAAAAACGTAAGTGAAAGGTGTACCTTTATGAAGACAAAAAAAAAAGCAGCTAATTATAAAGAGATGCCTACTAAAAGCAAAACTACATAGCCAAAATACACAGAGTGATTTTAGTGACAGTCTTTGGCTAGAGAAAGGGACCTAGCCATGAATTTGTAAATAATCTCATTGGACTATGGCAGCAACAACCAATTATAATGATCTCTTTTCTATTACAATTACAAATGATTATAAATTATTAGAGAGAATTTTTTTCTGTTATACAAAATAAATTACTTTAAATTGAAAAACAAATGCTACACAGGGTGACCATCAAAATGTCCTGCAGAGCAAACAAGTAGGTGAAAGACAAGATAACTGATTAAACTATACATTCATTTTTTATTTGTTTAATATAATATAATTTTCAATTATTTATTATGTTATATGTTAGTTTTGGTCTGTTTCTGTGCTGGTTATTATTCACATTGCTCTTGAGTCTAGCATTGGTGGCACAAAGTTGGAAGGTTTGTTATGTATTATGGTGCCTGTTTTGGCTCTAGGATTATTTCCTTATTGGACAGTTGTAAAAACATACGTCCTACAATATCTTTCAATATAATCTGTAAAACTATTCACAAATACTTCATGACAGAACGTTCAAAAATTAATGTTGCACAGATAACATTTTGTGAATATTCACAAAGAATTATCAGGGATCACAAAATATCAATATGAAACAGCTCTCATATTTATTCCTTTCATTATAAATCTGAAATTATATTTGTGCATGTTTAGCCAGGACTTTTAGTCAGAATGTGTTCGAGTAAACTTATAACTTTAACAGTCCAGAGATACATATTTTTATAAGTAAATGGATACTAGAGTCACGGCTAGTTTACATTTTCATGTTACGATCGTTAACCTTGATCTTACAAAAGTAACCACACAACAGCTTTTGAGGTTTTTATATTATGATTTTTTTTTAGTTTTATAGGATCGGATACATTGTTCTGATAAATTATATTGTAAAAAAAAAAGTTCTATGTACAACAATATGAGCTACAAAAACAGGCTTAACATTACATACAAAAAATTGTTTGGTATATTTGCTGTATGAATAATGTGTCCTTCTACTTAACCATGGCTAGGTCCCTGTTCAAGGTGGCCACAGACTCACCTTATCAACTCCTAACTTCTGGAAAGCAGCTTGAATATGCTTGTAGTTTTGTATGTACTCGTGTTCTAATTTTGTATTGACTTTTACTTTCTTTAATGGCACAACGCCTGTCGGATGAAAGATCATGAGAAGTCCATGTTAACATGTCGTGGCCAATAATACATAGAATAAGCTGCTGGAGAGCTTCTTTATGCCAGAGACTGGGCTAATTCTGAAACAAAACTAAATTTCCTGTTTTGGCTTCAAAACATGAACAGAAATAAGTCAACATGCATAAGAAGCCATTCATAGTTTAAATTTGGTTGTGAGCAGGTTAGTCAAATGCAGGACAAAGAATGATAATCAATGATACTGCAAGGTGATCATGCACTCATCTAAAGCTTCACTGTTAACCAGTTAGTTTTGCAGCTTAAAGCAATGTCAATAGTCTCACATCTTGTTGTCGAAAACCAAATCATTCAGGCTTTTTTTCCTGATTCTATTTACTTTCTCTTCTCAACCCCACCTACTCTCTTATTTTTCAAATTCCATAAAATTTACATTTTCTATAAATAATCATTAAACTTGAATATGATATCAGAAATTATAGTGGCAATCCATTCAAATAAAACCCACATACTGTTGCAGCTGAACACAAACCTATTATGACCAACTTGTTTGTACTAATTTACGGTGGTGTTATATATGTACATAACTACGATTATTTTAGAAGAGTTTATAAAAGAAATTACCTATTACAAAAAGTGAATTAAAAAAACAACTCTTAACTGAACTTTATGAAAAAACTGAAAGGATATAAACATTGCTAATATTCATTGAAAAAATATCAAAGCAATGGATTCTTAAAAATAAACTTTCTAAACGTCTTCTCTGAACAAAAAAGTGTAAATATTTTAGCCGGTAATCATTTATAAACCAGATCGAGGTGGTTTTTAGAAAAAATTAACAAGAAAATTAATCAGCAGCTATTCTTTATTGTTGAGAATCTGTTGACAGAAACTAACAAATGGATATGTCACAATGGACACAGCAAAACATGAGCTAAATTATGACAAAAATCGCACTGAATGATTAGTTGATAAGACATCAATCACATGCAAAATGATTAAAGGAATGCCAACAGCAACAAATGAATGGCCTTGGTTGTAATATATTTTAAGAGATGGATTTTGAAGATGGCTGAATGCTTTCAAGTTAACAGTAAGCATTCAAGAGATGTGCACTAATTGTTAATATCAATCCCAAACAAAGGGATGTTATATAACATGTTGATTCTAGAAGTTTGAAGTAAAATTTCCCAAAGTTGAGCACGTTTGCAAGATATCTCAACATTTCTTACATGAATGTTGATCAAATATGAAAATAATCATTTATACGTTTTTCCAACTTTGAGCACTTTAGAAATTTTCAAAAATTAAGGATTATATTAATCTATAAGTTTTGTCAATATTGGCATATTGATCAAAACAATTTCAAAGCTTTGAGTAAATCATTTTACAACAATTCCCTTCAGTGCATGTGCACAATGTTTGAGATGAGCAAATTAAGAAATTAGAATGGCGTTATTTGATATTCCTGTAGACTAGTTATTTACTTTCATATTTTAAAATAGAATGAGTCTTAGATCTTCGTCTTGAATGGATCTATGCTCCAGCATGTCTGGCTACAACTTCTGATATTTATTTTATAATAATTGTAACAATGATTCATTCCCTACACAAGGCCAGTCAATTGAGCAGAAGAATATGAACAATCAATCAAACACAGCCCAGCTCATTTACATGTGTAATTTACAGGACTGAATCAAGAGTGAATTCTCTTTAAAGGTAAAGTTAATTATCACTCCCTATGGGACACAACCAAAACAAAATATTTCAATAGTTTACTAGGTTGGTTAGAGATTTATAGAATTATCCACGGTACAATGACACACACTTTTAATATTATTTTATATCTTTATTGTGACAGAACATAAATGCACTATCAGTCTAATGAGAAACATTTCTGCCACTAATTTGTAAATGCCCTGTTCAAGTAATCAGTGTCTTAAGTTGCAAATGCTCTCATTTTAACTAGATTTCCCTTTGTTAAACTTATTTTTTTTCTTCCATTTAAATAACACAATATTAATGAAAAGTTATATATAATGCTAGTTTTAGTTTACTCTGTTAATATAAGGGATTGTTCATACAGTGGGTCTATAAACAATGTGAACTATTCTATTTACAGCTGTATTTTAAAAATGAGATGTTAAAAAAAAATAGAAATGTGGTAATGCTTTTAACTTAATGACATTTAGATGACGGGTGACATGTTATTTATCGTCATCTATCAAGATCTTTTTGGAACATGGCTCCCATGACCACTACTCAGAAGTTATCTCTATCAACAAGATGTACGGCGCCTGCAGTGGTCTATTCCAGCTTGTCTGTGATATCTTGACCCCATCTTCTTCTAAGTCTTTCCCTCTCTTGTTTGTCTGGAACTATGCCCTCCATAATTATGTTCTCTTGACCATTATGTCATTTTGCATAACAAAAATATGTTATTTCCCTTGTTGTAATGTTCTTTCTCAACCAGTTTTCTAGAATTTTTAAGTTCTTGCAAAACTGTCACATTTGTTCTTTATCTGTCCATGGTGTTCTGAGTATACTTCTGTAACACATGCACAGACCTCTCTGATGTATTTTTCAGCAGATTTGTCAATTGTCCATGTTTCACAGTCATATGTTGCTATGAGAAAAATGAATTCTCTTAAAAGCCTTAGTTTTGTTTGCTATATCAATTTGAAATAATTCATTTTTATTAACGGAAATAATAAAAAGAATTATTCAGTTTTATGTGGAACCAGTCTTGTCAGATGGGTGTGAATCCTGGACAGCTGTTGGAGGCCACAGATATTTTAGAGGAATGTTGAGAAAACCAAGGACAGCTTGTGCTTCTTGTTCTATGTTCAAGTCTTTTGATCACGCAAACTTGGTTCATTGTCCTGTTTCATGAAGGTGATATGGAACAACATGATATAAGATGATAATGTCACATGGTCAGTACTCATAAATGTGTGTGTATATCTCATGATTTTTGTTCCTTGAGCCCACACTGTATCTGACATACTCCATCTCTTTGCAAGGCTAGATCTGTGTTTGACGTTGCAGTTTTTTCCTTCCCAGAGGTTTGATGCCAGTCAAAGCTGTAGAGACCAATGAACCATTTCAAGGGAAGAGATGTGTTTAAAACACTCAGAAAAATCCACAAATAATCAACAGAAAAAAAGAAAAACACAAAAGACCTGGTTGTTAAGTTGCCAGTGTACCTAATACATAGTCTCTCGTGGCAAGGTGTTCTGTCAAGGAGTTTGGGTTCGATCATGCTACAGTGGCTCTTTTTTTCTGTTGACTGTTTGTGGATTTTCCCCGAGTGCTGTAAACATACCTCTTCCCCTGAAATGATTCGTTGCTCTGCCGCTTCAGAAAGTCTCCGTTCATAATATTCATTTATTATTATTTGTCCTGTGCCCATGGTTTCTCTCTGGGTGATCTCCCACAGCCTTTCCTTCGGATCTGCAGTCTACGGTGGCTCAGCTCCTACATGGATTATGAAGGTCTGCTGGAACCTGTGCAACTGGTGTAAGGTGTCATCACCAATATGTTCAGCCAGTTAAAAAAAAATATATATAATTATCTAGAATATTCTAAAAGGTTTAGTTGTTATATTGAAGAGGAACTACCACATCGCTCTATACTAACAATCATAATGTTCATTACTAGGGTATCTATTCCATTATTTTAATTATGTATGTATGGCCTTTGGCATCTTGGCAGACGGTTGGTAGTAAGTATTCATGATAAGTCAGTAGTTTGGTAAAGCATTAGAGTCTCATACTGGGTACTGCTTTACTGAACATCTCTCGTGGCTGAATTTGCCAATCCTGAACAGACAGATCCATCCACAGAACGAGCAAGGTGTATTTGCGGTACCTGGCCTTGCCTCTTTTCTCTTGCTCCTTTTGTCTTCTGAATTTGATATCAGCACTGTCTCGAAAATTCCTGTGCCATTTTTTATTTTTGCTCTCCGTGTGCTACGATCCGCAGCCAATATATAACATAATTTTAATATAATTATAACATAATTTTAATTATAGCTTATAACTTATTTTAATTATAACTCGTAGTATATAATATTTTACATAATTTTAATTATAACTTATCATATTAGGTATAAAACAATCAAACAAAGTTTTTAATAATAATATAGCAAGGAACCATTTAAACTTTTAGCCTGAAATGACCCCTTTTAAAAATTATAGATAAAGGAACTTCCCCAAACATAATTAGATTAAGAATTTAGATTATTTATAAGAAATGTTGATAGTATAGAAATTAGTTACATCAGAATTATGTACAATACATTAATTAGACTAGAATTATGTACATCAGAATTATGTACAATACATTAATTAGACTAGATACTGGAGGGTTGAATGAGCTGAACAGGTCAAAATGATGCACAAAACAAGGCCACTTCTCAGTGGGGACTTGGTAACAGGCAATGATTGGTGCCAGCATTGCAGTAGAAGATAGTCTCACCTTGTCCACGGTCAGTTTCTTAAAGCAAACCTGCAGGATCTTGAAATTCTGGATGGACTCATGTTCTAATTTTGTTCCAAATTTCACCTTTTTCAAACTTAAACTACCTGAAATCATCCAGAAATATTAACACAACTTGTCAAAATATAACTATTCATGAATGTGAAAACTGCACTCATTACAAGCTCTTTAGCTGTTTCATGTTTGACTTCCAAGAACAGTGAAGTCCTCTCAAGGAACCAATTGCAGGTCAAATTTGTTGTTAACTCATCTACGAGCTTTGAAATGCATTACTTTTCTCAAATAAACCAAATAGTGAAACTGACATATTTTTGTAAGCCACTAATTGCCTTCTTACTTGGTCCTGACAAAGTATCAGTAGTACTTCCACCAGAGTTTTTCTAGCACCTTCATACTTGGGCTGGTCATTCTAGAGATACTTAACAATGGTAATAATTGTTTTCCTTTAAAGTCTGCAACCAGGTTCTGATATCCATCTTGTTGATCTGTAATTCTGTTACTCTGGAACTGAACTCTGCAATTCATCTTGTTGATCTATAATTCTGTTACTTTGGAACTGAGCTCTGCTATTCATCTTGTTGATCTATAATTCTGTTACTCTGGAACTGAACTCTGCAATTCATCTTGTTGATCTATAATTCTGTTACTCTGGAACTGAACTCTACTATTCATCTTGTTGATCTATAATTCTGTTACTCTTAATTCGCAGTCAAGACCACATCACAAGGCACATTACAGCTGCTATGCTTCATCACTATCAATTCACCTTCAACATTTGCCTATATTGGCTCAATCTGAAGTTAAGTGACTCTTGAGTACACATACATACAGGCTTGTCCCTCATGTGCATGCAGCCTCTGAGATAGCGCCAGGTTGACATTTTACACAAGACTAACTTGTATCTGCCAAATTTACCAGGTCCTATTTTACAGCAATTGTGCAATATGAACTGGCAATTACACTGCTCCACTGTGCAAGTTTTTACATCAAGCAGTGGGTTCCAGATTTATATGAATAAGAGAACTGAACAGAGAAGTTTATAGAGAAAGAAAGAGAGAAGATGCATGTATAAGCATATTACTGATTGAGTCTGAAGCAAGAAACATCACTACATAAATAACACATCAATTATTTATGATGTTGCTTGGTACCTGATCAACAATCCATTGGTAGGACCTTCTGAAACAAACCATGATCTACCAGAAAAATCTGTCAAAATAAGTGAATTTTGGTCTAACCTGATTCCTGAATTATTTAATCACAATAACTAAGTCTCTACATTTCTACCTACTCTAACTCCAGTTAAATTCTTTCACTATGCTGATTATAATCAACTTAGTGACAAACAAGAGTCAGTCAACTTGTGGCCCCTCCTAGTATATAGTATTTTATATTTGTACTGTTCAGTTTGAACTCGTGGCCCCTCGTAGTATATATTTTATATTTGTACAGATCAGTTTGAACTCGTGACCCCTCGTAGTATATAATATTTTATATTTGTACTGTTCAGTTTGAACTCGTGGCCCCTCGTAGTATATAATATTTTATATATGTACTGTTCAGTTTGAAAAGTAAAGTTACTGTTTTGTATTAATGCCCTAACTGAATAAACAAATTATAAAAGTCAACAATGCAGTGTAGTGACAATTATTTTTTTTTCTACATATGAAGTGTGCTATTGATGCCCTAATGACATTTTTAGTGCTTTTATTTACAGATGAAACATATATAGTGAACTTACATTGCATACGATGACTTTTATTAAATAAAATAAACGATGTCGTTATAACGGAATGATTTCAGAGGAGATATGAGCACTTATGGGCTTGTCTGATATGCAATGAGGATTCCCCCTGTTGACTAAATAAACTAAATTAGCTAAAAAAGAAACATCAGCATAAATATTACACTCACTAATTTATTTCAAATGTTGCTTCCCAAAAGCAATGTTACAACCTATTGACAACAAACTTCTCCGCATATTTATCTCACCACAATTAATGTTTATAACATTATTACGTCAAAAAAGCTGGAATATATTTACATAATTAGCATTAATTTAATCCGAAGACGAAAAGGCAGAGATATAGTGGCTTGCTATAAACTAGATTGACAATGTATCCATACCCACTTAACAGGATGAAAGCAGAAAAAGAAGAGGAAGATTAGCATCAATGTTCTCAAGCTTTACAATAACATTCCCCTTCAACCGCTCTCTCATGAACAGACCATCACAGACACTTGACTATAAATCATAAACACTTACATGCTCTAAATATTTAAGTCATCACTGATTTGGCTGATTTTATTCTTTCTACATCACTTTTTGAAGCTGACAAAAATGAAGACCTAAATCATCCAGTTCATCAGAATCTGTGCAGTAACTTGCAAACTATCTAATTTATGTTTCACTATTTTTAACACTCACTCTAATACACCCATGAAGTGTTTCACACTTATGGAGCAAAGAGCTGAGCGCCAAACTACTGTGTCAAACATGCGTTAATAATTAATCGTTTATACAACTTAAGCCTCAAACTGATCCAAGTGGAGATCACAAGTTGCACAACCCACTAATCAAGCAAAACTTGAAGTGCTTCTTAAGAATACTTCAGCCAAAGTGAAGCAGCACATTTGCTTATGCCTCAAGAGGCATGACAAAACTAAAGGGTTAATTAGACCCGAAAAACTACCAAATATAACCACAGTAAAAATGAGAATAAACAAAACAAAAATATAAATATTCGCTGAAAGGAATCTAGCAAGTGTTAAGAGAACACTAACTAATCAAAGTGGAACACCGTGTTCCAAAAAGAGACTTTAGAATTTCTCATTTTATTTTTCGCAATAATTGAACAACAAAATTCCAGAAACACTTGAGCATCACCTTGTGCCTTGGTCATCTTGTTATGCATAGCTATTATTTCTATTTCTCAATTAGGCTCTACATATTCACTTTTCTTTCAATATTCAAAGTCTTCTCTGAAACTGGGAGTAACATTTTAAAAATAAAGAATTAACTCCTGGTAACATTTAAAACATCTATAATAAATATATTTAAAACAATAGGCCCCTGCCTGTTGTTATTGCATAGTAGAACAGATTTCAATGCATCTCAGACAACTCCAAAGGTGTGCAGCACTTTCTGCCAAATGATGAGTTTCTATAGCTGACTGTAAAACTCTCTACCTTATCCTTTCTCACAGTCAGCATCTTCTACTTGTCCCATATTTTTATTCCCAAATTCTTAAACAAATCAAGCACAAATAAGTCAATTAAAAAGTTCTTACCTGGAAATAACAAATCCATAAACTGGCAATAAGCAGAACCTGAAAATAATAAAACAATTGTATTTTTATTTCATTGTTTCTTCCACAGTTGTTTGTCACGGATACTTTAGTTGATTTCTCTAGTTGTCTCTTTCCTTGAAGATAGAATAAACATGCTTCTTCTTTTACACATACTAAGTGATTAAAAGACACTGTATCTTAAAATGTATAAACTTTTATAAAAAAAATTGAATATTGCAACCCCCAAAATTCTCAAATTTGTCAATCTTTGATCCTTTTGCTAGGAACAATAATCTACATATAAATATTTACCTAAGCTAATCTAGTTCACGCTTTTGTGTATGGTGTCATGAATTTAAATCACCTCCATAAAAAAGTAGACTCAGCACATTGTCATCCATAAATTCAGCAAAATTTCTAGGATTAGAACTAAAATGCCACTTTGAGATGAAAACAAAGAGTTCATGGAATTATTATTTATGAACAACAGGAAAAGGCAGGCCTAGACGATGATGCTGCTGAAATAACAGGCATCATGCATATAAAGTATAATACTTCATTTTCCCTTGATGCTGAATAGCAAAAGAGGAGGAAGAAAGAAGATATTATTTTATGAATAATTGATGTAAACCCCTCAGAATAAATTCTGTTAAGTTCTTTGTAATAATCAGAACATCTATCTTCCATCTAATCTGAACTGATTGCTCTGACCTCATACTATATACACTAGGTGGTCACATTCCTCTGTGTTGTTGAGTCAAGGCAAAGGGAGAAAGGGCAGGAGCTATTGACCAAATACCAAATAGAACGCTCTTGTAGAACACTGATACCATACTGGGACAAGGAGTATGGAGGTGTCCCTAGTATTGAGCTGACGAATGCTTTCTTCAGACTTATTAATACTGACAGTGTACTCAGCAGAAGAAAAGGATATAAAATATCAATCTTTAGACGCAATAGTCAAACAAATGGTGAAGGTAGTCACACAGTAAAATCATACTGTAGTGATGTTACTGTTTTACTACTCAATCTAGCAAAAAGAGTAGGGGTAACAGGTGAAAGGCAAACCAAATCACAATAGTATATCAGATATGTTAGGTTTACAGGTTTAAATGGTACAGTTTCGTTATAAACTGTGACACAATGTAACAAATTTCCTTTTAACAACAAGGAAGTAGATTGTGATTGAGATCTGATGTTTCATTCTGCAAGGTAAGTACCAATTTTATGCTGAGTCAAAAGTGTCAGTTTCAAAAGTGTCAATCATATAAAATAAATAGGCAATCTTTGGGTCATCAAGCCAGTACACCAACAACTAGCTAATACACAGATAACAGCTTTGACACCAGATAACTTAATAAACAGAATATTCCAATATAGACAAACATAGATAACATTTTCTTCAAGGTAAAAACAATCCTCTCAACAAGCTCAGTAATATCTTCTTCTTTTTCTTATCCTCAGAATTCCAAATGGAGCATAGAGCACTCACAAGAGGTCTCCCCTAAATCCGGTCTGGAACAAGCATGGACAACTCTTGTCAGGACTTGCCAGCCTTTTCAAACCCACATTCTCCTAGTCTGGAGCCTGGCAAGTTATCGGCCACCGACTCCTGTCTGTTAACACTTCAATCAACTTCCTGTTCACATAGAAAAATCTCAGGCACCTTTAGTTGCTCTACTGTTCCAGCCTAGGCAATCAGCAATAAAACTCTCCAATTTATCAGTTATACAAATATGTTTTAGATGTGATTTGGGAGCCACCGCCATTACGATATCATCATCATCATTGGGTGCCTTCTCCGCATCGAAGGTTGGCTACTATGGAGCACCATTCCACTCTGTCTCTTGCTTTGATGGTGCAGATTGTCATAGGCTGACTTGTCCATCTTTTGATGTTACTCGTCCATATTAGTCTTAGTCTGCCTCTTTTACCTTGTATTTTCCCCTCTAATATTACTTTTATTAGGCTTTACGATATCAACAAAAGTATTAATGTACACAAAATTATTTCTTTTTCCACGCAATGCTTGGAGACCTACAAAGTGAAATACAAAATGCAAACAAAAGATGAACAGTTGGTACTTCCATATGGATCTGAAAGCTGGTGGGAGAAACATGGACAAGAAAATGTCACGGTTGTCATCATACTATACAGCTTGCTTGAGTAAAATTCTCAGAAAATTGTAGCTCAACAAAATCAAGAGTCAAAAGTTGTGACAGAAAGGAGATACACACATAGTCATACACAAAAACAGTGATACAGTCGTACACATATAGTGATATACACACAGTGATACACACATAGCCATACACATACAGTGATACACCACAAAAAATTGTATTTTAAAGGTGGCAATACTGCATCCACATCGTAAGGTGTAGGTATAATTTCCATAGGACAAGTTTATCATACATACATTATAGAAGGTAAGACAAAATAAAATTGTACATATTAAACATCATCATTGAGTGCCGTCTCCGCATCGAAGGTTGGCTATCATAGAGCACCATTCCACTCTGTCTCTTGCTTTGATGGTGCAGATTATCATAGGTTGACTTGTTCATCATTTTATGTTACTCGTCCATGTTAGTCTTGGTCTGCCCCTGCCTCTTTTACCTTGTATTTTCCCTTCCAATATTACTTTTATTAGGCTGTTGTGTCTTTTAACATGCCCCAAAAATTTCATGTGTCTTGTTCTAATTGTGTTTAGTAGTTCTCTGTTCATTTTTAGTTGTTTTAAAACTTCATCGTTTGTTTCATTTTCCTTCCATCCAATTCTACCTATTCTTCTATAAATCCACATTTCAAAGGCTTCAATTTTCTGTTCTGTTTTCTTGTCTAATGCCCATGTTTCTGCACCATACAGGAATATTGAGAAGACGTAACACATATTAAACATAGTAAAGAAACCACAGTTACATACCTGAACAAAGTTCCTCTATTTTTGTGTAATTTGTATGTAGTGTGTCGTTGATCCAAGATATCATATCATGTCTGCTAAGATTGTTATCAGATGCATTTGTGCTGTGTACATTCACAGCCGCCATGGTAGTCAAATTAGATCACAATTGTCTGAAAACACACACACAAAAACTTTCTTTTACAGCCTTTATCTTATTTCTTGGGCATTAAAAAAAAAAAAAAAGATAAAGAGCTCCATCACGCCAAATGGCATATAGGGAATATGGTTTTAGTGACCATAATTTTTTTTAGACCTTCGGCACATGATTTTGGGGGTAATGTGGTCGGTATTACGCCAGTGCCACTTTATTTTCCCAGAAAAAAATCTGGTACCATTTAAGGCTGGGTGAACATTTCTTGGGTATGCTGGAAACTTTTTTTGAGGCTTGGGAACAAAGCTCACAAGATGAGAGTAATGATGATGATCTGCATTTATCTCATCATATGGTTATAAAGAAGCACAATGGCTTAGTGGTCAGTGCACTGTGATCATCCAGCCCCTGAAAATGGGTACCAATGAAAGTAGGACAGACTGACATGATATACAATTAAGTCATTGAGGTACTTTCCCTGGACAGCTAAAAAGACCAATGAGGAAATTCTCAATGAGGACAACGCAAAAAGGTAGCTCCTAAAAAGCATCGAAAAGAAACAATGAACATTTTTTTGGTACATCATGAGAAGAGGAAAGTTGGAGTACTTGGTTACAACTGACAAAATAAAGGGAAAGAGAGATCATGGAAGACAAAGAGAAAGATGCTTGATTGTTTGGTGTAAACAGTCAACAACAGAATTATGATGATGCACTGCAGATAGAAAATTTTGGAAGGACATCTGTCGATGCCAACAAGTATGGCACATGATGATGATTGTCACTGAAATAATATGGGCTCCGCCTATTCTCCACATGCCTTAACTCTTTCTGTACGTTTCGCCGCACTGTGTGCCATGCTGATTTCAGCTGCGTATATTTTGCCTCATAGTGTGTCACTCTCAATTTGATTAGTGTGAACCACCATCAAACCATATTCTTTTTACATGTCTTGTATCATCTTGGTATTAGTTAAATTTAATACCTTGTTCAATTATTTAAAAATTCATATATAATATGGTATATGTTTGATAAATATAAACCTGTAGATCGATTCTTAAAACCATGAAAAAATTTTGTCTCTGAAATATCTCCTGTTGCATTGATAAAAAGCTTCCGTACGGAAAGAGTTAATGTGTGAAGGAAACTCACACATACACACATATGTTATTAAATAACTCCACATAACACAACTTGACATATCTGTCACTCAGTTCACAACTAAAGACGAGTAAATAGTCAGCAACAGTAGAAAATAAAATCCAATGATATTTAGTACATTCTCGTATTTCTTGAAAGAGCTAAATATTGGGGAAGTGGCTGGCATTCAGACAGCCTCAAGAGGCAGTAGACTTAGGCAGAATAACAGTATGATATTTACTGGCACTTACAAGGCTTGATAATCATAATATTGAAAGTGGTTATAGTAAAACTGCAAATACAAACAAGAAACAATTATTGAAAAGCATAAGGTTATCTCTTGCAGAAACAAGACAAGCTCAATAGTTAGCAGAATGCCTCATAATTCATTAGATGGAAGCTTAGGAAACAAAAAGAAACTCTCAATCCATTTGAGCAGAGAAAGCATTAACATGATGATGATTTCAGAAACTAAACATTCCATTTCCCCCCAATGATTTTGATGACAAAGTAAAAAAAGGGTAAATTCTCAAAACCATTTCTAGAGAAAGGCAAATAACAAGGATTTGATGCAGACCAAGATTCTATCATTTAAAAGCTGATATTTTCAGCTTCGAACAAAAGTGCATTTAATAAATACAATGGAAATGGACTAGAGTACACAAATAAACCTTCCATACTGTAAGGATTTTTAAATTTTAATTTGTAACGGTTTTTCTAAAAAAAAATTGATTTATAAGCTTTACAAGTTGTAAGGGACAAATGAGCATTTATTTGAATTTCTGCATTTTTTCAAATTAAAATAAATCTACATATAAAATTGTATAAAAATCAAATTTACACAGAATTGCTAACATAGCACCTTCCTTTCTCACAACATGGGCCAAAACATTATCACTCTTGTCTTTTTTTATGTTGGCAACATGTTTTCCTTCTGTTTTCACCACTTTTAGAACATCTTTGATATTCTTGTTCAGCTATCTATGGTATTCTCAACAATATTTTTCTGTAAAACCATATTTCCAAGGTGTCCAATAATTTTCTTCTATATGGTTTTATTGTCCAGGATTCACTATTATATACCAAGACTGGCTCAATATAATAACAAAGAAAGTTTTTCCTTACTTTCATTATACCATGTATGTTATTTCCTTACTTTCATTATACCATGTACGTCATCACTTAAAATTATTTGAGCTCCACCCGCTGCCCTGCATGGTATTTAATATTTTATATTTGTTCTATCTCCATTAAAATGATGGGGGCCACTTATGCTTGAAGTAATGATGGACATATTCCCAATGACATCACACTGAGCCTCTATGAAAGAACACTCCCTCCTGTATGGCAACAAATGTTAAAGAAGAGTAAGAAAGTTGAGGAGGCCAAGCTAACAACACTGTAGAAGATTCATCAGATTACAAAAACATAGACAAGGAAACCAATACATTCACTGAAAAAAACTGATGCCATCATAGCAAGACAGGCACTGACATAGAACCTACATGGAAAAAGAAAACAGGGAAGGCTCAAGTATACATGAAGAAGAGAAGTCATGGAAACCCTCAAGAAAACAGGACTAGCCTGGAGAGAAGTAGAGAAAATGTTTGAGAATGCGCATGAATGGAGAGACCTTGTCAGTGGTCTGTGCTTCTAAAGGGTCTAATGAGCTTTGAGTAACTGACTGCGAGCAACAAAGACATTGTTTACATATTTGACACAAACATAACTAACAGTGGGAAAAAGTGTACTAAAGACAGGTTAACTGGACAAAAGTGAATCATTTCACTAATTTCAGGGGAAGAGATGAGATATGTTTACGGTACGTGGGAAAAAAATCACAAACAATCAACAACAGAAAAAATACAAAGCAGAATGACGATCGACCAAACACCTCGGCACAGCGCCTTGCCACGAGAAACCAAATGCTAGAGTAAAAAATATAGCTATCATTTGCGATGTCTCAGGAATAAATTGTGTATCTGTATTTTTCCTGGACATAAGCAATACAATGCAGGCCTTGATATTGAAATATGTTATATGTGAACTGAAGCTGAGACAAGCTCGCAGGCCTTGATATTGAAATATGTTATATGAGAACTGAAGCTGAGACAAGCTAAGCAGGCCTTGATATTAAAATATTGTAACTAAAGCTGAGACAAGCTACTGTCAGTGTCAGTGCATACACACAAAAATTAATGTAATTTGGACAAGATAATCAAGTCACATGAGCAGTAAATTATAAAATCCATTACTGTTTGAGAATGTCTCTCAAGAAGCTGAATCATTCAGTGAATGTAGTGAATGAGAATATTTTTTTTATCCAATTACTGAATTTTTTGCTAATCATATTTCCCTATTTCAATTTTTAGCCAGAAATAATTTCACAAAAGTAGTCAAAGACAACTTAGACAAGTGTTGATTACAAATTCAAACTATGTAACTCTTATCTTAACTTCAACTTTCATTAATTTCAATCATTATATGAATGATTATGGCAATATCATATCAGATTAGGGCTTACCATCAACTTAAACCAGTCAATGCCATTGTCATAACTAACACTTACATTTTGATGATTAAACTATGCTTATCAATACTTTAGCACCACATCTAACAGCAGACCAATAACAACCAATTTACATCATTAAAGTGAAATTCTAAACGAAATAGTAATACATGTTCACACACAATGAATAATAAATAATATTACGAATGAATGACACATCTTTATTCATTGATATGACGACCACTACTAATATTTAAAATATTTTGTAAAAATAACAAATTTACAAATGATGAACAAGATGCAGATTTTTCCTTCACAGGGAGAAGGCAAATAAAAACTGTTAGCTAGACAGCCCAATGTTTACAGAAACCAGAATAGAACTAGTTCAACTAGTCTAGTGAACTACTTTAATTTAATAGAACTAGTTCTTATTTTCTATTCCCGGCCCCGCTATTATTGTGGGAGTGTCTCGTCTATACTTTAAATAACTACTTTAAGGCAACGCACTTCAATTCCTTACTACATAAAACATTACTACACAGTAACATTTTAACAATACTTTACATCTGCAATATTTACAAACCCAAATGTTAATCTTAAAGTTAAAATAAAAAGCTATTTACGAGCAGGAAAAACACGTGAATCAGTAGCAGTAGCAATGGTGGAGACAGACAACGAAAAAGAAGGAATTGAGAGCGAGTATGACTCATTGTTTTATGAGTAGTTGGGGTAACCTTTATTTCATCAATTTATAATTTTAACGAACAATAAAAACTTTGGAGCTAATATTATGTACCGATAGTGATTTTTGTGTATTATTACAGCTCAAATTAGCAAGATAGCGAAAAGAATAATGAGACGAACAAACCTCACCAACCGTCTGCTCCTCTTAAAATGTAAAGGAATTATAAAACATGAACCCGGCAGGTAGGACTTCCGTCCAGATCATACAGATCAAAACAAACAAAACTTGTTGCATTTCTCATATAATTTAAATATAAATTTACCATAAAAACATTTGGACAAGTTTAAAAATGATTAAAATTTAAAACTGCAGCAAATATTGTAATAAGTTGTGCTAATGTATTAATTAAAGGAGACAGTTTAACTATGCAAACTAGCGGAAACATTTCTAGTGCTGTCCCTTGTCAGTGTAAGACGTCATGCAAGTCTCTCTGTCTCTGCGATCAGGACTCAATCGGAGTAGGATTCCACACTCTCACATGAAGACAGCTGTCTGTTTAAGTGAAATGATCGACCCCATAGACAGAACATCATAATTAGAGTCTGTTAGATCCACTCTGATTGAATACCTGTTAAAACGTTGCACTGTGTTCTGCGCCAGTGGTCCAGTGCATCCGATTTCAGCCAGCATTGTATTCAGATTTGCTTTCCTTAGCCTTTGATTGTCCCCAATCTTCCTGCAAGGCAGCAGATTGTCTTTTCTGTAGGGGATTTTGCCCTTAGATGGTCGGCCCACCTAGGTTACGAGCACCATCTGCCCGAGTCACTAGAGGTGACTAACACAGACATGCACACACAAAGCTATGAGATGTGACTAACACAGACATGCACACAGCGATACGAGGCATGACTAACACTGACACACACCAAGATATGAGATATGACTAACATAGACACACACACTAAGATATGAGATGTGACTAACACAGACACACTCTTAAATATGAGATATGACTAACACAGATACACACACTAAGATATGAGATATGACTAAACACAAAAACACAAAGATATGAGACATGACTAACATAAACATGCACTCATAAAGATAGGAGATGTGACTAACATAGGCATACACACAAATATATGAGACATGACTAACATAGACATGCACGCACAAAAATATGACACATGACTAACACATGACACACTAAGATATGAGATATGACTAAACACAGACACACACAAAGATTAGGTTATTTGTTTATAGAAGGCCCCGGTATCACTGCAAACGAATTAAAATCCATAATTGCTCAACCGCCCGTGCCAGCGTAATCATCCGAATTAATATCTCATCTCCCAAATGCAAGTCTATCTAACAGTGTTCGAATTGAACTAAATATTTACATTCCGTTTGCATTTAAAATAAAATCAGGAGGCAAGGCGCCTAACAGCAACAGAGATGGAGGCTGTCAGCGACTCATAGCTGATAACTCGCATCAGGAAAGGTGAACCAGACCCTGCTCCACTTGTTCGCGGTGCCTATAGCAACAGACTAACCAGTTGGGTCTGGCCAAGCAAGTAGAGATCGAAGATGGAAGGCAACATGGTTCTCAAAAATGTGCTGAAATTTGATATGTCGGGCTGAAAGACGTAAATAGCACAATTCTACTGCAGACCATAACACAACACATCTACGTCTGCATAACGTGACTCCTCTTCTATTGCTGGTATTACCTCACAAGAGTCAGTGACTCATTTACTGACTCTTATTTTCAGCTAAGGGGCATGCCTGGAATAACAATTGGAGGTCATAATATAAATAGTCTAAGGTATGCTGATGATACAGTATTAATCGCTAAGAGTGAACATGAGGTACAAGAAATGTTGGACATTATAGTGAAAGAAAGCAAAAATAAAGGACTCAGCCTTAATAGCAAAAAGACAGAGGTAATGGTAACAACAAAGAAAAAGACATCACCTCAGTGCAAAATAAAGACAAGTGGAACAATATTAAAACAGGTAAATGAATTTAAATATTTGGGAACTTTGTTAACCTCAGACGGAAGATGTACAAAAGAGGTGAGATGTAGAATGGATCAGGCAAAAGCAGCTTTCCAAAAAATGAGGAAAATACTATGCAATCCATTTTTGACAATAGAAACAAGAAAAAGAGTTCTTAAATGTTACGTAGAGCCAGTCTTAACATACGGCTGCGAATCATGGACATTAGGACAACAGACAAGAAAATCTATGGAGTCTGTAGAAATGTGGTTTTACAGAAGAATGTTGAGAATACCATGGACAGCTAAGAAGAGTAATGAAGAGGTTCTGAGAGAGGTCAAAGCAAAAAGAGAGCTAATTTCCAATATTAGGAAGAAACAATCATCATTTTTGGCCATGTAATGAGAAGAGAACAACTTGATTATATTGTAACAACTGGACAAATTGAGGGACGAAGAGATAGAGGGAAGCAAAGAGAAAAAAATAACAGACAGCTTAAGAGAACGGCTTGGCAGAAGGTCAACAACAGAAATGATAAATAGCTGCCGAGATCGAATGTTGTGGAGAGACATGATCACCTACGCCACTAGGCCCGGTACTTGATGATGATGATTTTCAGCTAGGTCGACAGGAGAGTGTGAGTCTTTGATTGAATCCACGATCACTTGATCGCCACGTCATTGACTCATTTACTGACTCTTATTTTTAGCTAGGTCGACAGGAGAGTGCGACTCTTTGATTGAATCCACGATCACTTGATCGCCACGTCATTGAGCTAACCACTACGCCACTATCGTTATTTAGATTGCATAATGTGTTTCGTTTTTTACTCTTATAAGAATGACAGGACTAACGAAGTACAGCATGTTGGGATACCTCGAGTATTTTGTCATCTTTTGAGACCTTTACACCGACATTCTTAATTTGTTGAGCAGCACGTCCCATTGGTTACTATGTGCATGTTCTTTTGTTTACAAGAGAAAAAGAGAGGTCGTTTCCTCAGTAGCCCAATAAGCATGCACAGAAGAATAACAACTGGTTGTGGTTAGAGTCTCTGATGAGATTGAGACAAATAATAATACATGAATATTATTATAGAGGGAAACTTCCGAGGCGATAATCAGCGAATATTACAAAGGGGGAGGTATGTTTTCAACACTCGAAAAAAATGGCAAATAATCAACAGCAACGAATAACAATATATGGTCTGAAGCAGGTTCGAACCTGTACTCATTGCCACAGCGCCTTGCCACGATAAATCAAACGCTAGAGGACATTGTCAACTCAGCTATCTTAAAAAAAAATTAGCTATCATTATAGATGTCTTTCACACAGGTGTACTTATTACTATAGTATAGGGCTACAATCACAGCACGGGAATAAATTGTGTGTCTATATTTTCCATTTTCTTAAATGTTATGTAGAGCCAGTCATAACATATGGATGTGAATCATGGATAATAGGACAACAGACAAGAAAATCACTGGAGTCTGTAGAAATGTGGTTTTACAGAAGAATGTTGAGAATACCATGGATTGCTAAGAAGAGTAATGAAAATGTTCTGAAGGAGGTCAAAGCAAAAGAGAGCTAATTTCCAATATTAGGAAGAAACAATCATCATTTTTTGGCCATGTAATGAGAAGGGAACAACTGGAATATATAACAACTGAAAAAATTGAGGGACGAAGAGATAGAGGGAAGCAAAGAGAAAAAATAACAGACAGCTTAAGAGAATGGCTTGGCAGAACGTCAACAACAGAAATGATAAATAGCTGCCGAGATCGAAAGTTGTGGATAGACATGATCACCTACGCCAGCAGGCCCGGTACTTGATGATGATGATGATATTTTCTATTAAGACAAGTATCTCCCGGATAGGTTAGGGCTGAATACTTGCTTTACAGACAAACATTTATAGGATGAAACAGTACGAATAGTAATTTCCAGTGGTTTAGACTGGAGACAGTGATAAATGAATATTATTAAAGAGGGAAACTTCCGAGGTGGTAGATCAACGAATCATTTCAGAAGAGCAGTGGTGGCAAGGCGCTGTGCAAAGGAGTACAGATTCGATCCTGCTTCGGACCATAAATTGTTCTTTGTTTTTTTCTGTTGTTGATTATGTGTGATTTTTTCCGAGTGTTGTAAACATACTGCTGATGTGATATGATGATGGGGTGTGAGTGAGCAATGAACCGCGATGACATTTGTAATGATCTCGGACATTTGTAATTTCGCTGAACGAAAGACAGATTTTTAAAAAAAATACTAAATCAAATGTTGTTGTTGTTGTTGTTGTTGTTGTTGTTGCATTCGCCAGCTTTCAACTCTGACGAAGTCCCTAGAGACTAGGAACCGAATTTTGCGTGTTAATCCATTTTCCCTGGCGGCCGTGTGCACAGGGGTCCCTCGCCACACCGGCAGATAACTCCAACTTCGGAGGTACTCATGTTTTTTTCGTCGATGAGTAACTGACGTTTCAAGTCGGGTCTCGCTGCTGAGACCAGGGGTGGTTGTCGCAGAGAGAAATCAGAAATAAAAATCCCAACCGGTGTAGACGAGATTTGAACCCACAACCTCTCTGTCCCGAGGCCAGCGTCCTGCCCCGAGACAAACCAGTCCCTCATGGACTTGAAATATGAGGAAACTGAAACAAGGAACACTTTTCATGCATAGCCTGCAATGGTTCCTGCCGCCTATCCACCATATACCAGAAGTTCACGTTCTCCCGAAAGTGATGATCGTCATATTTCTTTAAAAATGTATAGCGCTTGATGATGTTAGGCCATCGTTGTTGACTCCAATTTCGAACATATAAACACACATTTAGTCGTCAGATTATCCTCGTCGCACATCAAACAACAGACCGTAAGATTAGCGTAAGGCCGGTCTAGGGATTTACGATGACGTAGCACACATAACAATGTCTCACTCACAGCAATGACGCGCCCTTTAGATTCTTGATTATTCAAGTGAATGTAGCCTACGACGAACAGAACACAGTGCAAATTCCCTAAAGAGATAAAACTGCGGCCGACGAAACATTTCACATTAATAAGTAACATGGAAATAACTTGCGTCAAGCAAATCCAACAACGATCATGAACAGCATCAACGTGACGTAAAGCGCAGAACAAGCCTAGACGATGGAAGGCCGCATTCACAAGACTTGATTTGTTGAAAATGGAATACCGCCGGCGTACGACATTGTTTTATCAGCGCAGATGTAATAAGTAGATCATTATCTTGACTTTAATGCAAAGGAGTGCGATGGAGAACCGAAATTAATCAGACAACGAATGCACTTTCTGCAGCGATCGAGAGAACGTGGACTAGATTCGCTATCTTAGAAACGGTAGTCCACTAAATCAAATAACACCAGGGCTAAAACTAAGAATAGCAAAATGTTACATCTTCACAATATTCCCGTATGGTGCAGAAACATGGACATTAGACCAGAAAACAGAACATAAAATTTAAGTCTTTGAAATGTGGATCTATAGAACAATAGGTAGAACTGGATGGAAAGAAAAGAAAACAAATGATGAAGTTTTAAAACAACTAAAAATGAAAGAGAACTACTAAACACAATTAGAACAAGACAAATGAAATTTTTGGGGCATGTTAAAAGACACAAGAACCTACTAAAAGTAATATTGGAAGGGAATATACAAGGTAAAAGACGCAGAGGCAGACCAAGACTAACATGGACGAGTAACATCAAAAGATGGACAAGTCAACCTATGACAATCAGCACCATCAAAGCAAGAGACAGTGTGGAATAACGCTCCATGGTAGCCAACCTTCGATGCGGAGACGGCACTCAATGATGATGATGATGATGATGACGATGATAATGAATCTGTAACGCGCGAATATCGTGTCAAGGTGGCAGCAGCCAGTCGTGAGCGCTTCGCAAGAACCAAAAAAGAGCTGTCAACAAACACAACACCGGTGTCGTTAGTCTCTGCTTGTTGATGGGTATATTTAGGAGTTGATCTTAGCACAGATGGCTTGGTGTGCGATGAGGAAAACCTTTCGATTTAACTAAACAAAGAGAGAGATCCATATCGCCCAAACAGCAAACTATACAAATATATCTAGTACCATACCAAGACTTTGCTGATGACATAGTTCTCATCAACAGTCAGATAAAAACGATGCAGGAAAACACAAATGAACTATTATTAATAGCCAGCAAAATTGGGCTTGAGATCAATCATGAATAGACTAAGGTCATGAAAAGCTTAATTCCAACAGACGACAGAATATACATGGAAAACAAACCAGTGGAAGAGATCAATGACTTTATCTATCTTGGAAGTCACATTGATCGAGAAGGGGATACAAGTAAAGAAATTAGAATCAGGTCAATAGATAGAGATAGATACCAAGACAGACTGTAGGTATTTGCCACCAGCAAAGAGCTGGCCAATGCTTTGTTTGCTTGCTTGCGTTCGTCCGATGACTAAAGGGGTGTACCTCTTTATCATCCGCCCTTAAAAGGACGTTAAGTGGGCATGTCTGCAATGTGTTGTGGTTTGCAGTATAACTGTGATATTTCCGTCTTTCGGCCCAATACATCCGACTTCAGCATGACATTTTTGAGTACCGGGTTTCTACCCTCTTCGATCCCTACTCGCTTGGCCAGACTAGACAGGTTAGACTGTTACTAGAGGCACCGCGGAGAGGTGGAGCAGGATCTAGATGGTTCTGGTTCCCAGATCCTGGCGCAAGCCATCAGCTGTGGGTCACTGACAACTTCCAGCTCTGGTGCTGTGAGGCGCTCCATCGCCTCCAGGCTTTGTTTAAACTTAATATTACGTCTTGAGGTGTACGCAAATGAAGAAGGTAAACACATAGGTCCTAGCCACTCTTCCACTTCCGGCCAATCGGACCGGACTTCACGAGTTCATCGCCTCACTTAGATATTTTTCGGGGGCCTCGGTAGCCTACTTGGGAAACCACCCGACTGGTCTACCGACGTTCGGACAACCCGTGTTCGATTATGATTGTGGAAGTCCCCGGTAACACTGCAAACAAATTAAAATCCATTAATAGCTCAACCGTCAGTCCAGTGGAATCATCCCAATTAATATATCATCGCCCAGGCAAAGAAAGATAGCTGCAGTCCCCATCATAGCAGTCTTAACACACGCCAAAAGACAAAAGACGAAACCGCACATAAAGTGAACACAGCCTACTTTTTTCCGTCATATCATCTTTCATCGCACTGTGTTCGATTCCCGCTGAAGCCGTGTGAGTTGTACTCGTGGTTGGAAAAAAAAATACCACCGTGGTCAACCCAGCGGCTGGCAGATATTGGTACGAGAGTGATACTCTGGGAAGGTGAGGAATGCCGCCTCGCATCGTGAGTTTCGTTGCTTGAAGCGACACTATCCAGAAGTCTTCGAACACTTCTGGATAGATCTCCGAGCACATATGGGTGAAAACTCCCGTGCTAAGATGTTGATTCAAGTCTCGAAGTTTACCTTTACCTTTGCATTGCTATTTTGTGATAATACTTGCCTTTCGTGTTTGTTTTAGTATAAATATTTGTTGTTGATTGCTTGATTATTTGAGTGGTTGTTTGATCGATTGATCGGTGTTTTTTTTGTGGGGGGGGGGGGGCGATTGAAATATTAATTGCTCGTTTGATTTTGCTTGCTTTGTTTATTGACTGCTAACGTGTTTGAATTTTTTTGGTTTTTTTTTTTGCTGCTTGATTAATTGGTAATTTTATTAATTCATTGGTTGATTGGTCGATCAGCATGCTGTTTAGTTGGTTTATTAGTCGGTCATTTTGTTCTTTTATTAGTTGGTCGATTGTTTTGTTGGTCGGTCAATTTGTTGATATTTTCGCTGCTCAGTTTGTTGGTATTTTTGCTGCTCAGTTTGTTGGTATTTTTGCTGCTCAGTTTGTTGGTATTTTTGCTGCTCAGTTTGTTGGTATTTTTGCTGCTCAGTTTGTTGGTATTTTTGCTGCTCAGTTTATTGGTATTTTTGCTGCTCAGTTTGTTGGTATTTTTGCTGCTCAGTATGTTGGTATTTTTGCTGCTCAGTTTGTTGGTATTTTTGCTGCTCAGTTTGTTGGTTGACATCGACTATTAATCCTGTAGCTTGTAGATCTCTGCAATTGGAACAGTGACATGCTATGGTATGTGTATGTAAGTTAATGTTTTCTTCCATTTATCTTCACTATCATCGAGTGCCGTCCCTGCACTGAAGGTTGACTACCATGGAGCGCCAATCCGCTCTGTCTCTTGCTTTAATAGTGCAGGTAATAATAATAGTCCGCCTTTAATAGGCAGAATTATTTTTCTCTCTTGAAATAACTCGCATCTTTTCCATTCCTCTCAATCTCTCTTTTCCCCTCAATTTTTGTTAATGCTGGCACGATATCCAGTCGTCTCCCCCTCATTCATGGTCCACACCGACAGGCGTTGGGCTCCATGTTCCTCCAAAACCCTCGACCTTGTGTCCTGCGTAAAGGCTCCACGGTTAACACTCACTTGTGCTACAACTTCAGGCTACCCAGCGTCCTTTCCTGTTGTCTGCCTCGATATCTCCAACATTCTATTTCTCCTGTTGTCTGAATCGATATCTACACTCAAACCTTCTATTTCTCCTGTTGTTTACCTCGATATCGACAAACTTCTATTTCTCTTGTTGTCTTGCCTCGATATCTCAAACCTTCTATTTCTCCTGTTGTTTACCTCGATATATACAACCTTCTATTTCTCCTGTTGTTTACCTCGATATCTCCAACCTTCTATTTCTCCCTTTGTCTACTTCAACATCTCCAACCTTCTATTTTTCCTGTTGTCTACCTCAACATCTCCAACCTTCCATTTCTCCCTTTGTCAACTTCAACATCTACAACCTTCTATTTCTCCTGTTGTCTACTTCAACATCTCCAACCTTCTATTTCTCCTGTTGTCTACCTCAACATCTCCAACCTTTCCTTTGTCCTATTGTCTACATCAACATCTCCAACTTTCTCTTTCTCCTGTTGTCTACTTCAATATCTCCAACTTTCTCTTTCTCCTGTTGTCTACTTCAACATCTCCAACCTTCTAATTCTCCCGTTGTCTACTTCAACATCTCCAACTTTCTATTTCTCCTTTTGTCTACTTCAACATCTCCAACCTTCCGTTTTTCCTATTGTCTACATCTACAACTTTCTCTTTCTCCTGTTGTCTACCTCAATATCTCCAACCTTCTATTTCTCCTGTTGTCTACCTCGATATCTACAAACTTCTATTTCTCCTGTTGTCTACCTCGATATCTCCAACCTTCTATTTCTCCTTTGTCTACTTCAACATCTCCAACCTTCTATTTCTCCTGTCTACTTCAACATCTCCAACATTCTATTTCTCCTGTTGTCTACTTCAACATCTCCAACATTCTATTTCTCCTGTCTACTTCAACATCTCCAACCTTCTATTTCTCCTGTTGTTTACCTAACATCTCCAACCTTCTATTCTCCCTTTGTCAACTTCAACATCTACAACCTTCTATTCTCCTGTTGTCTACTTCAACATCTCCAACCTTCTATTTCTCCTGTTGTCTACATCAACATCTCCAACCTTCTATTTCTCCTGTTGTCTACTTCAACATCTCCAACCTTCTACTTCTCCTGTTGTCTACCTCAACACCTCCAACCTTCTATTTCTCCTGCTGTTGCTAAATATTTCAGCCCACCTCTTCTTCAAACATGCCCCACAAATCTAGCCTGCCCCCTTTCTCTAACCATCCAAATCTACATTTAGTGGGCATGTCATTCGAAAAGAAGGTATTGAGAATATTATAACAACAAGTAGAATAAAATGTTGGCAGGATAAAATGTTGGCAAGATAAAATGTTGGCAGGATAAAATGTTGGCAGGATAAAATGTTGACAGGATAAAATGTTGGTAGGATAGAATAACCAACTCAACTGTCATGCAATGTGCTAAGATCCCAACAATCATGTCGATGCTCATATATCGAAGATTACGATGGCTGGGGCATGTCCAACGAATGGAAGAAAAGCGCATCCCCAGGCAAATACTGTATGGCGAACTAACACACGGAAAAAGACAAATCGGCAGACCTAAACTACGATATAGAGATATCTGTAAATCATCTATGAATGACTTCTCCATATGTGAATATGACTGGCAACATCTGGCAAGTGATCGTACATCATGGAGAGTATGTATAAGGAACGGTATAACATCATTGGAGACTGCGCTAAGGCAAAACTTAGACAAGAAAAGACTCATGAAAAATGATGGAAACCCCTGTGGACCAGTGGTCCTGACTTGTTCATTCTGTGACCGCGTGTGTTTGTCAAACATTGGTAGAATTAGCCACGAGAGAAGCTGTTCGACATAAACAAAACCTTAAAAAAATACACAGTATCCTCCACTAGACCGTCTGACAAGACGAACAGGGCCATACAGGCAGATGAATGGAAAGAAGAGCAGAGAAAAGAAATATTGAATAGCTTGGCCAAATGGCAAAACAAAAGATCACCGACTGAAATTAATATATGTAGAACCGAGTTATGTGGAGACAGACGATTGCCTACGCCTACCGATATGGCCCATGATGATGATGATGAACTCTTCTCCTTCCAAAAACAAAACAATATATATATATATATAATTATGATTACTTCCTCCTGATGTTGATAATAAGCGCATTTTTTTTCTTCTTTGGTCTCGTTTAGAGCGTCGTCATTAATTGTTTTAGCTGAACAAGATATTCTCATCATTCTTCTGTAAAATTACGTTTCTATGTCATCCAACGATGTTCTTTTCTCTTTGACTTGGTTTACGCCCTGCAACTCCTCGTGGAAACAAAGGGCCACAACCACATTTGGACGAGGTTCTGTGCTATCTTCTCCAAATGAACCCAAGTCCATCATGTGGCCTTTTGCTTCTGTCTTGACGGTAGTTCCCAATGTCTTCTTTGGCATTCCAACTTTCCTAGTATCTTCAGGATTCATTCCTACTCATTGCCTGTCAACCAATATCGCCCCAGGAACATTGAGTTAGATGACTTGAGAACAACCCTAGACCAACTGCGCAATAACTTCCAGAGAGTAGTCATCCAGTAGATACCACCACACTGTAATATACAAGGAAACTAATGCGCAGACAAACTAGCTAAGGAGGGAGATTATCACAAGGGAACCATCTGGTCAGCTACGATGAAGCTAAACCCATCATCAATGGCCAGTATCATGAAAAATGGAAATAAGAACACCCAACGTATAACTAGGAGGGCTGATACCATCAACAATCAAGGAGGGACCAAGTCATCATACTTGGCCTACGCACTGGCCACAACAGAATGAGAAATCACATGTTCGCTAAACTCAAAATAGGAACTACCAGCCAATGCCACTGTACACTAGATAACATGACAACAAAACATGTTCTTACTGGATAGCCCCCAGTACATAGGCTTGAGGAGGACAATGTGGCCGACAGCCACCGCCCTGGAAGAGAAACTACAGGGTGTTTTTAAAGTTGCAGTGCAGTGAATATTTCTAATATTCAGTAAATGACGTAATCATCATCTACGTACCACAATTTTGTAAACCACATTTATGAACAAACCGCTGCTTCCTTTAAGGTTTTATTTACGTAAAGGACGGGCACTACGCTACTTTCACTGTCTCATTGCTTGAAGGAAATGGTGTTGACGATTGAAAACATGGTATTTCTGGTTGAGCATGTCTTTCGTAATGGCGGTAAATATACGGATGAGGTCATTAGACAATTCGTGAGGAAATTTCCAGACTCACAAGTCCCTCACCGAAATTCTGTTACAAAATTGATCAAAAAGTTTCGTGAAACCGGTAGTGTGGTAGATGCATACCGATCTGGAAGACCTTCAATTTCACAAGACCAAATTATGGAACTCCAAGACAGAATTACAATGAGTCCAAATGCATCTTTAAACCACTTGTCTCAACAGGTGCAAATATCTAAGAGTTCTGTTCACAAGGTTTTAAGAAGTGAACTACACTATCGTCCATACAAATTAACTGAAGTGTCTCAACTCCAAGAAAGAGATTATGAATCCCGTTTAAACTACTGCATGTGGTTTCAGAATTTTATTTATGAAAATCCTTGACGTCACTTTTTTTCACTGATGAGGCCTGGTTTCATTTATCCGGTTATGTGAACAGTCAGAACAATCGGCTGTGGAGCAGTGAAAACCCCCATGAATTTTATCAAGTGCCGCTTTACGATCAAAAAGTCGGAGTGTGGTGCGCTATAAGTCGTATGCGGATAATAGGACCTATATTTTTTAATGAAACAATAAATGCAGAACGTTACCGCACTTAATTCTGGAACCGTTCATAGCACACCTTACAGAACGGGAAATTATGGAATCCTGGTTTCAGCAGGATGGGGCAACAGCACACACAGCCACAACAACACTCAATTATTTAGAAAGCATATTTGCAAATCGCATTATTTCACGTGGAATCTGGCCTGCTCGTTCACCAGATCTAACATCCCCAGATTATTATCTGTGGGGGGCATTGAAGGGGAAAGTTTATTAAAATAATCCGCAGACAATTAATGACCTAAAGACTGAAATAGTAGACAAGATTAAACAAATATCACCAGACATTATTCTGAAGGTTTTCGCAAATATGGAAACGACGAATCACGACATGTCTTGAGGCCCCTGGTGGACATTTTCAACATATGCTTTAGGCACAACTTTATTGTGTTAATACCAACATTACCCATTATAAGCTCGCCGATAGCAGTCAAGTATATTTGAATAATACCATTTATTTTACAATTTGTGTGACGCATTAGTTAACCGCATTTCTGGTGACGTTATTTCTTTAGAGAGTATAAATGCACTGCACTGCAACTTTAAAAACACCCTGAAAGAGTAAAGTACCCCCATCACGCCAAGTGGCGTATATGGAAATATGGTGTTAGTGACCCTATATTTTACAGATCTTCAGCACATGATTTTGGGGTAATGTGGTCGGTATTACGCCTGTGCTGCTTTACTTTCCCAGAAAAAAAATCCGGTACCCATTTAAGGCTGGGTGAACCCGGAAGCCGTCGGTTGGGATCGAACCCTACCCCTTGTTCTTTGTAGTCCAGTTCACTAACCACTGAGCTATCGCGGCTCCCAGAAACTATATAGGTCAACCGAATCACTGAAACATACAACTGCCTTCATTAAGAGAGTCCGGGGTCCTAGTCTGAATGACGTCATGATCGCAGAAGAAGAAACAATATTGCATTGTGGTCTTCAAACTGTGTAAATGGCAAGGTCACGTGCCACGATCACAACCAATCGTAATATCTGAAAGAGCATCAGCACTCAGAATCAACAAGAGGAGGGGGGGGGGATGGGTGGTCTAGAGGTAAGACATCTGCTTGTGGACAAAAATATATCGGGTTCGAATCCCACCTCAGACGGTGGGAATTTGTAACTTCGAATCCGTGGTTTCTTCTTTCCTTACCCTATTCCAGTTTCTGGGCAGTGAGATCCAACGTCTCTACCCTGTTCCAGTTTCTGGGCAGTGAGATCCAACGTCTCTACCCTGTTCCAGTTTCTGGGCAGTGAGATCCAACGTCTCTACCCTGTTCCAGTTTCTGGGCAGTGAGATCCAACGTCTCTACCCTGTCGGATAAGGACCAAAAAAAAAAAAAAACAGTAACGAACCCATATCAGTTGGAAATCGAAAAGGGTAGGCCAAAATGGCAGCAGCCCGGGAAAAAATTTATAGAAAAAAATCTCCTCAAAATCGTCAAAACTCTTGAGAATAAAATAAACGAGAGCGCTCTCAAGTCGAAGAATATCTGCCTGTATGGCGATGGCCACTCAGCTGCCGGTGTAAAAAATATGAAAAAAAATTATATTCACGCAAAATTCAGCCCCTGTGGACATCGCTTTGGATATTAAACTGGAGTACACAAACAAAACAAAGACCCGGAATCAACGACTCAAGGCAAGCATAGAAGAAGATGAATAAATGTCACATTGAGCACTATACACGAAATATGCAAATTGACATTGATTCTGACGTTTCTCTTGTCTGTAACAGACGACGACATGTATCTTCTTCTTCTGCCTTCCTTCTTCATTTTTGCCTTTCAACGTCGTAGGGAGATATCAGCCTGCACCATCAAAACAAGAAACAGAGTAGAATGGCGATCCATGGTAGCCAACCTTCGTTGCGGAGAGGGCACACGATGATGATGATGAGGGAGATATAATTTGCAGTTTTTTGCTCTTCTGTTCGCCTCTGCTGCTGTTATGTTTTCTAGTGCTTCTAATATTCTGTCAATCCATCTTTTCCATGGTCTGCCTTTGGGTCTGGTGTTCTCACAATGTTTATTGAAGGCTCGTTGTGTTGTGTTTTTATCTTTCTGCCTTGTCACGTGGCCAAACCATTTTATCTTTTGTTTCTTTATATATTCTATGGTGGGGATTATTCCTTGATTTTTTTCTCAGTTCTTCATATCTGATCTTATCTCTCAGGCTGTTTCCTGTCATTCGTCTAACACATTTCATCTCAGTAGAGGTTATTTTTCTTATTGTTCTTGCGTCTAGGGTCCAGGACTGGCATTGGTAGCACAACGTTGGGATGAAAATTGTATTGTATAGTGCCCGTTTTGCCTCTAGAGTTATTTCCCTGTTGGACAATAGTGATGATAGCTGCCCAATGATTTGACAAGCTTTGTTACATCTTTAGTCTACGTTGTGATGAAGATAAAGTTGCTTTGTGATCAAGTAATGAAAACACAACGTCAAAACGAGGCTCCACGTTTTCCGAGAAGATTAATCTCGTTTTGAGATTTACAACAGACTGTAAATGCTTGTATACAAAGAATATCGGCTGTGCTATAACTGTCATCTCAGGTTGTACAAGATGAAGTGGTATGATAAGGTACGCGACACTTATATCCTCAGATTCATAATCCCAAGCATAAATAGATCCGTAATGTTGCAAAAGTAGGGCAGTCATGGCGATGTGTTTGCATTCCCCAATAGATAACGCATGTGGCGAGCATAGCATAGATAATCGATCACCGGTGTTCAGGTGATATATCAGGTGATATATACACACACACTAGAAGGCGCCCGCTCGAACGATTTTATAGAACATTCAGGAATGTATCTTCTAGGAAGTTTCAAATTTAAAAAAAAAACGTAAGTGGAAAAAATGTAACAAATTATTGTTAGTTAATGTTAGAAAACGTGTCCGAAAGTGCTGAATTGAACCTGTTCTACTACATGGAAGTTGGGGGCCACGATAGCTCAGTGGCTAGTGAACTGGACTACTAAGGACAAGAGGTTGAGTTCGATCCTGATCGACGGCTTTCACCCAGCCTTAAATGAGTACCGGATTTTGTCTGGGAAAGTAAAGCGGCACGGGCGTAATACTGACCACATTACCCCAAAAATAATGTATGTAAAAATTATGGTCACTAGGGAACCTCGGTAGCCTAGTTTGGAAAACCACCCGACTGGGTTATCGATGTTCGTACAACCCGTGTTCGATTCCCGCTGGAAGCAGTGTGAGTTGTACCCATGGATGGAAAAAAAATACCCCCGTGGTCGACCCTGCCGCTGGCAGAAATGGGTACCAGGTTAGTAATCTGGGAAGGTGAGGAATGCCGCCTCGCATCGTGAGTTTTGATGCTTGAAGCGACGCTATCCAAAAGTCTCCGATCACTTCTGGATAGGCGGCCGAGCACATATGGGTGAAAACTCGCGTGCTAAGACGCCTGTTCAAGTCTCGTACTTTACCGGTTATCTTTATGGTCACTAACACCATATTCCTTATACGCAGGTTGTCATAGGCTGATTTGTCCATCTTTTGATGTTACTCGTCCATGTTAGTCTTTTTTCTTTGATAAGGAAACCTTTATTTGACTAACGATCTTCACTTCCGGTTCTTTATTCTTACAGACTATTGGTTGGTTTGTACAAGAGGTTTAGTTTGTCTTGTTTCAACATTTAAACATTTGTTTCTTCTTATATTTTTGTTTAAAAAATAAGTGTTTGCAAAACAATTATAAAATATTATGGAAATGTAATTTTAAAACTATAAAAAGGTAAGAATAACAAATAAGCACGAACAGCGTGAGCAGCTGTTTGTAGTAGACTGGATTTAAAGAAGTTTTCATTCTTTGTCACATTAGTTACTGACTGTGTAGTGGATCACTTAAAGAAGTTTTCATTCTTTGTCACATTAGTTACTGACTGTGTAGTGGATCACTTAAAGAAGTTTTCATTCTTTGTCACATTAGTTACTGACTATGTAGTGGATCGCTTAAAGAAGTTTTCATTCTTTGTCACATTAGTTACTGACTGTGTAGTGGATCACTTAAAGAAGTTTTCATTCTTTGTCACATTAGTTACTGACTATGTAGTGGATCACTTAAAGAAGTTTTCATTCTTTGTCACATTAGATACTGACTGTGTAGTGGATCACTTAAAGAAGTTTTCATTCTTTGTCACATTAGTTACTGACTGTGTAGTGGATCACTTAAAGAAGTTTTCATTCTTTGTCACAATAGTTACTGACTGTAGTGGATCACTTAAAGAAGTTTTCATTCTTTGTCACAATAGTTACTGACTGTGTAGTGGATCACTTAAAGAAATGTTCATTCTTTGTCACAATAGTTACTGACTGTAGTGGATCACTTAAAGAAGTTTTCATTCTTTGTCACAATAGTTACTGACTGTAGTGGATCACTTAAAGAAGTTTTCATTCTTTGTCATATTAGTTACTGACTGTGTAGTGGATCACTTAAAGAAGTTTTCATTCTTTGTCACAATAGTTACTGACTGTGTAGTGGATCACTTAAAGAAGTTTTCATTCTTTGTCACAATAGTTACTGACTGTAGTGGATCACTTAAAGAAGTTTTCATTCTTTGTCATATTAGTTACTGACTGTGTAGTGGATCACTTAAAGAAGTTTTCATTCTTTGTCACAATAGTTACTGACTGTGTAGTGGATCACTTAAAGAAGTTTTCATTCTTTGTCACAATAGTTACTGACTGTGTAGTGGATCACTTAAAGAAATTTTCATTCTTTGTCACAATAGTTACTGACTGTAGTGGATCACTTAAAGAAGTTTTCATTCTTTGTCATATTAGTTACTGACTGTGTAGTGGATCACTTAAAGAAGTCCGTATGTTTTCTTTCGTTGTCATGTCAGTGACTGTGTATAATGGACCAGTTTTAAATAGATGTGTTTTCATTTTTGTATCAGGTCAGTGGTTATGTTATAATGGACCAGTTCTAAATAGATGTGTTTCATTTCTGTATCACGTCAGTGACTGTGTATAATGGACCAGTTCTAAATAGATGTGTTTTCATTTCTTTGTCACGTCAGTGACTGTGTATAATGGACCAGTTCTAAATAGATGTGTTTTCATTTCTTTGTCACGTCAGTGACTGTGTATAATGGACCAGTTCTAAATAGATGTGTTTTCATTTCTGTATCACGTCAGGGACTGTGTATAATGGACCAGTTCTAGATAGATGTGTTTTCATTTCTTTGTCACGTCAGTGACTGTGTATAATGGACCAGTTCTAAATAGATGTGTTTTCATTTCTTTATCGCGTCAGTGGACTGTGTATAATGGACCAGTTCTAAATAGATGTGTTTTCATTTCTTTATCGCGTCAGTGGACTGTGTATAATGGACTAGTTCTAAATAGATGTGTTTTCATTTCTTTATGGCGTCAGTGGACTGTGTATAATGGACCAGTTCTAAATAGATGTGTTTTCATTTCTTTATCGCGTCAGTGGACTGTGTATAATGGACTAGTTCTAGATAGATGTGTTTTCATTTCTTTATCGCGTCAGTGGACTGTGTATAATGGACCAGTTCTAAATAGATGTGTTTTCATTTCTTTGTCACGTCAGTGGTTGTGTTATAATGGACCAGTTCTAGATAGATGTGTTTTCATTTTTTGTCACGTCAGTGACTGTGTATAATGGACCAGTTCTAGATAGATGTGTTTTCATTTCTTTATCGCGTCAGTGGACTGTGTATAATGGACCAGTTCTAGATAGATGTGTTTTCATTTCTTTATCGCGTCAGTGGACTGTGTATAATGGACCAGTTCTAGATAGATGTGTTTTCATTTCTTTATCGCGTCAGTGGACTGTGTATAATGGACATATATATATATATAAAAGTTTGTTAAATTCTTGCTTTTAATCACATGAATGACAATGTACAGCGGTGCAGTTTTAAAGATGGCATTTGCAAAAGTGTTACATTAGCATACATAAAATGGAAGACTCATGTGATCACCACACATTTCTCTTCTACTCAGCATTCATCTATTAAGTTAGTGTTGATGCCTTGTGTCACTAGTTTACGCCAATGCCGCGATATCCTCGTCTTTTGGCTCAACAAATCTATCTTCAGAATCATCATCATGTACCATACCGGTTGGCGTTGGCGATCATGTCCTTCCACAATCTTCTTTCTATCCACAGTGCATCGTATCAGTTCTGTTGTTGACTGTTTTCCATGCCATGACACCAAGCTATCCAGTATTTTCTCTCTTTGTAGTCCGCGATCTCTCTTTCCTTTTATTTTGCCAGTTGTAACCAAGTATTCCAACTTTCCTCTTCTCATGATGTGCCCGAAAAATGTTGATTGTTTCTTTCTGATGTTTTTTTAAGAGCTCCCTTTTTGTGTTGGCTTCTTTGAGAACTTTCTCATTGGTCTTTATAGCTGTCCAGGGAAATTTCAACATTCTTCTGAGAAATCCCATCTCTGTGGCCTCTAATCGTCTTTTCATTTGTTTGTCTATTGTCCAAGATTCGATTCAGAGGTCAGAATTTGTTCTATATAGCATCGATGAACTCTCTTTCTCACTTCCATTGACATAGATTTGTTGCATAAGATATTTTTCATTTTCTGAAATGCTATTTTGGCCTGAGCTATTCTGCTTTTTATTTCTGTGTTGCATCTTCCATCTGATGTTATCACTGTGCCCAAGTATTTCAAACGTTGCACTTGTTTCAGATTTGTCTTGTTTATTTTATGCTGCATGATGGTGATGATTGTTTCTTCGATATAACCATTACTTCTGTTTTCTTACCATTCAGACTGAGACCTTTCTTGTTGATTTCTTTTACTATTATATCTATATCTTCGGCATAGAAGAGTAGATTTTGCTAAACAATGTTTGCTTGGACAGTGGCTATTATTGGCCTTCTCTTTTAGAGTTTAACTGCAAAGGGTTCTTTAACATGCGAGAGTGCACACGGGACCTTCTCTTTCTCGCCATTTTCTGAGAGGGCTAGAAATCAAATCTCACCATCCAGAGACTCATCATCATCATCGAGTGCCATCTCCGCAACGAAGGTCGGCTACCATGGAGCGCCATTCTGCTCTGTCTCTTGCGTTTATGGTGCAGGTTGTCATAGGCTGGTTTGTCCATCTTTTGATGTTACTCGTCCATGTTGGTCTTAGTCTGCCTCTTTTACCTTGTATTTTCCCCTCCAAGATTTTTTTCAGTAGGCTGTTGTGTCTATTAACATGGCCCAAAAATCGCATTTGTCTTGTTTGAATTGTGTTTAGTAGTTCTCTTTTCATTTTTAGTTGTTTTAAGACTTCGTCGTTTGTTTTATTTTCCTCCCATCCATTTCTACCTATTCTTCTATATATCTATATTTCAAAGGCTCCATGGCTTTCTCTGGAAAAGTACGTGATGAGGCTCCAATCTCTTTCACGGTGGTCAGCCACATTAGTCTTTCGTGCCCTGAACATGCATCTTGTGTACCAAACACTTTGCTGTTTTCGCTTTCTGGACCGTTGGTCATTGCTGACTCTTCCGCCTCATCCACCATCACAGACTTTATCCAGAGACTAGGGAAGGGTAAAGCCACAAATTCGTGTTTTTTTGTTGTTGACAAATTCCCACCGCATGTGGTAGGGATCAAACCCAGGACTTTCTTGTCTTACCCCTAGATTACAGTTTCCCCACCACACGTTTCAATCTAGTGCATCTGTATGGCGATATCATAAGACCAGAAATAAAATCTGTATCCTTTGTTGCTGTTTATCTGCATACACCAGCTTCATTTCTCTATCGAAGTTCTGAGGGACTGAATTTTGCATGAATATCATCATCACTAAGTGCCATCTGCGCATCGAAGGTTGGCTACTATGGAACGTCATTCCGCTCTGACTCTTGCTTTGATGGTGCAGTTTGACATAGACCGACTTATCCATCTTTTGATGTTACTTGCCCATCTTAGTCTTGGTCTGTCTCTTTTACCTTATATTTTCTCTTCCAAGATTACTTTTAGAAGGTTGTTTTGTCTTTTAACATGCCCCACAAATCCCATTTGTCTTGTTTGATTTGTGTTCAGTAATTCTCTTTTCATTTTTAGTTGTTTTAAGAATTCGTCGTTTGTTTTCTTTTCCTTTTACCAATTTTACCTATTCTTCTATATATCCACATTTCAAAGGCTTAAATTCTCTGTTGTTTTCTTGTCTAATGTCCATGTTTCTGCACCATATAGGAATATTGAGAAGATGTAACATTTTGCTATTCTTAGTTTTAGCCCTGGTGTTATTTGTTTTGATGTTAGTATGTTCGTGATGACATTAAAATTACTTTTTGCCATTCCTATTCTTTTGTTTATTTCAGTTGTACATTTTCCATCACTGGTTATAGTATGTCCAAGGTAGTTGTAGTTCTGAACTGTCTCCATGTCTATTCCTCAATGTTGATATCCATTTATAGGTTTTGAGTATTTCCTTTGTTTATGATCATAGTTTTAGTCTTTTTGATATTCATATCTAGTCCATATTTTTGCTTGTCATGTTTATTTCATTAAGTAATTGTTATAGACCTTTAGGATTTTCTGCTAGTACTACAGTATCGTCAGCATATCTTAGGTTATTGATTATCTTTCCATTAATTTGTAAGCCTGGCATCTCTATGATGTTTTTAAAGATTTGCTCAGTGTATAGATTGAACAAGCTTGGTGATAGGATGCATCCTTGTCTGTCTCCTCTTTTTATATCAATGGGGGTAGAGTTCTCTTTGTTATATTTTATTATTGCTGTTTGCTCCCAGTATAGATTACATATTAGTCGTATGTCCATGTCATCTAGATTTTCCTCTTTTAGGCATTCTATAAGTTGTTTGTGGTGTACTCTATCAAAAGCTTTGGTGTAGTCTATGAAGCAGGCATATATTGGTTTGTTTACTTCTATGTACTTTTCGATTAATTTTCTCATGCAGAATATGGCGTCTTTTGTCCCGCTATTTTTTTCTAAATCCAAATTGCTGCTCATCTAATTCAGTATTGATTTTATTCTGAATCCTTCCTTGTATAACTTTTAGCAAGATTTTTGTAACATGGCTCATTAGGCTTATTGTTCTAAAGTCACTGCATTCAACTGCACCATTCTTTTTAGGCAATGTAATGAAAGTTGATGTTTTTAGTTCATTTGGTATGTATCCTGTATGGTATATGTCGTCGATAAGTTATAACATTTGACTATTCTCAGTTTTAGCCTTGTCTTATAATTCAGGTACAAGGTCATAAAAGAGACAGATGAGATGCGGTTTATCAGAAGAATGCTACAAATTCAATGGATTGGAAAAATTACAAATGAACAATGTTTAAAACGAGATGGAGAAACCATAAATATCCTAAAATCATAAATAAGGAAAAGACAATCTACATTTATTGGACATGTCAAGCGAAAAGACGGCATTGAGAATATTACAACAACGGGCAGAAAGAATGGAAAGAAGAGCAGAGGAAAACCAAGAGAAAAAATATTGAACAGCTTATCCAAATGGCGTAATAAAAGATCACCAACTGAAATTATGACATGCATGAAGGACTGAGTGACATGGAGAGAGATGATTGCCTACACAACCGGCAAGGCACTTGATGATGGTGATGATAAACTCATGTTGTAGTGTCTTCACTCCTCAGCCGATGTACCAACAGTTCCATGAAGAAACATCAGTGACATAATCTAAGCACATCAGGTCTAAGTTTTAACAAGACGTCAGCGAATCAATTCAGAGGAAGAGGTATGTTTACACCACTCGGAAAAAATGACAAATAATCAGCAACAGAAAAAAAAAAACAAAGAACAATATATGGTCCGAAGCAGGATCGAACCCGTACTCAGTGGCACAGCGCCTTGCCACGAAAAGCCAAACGCTAGGGAACACTGCCACTCAGCTAACTAATACGTCATTAAATACTCATTTATGTCATCATTATCAAGCGCCATTCCTGCTGGCGTAGGTGATCATGTCTCTCCATAACTTTCAATCTCGACAGTTATTTATCGGTTCTGTTGTTGACCTTCTGCCAAGCCATTCTCTTAAGCTGTCTGGTATCTGTTCTCTGTGCTCCCCTCTATCTCTTCATCCCTCAATTTTCCAAAAAATTACCACTGTGCAGGCAAAAATTGTTAAACTAGAAATCTATTGATGCTGAAGATGGATGTATCAGGTCTAAAGGTGTAGATATCGTTGCTTGTCGTAAATTAGCAACGGATCTAAAGGTGTAGATATCGTTGCTTGCCGTAAATTAGCAACGGATCTAAAGGTGTGGATATTGTGGCTTGCCGTAAATTAGCAACGGATCTAAAGGTGTGGATATTGTGGCTTGCCGTAAATTAGCAACGGGTCTAAAGGTGTGGATATTGTGGCTTGCCGTAAATTAGCAACGGATCTAAAGGTGTGGATATTGTGGCTTGCCGTAAATTAGCAACGGGTCTAAAGGTGTGGATATTGTGGCTTGCCGTAAATTAGCAACGGGTCTAAAGGTGTGGATATTGTGGCTTGCCGTAAATTAGCAACGGATCTAAAGGTGTGGACATTGTGGCTTGCCGTAAATTAGCAACGGGTCTAAAGGTGTGGATATTGTGGCTTGCCGTAAATTAGCAACGGGTCTAAAGGTGTGGATACGTGGCTTGCCGTAAATTAGCAACGGGTCTAAAGAAGCAGATATCGTGGTTTGCCGTAAATTAGCAACACATTCACACCAACTTAACAGATGAATGTCAAAACAGAAGAAGCAAAAAAGTTAAAGGTTAAGGTATGACATATGAGTCAGCATCACAGCTGTGGTATATACCATATTAAGCCGTGCTGCCCGGCTATTCGTTGACCCTAAACCTATGGTTGGTATGATCGCCAGCCTGAACACAATAGAATGGTGATATGTCTTAACCTTCACTAGCAATCATCACAGGAAGTAGGATAAAAGTAAGAAAGAAGGAAGGGAACAAAGGAAGGAAAGAAAGAAAGAAGTTCTTATGTTCTGAAGGAGACTTCCGTCTCCAAGATGGCGGATCTAGTCCATGTTCTCTCAATCGCTGCAGAAAGTGCATTCGGGGTCTGATTAATTTCGGTTCTCCGTTGCACTTTTCTGCGTTAAAGTAAAAATGATGATCTACTTATTACATCTGCGCCGCTAAAGCGATGTTGTACGCCGGCAACAGTCCCTTTTTGACAAATCAAGTGTTGTGAATGCGACCTTCCACCGTCTAGACTTGGTCTGCGCTTTACGTCACATTGGTGCTGTTCATGACCGTTGTTGGAATTCCTTGACGCAAGTTATTTACATGTTACTCATTAATGTGAAATGTTTCGTCAGCCGCAGTTTTATCTATTTTAGGAATTTGCACTGTGTTTTGTTCGTCGTAGGCTGCATTCACTAGAGTAATCAAGAATTTAAAGGGCGCGTCATTGCTGTGAGTGAGACATTGTTATGTGTACTACGTCATCGTAAATCCTTAGACCGGCCTTACGCTAATCTTACGGTCTGTTGTTTGATGTGCGACGGGGATAATCTGACGACTAACTGTGTGTTTATATGTTCGGAATTGGAGTCAACAACGATGGCCTAACATCATCAAGCGCTATACATTTTTAAAAAATATGACAATCATCATTTTCAGAAGGACGTGAACTTCAGGGTATATGGTGGATAGGCGGCAGGAACCATTGAAGGCTATACATGAAAAGTGTTCCTTGTTGCAGTTTCCTCATATTCCCAGTCCATGGGGGACTTGTTGGTCTCGAGGCAAGACGCCGGAAGACGTTCTCTCATCCATGGGTCTGTGTCCAGCAATTCTCTCATCCATGGGTCTGTGTCCAGCAATTCTCTCATCCATGGGTCTGTGTCCAGCAATTCTCTCATCCATGGGTCTGTGTCCAGCAATTCTCTCATCCATGGGTCTGTGTCCAGCAATTCTCTCATACATGAGTCTGTGTCCAGCAATTCTCTCATCCATGGGTCTGTGTCCAGCAATTCTCTCAGCCATGGGTCTGTGTCCAGCAATTCTCTCATCAATGGGTCTGTGTCCGGCAATTCTCTCATCCATGGGTCTGTGTCCAGAAATTCTCTCAGCCATGGGTCTGTGTCCAGCAATTCTCTCATCAATGGGTCTGTGTCCAGCAATTCTCTCATCCATGGGTCTGTGTCCAGCAATTCTCTCAGCCATGGGTCTGTGTCCAGCAATTCTCTCATCAATGGGTCTGTGTCCAGCAATTCTCTCATCAATGGGTCTGTGTCCAGCAATTCTCTCAGCCATGGGCTTGCATTCAGCAAACCTCATAATCATGGGCTTGTGTCCAGTACTAGGAAACCACACAGTCGTGGGCTTACGTCCAGCAAACCTCTCAGCCTGGATCTGTGTCCAGCAATTCTCTCAGCCATGGGCTTGCATTCAGCAAACCTCATAATCATGGGCTTGTGTCCAGCAAACCTCATAATCATGGGCTTGTGTCCAGCAAACCTCATAATCATGGGCTTGTGTCCAATACTAGGAAACCACACAGTTGTGGGCTTACGTCCAGCAAACCTCTCAGCCATGGGCTTGTGTTCAGCAAATCTCTCAGCCATGGGCTTGGTCCAACAAACCTCTCAGCCATGGGCTTGGTCCAGCAAACCTATCAGCTATGGGCTTGGTCCAGCAAACCTCTCAGCCATGGGCTTGGTCCAACAAACATCTCAGCCATGGGCTTGGTCCAGCAAACATCTCAGCCATGGGCTTGGTCCAACAAACCTCTCAGCCATGGGCTTGGTCCAACAAACCTCTCAGCCATGGGCTTGTGTTCAGCAAACCTCACAGCCATGGGCTTGTGTCCAGCAAACCTCTCAGTTATGGGCTTGGTCCAGCAAACCTCTCAGCCATGGGCTTGGTCAACAAACCTCTCAGCTATGGGCTTGGTCAAGCAAACCTCTCAGCCATGGGCTTGGTCAAGCAAACCTCTCAGCCATGGGCTTGGTCCAGCAAACCTCTCAGCCATGGGCTTGGTCCAGCAAACCTCTCAGCCATGGGCTTGGTCCAACAAACCTCTCAGCCATGGGCTTGGTCCAACAAACCTCTCAGCCATGGGCTTGGTCCAACAAACCTCTCAGCCATGGGCTTGGTCCAACAAACCTCTCAGCCATGGGCTTGGTCCAACAAACCTCTTAGCCATGGGTTTGTCCCAGCAAACCTCTCAGCCATGGGCTTGCGTTCAGCAAACCTCACAGTTATGGGCTTGCGTCCAGCAAACCTCTCAGCCATGGGCTTGGTCCAACAAACCTCTCAGTCATGGGCTTGGTCCAACAAACCTCTCAGCCATGGGCTTGGTCCAACAAACCTCTCAGCCATGGGCTTGTATTCAGCAATTCTCTCAGCCATGGGCTTGCGTCCAGCAATTCTCTCAGCCATGGGCTTGCATTCAGCAAACCTCTCAGCCTTGGGCTTGCATTCAGCAAACCTCACAGTTATGGGCTTGCATCCAGCAAACCTCACAGTCGTGGGCTTGCAACCAGTACCAGGAAACCTCACACTCGTAGGTAGACACTCATGGATAGGAACTATTAGTTTCACTGCAGCTCCGCATTTTAATGCATTTCTTTGCCTTGACCTCAATTTCCTTGAGATTTTGCAAGGTTTCCTTGTCTGTGTTTATGTAATGCAGGTTTTTTTTTTTTTACATGTGACAGGTAGCTAGTCTATCTCCCAACTTAATTTCCTCATATAACATAAACATACTAATAACATAAACAATATAACATAAACATAAAAAAAACCATACAAATTAATGGGTAACTTATATGCGTGAAATATATGATAAGTTTGTAACAGTGAATAAGTTATGAGTATTTAACATAACAAATGAGTAATATTACTTGAGTGTGTTGTGCTGGCTGGAAGACACTATTTAACATTCCATACAGATTTTCATAACCTGGACAATATTGAAGTAATGATTCATCACATTATTAATAATACTGAGATAATCATCATCATCATCAAGTACTGGGCCTACTGGCGTAGGTAAACATGTCTCTCCACAACTTTCAATCTCGACAGTTCTTTATCATTTCTGTTGTTGACCTTCTGCCAAGCCATTCTCTTAAGCTGTCTGGTATTTTCTCTTTTTGCTTCCCTCTATCTCTTCGTCCCTCAATTTTTCCAGTTGTTACAATATATTCCAGTTGTTCTCTCCTCATTACATGGCCAAAAAATTGAAGAATTAACAGGAAGAAAAACGCAATAAAAAACTGGATGTTTAAGATCAAAGGAAGGAGAACTGTTGATTGAACAAGAAAGCATAAGGGAACGATGGACAGAATAGATCTTTATAATGATGAACGAACAGAAGTAAATATTAAATATAATGGAGAAGGACCAGAAATACTCAAAATTGAGATAATGATTCATCATATTATTAACAATATTGAAGTAATGAGTAGTGAGATAGAGCTGCTTGCACAGAACAGAGACAAATAGCGAGATTTGATAAAAGATCTTTACAAGGATTGAAAACTGCTAGAATACAAATTTAGATCAGAGAAGGAGTATCTGGGTCTACGCCCTATGGGCCAGTTACGGCTTGAAAGGTCAATAGATAGATAGATACATCATATTATTAATAATATTGAAGTAATGATTTATAACATTAACAATATTGAAGTAATGATTTATAACATTAACAATATTGAAGTAATGATTTATAACATTAACAATATTGAAGTAATGATTCATCACATTATTGACAATATTTAAATAATGATTCCTTCACATCAATGACAATTCTGAAGTAATGATTCAAGTAAGTTCTAACATCTAAAAATCCTTCTAGTGCAGTCAGAAATCACACACAGAGCTCAAAGCATACCTCACCCTATGTATTCTGGGCAGCTTCCCAGTCTCAGTATGACAATCAATGACTGGTATTTTTACCTCTCTTATCAATGTTCTTTTCAGTGAGTCTCGTGACCTGCCTTTTTTTCTTTCTCTTGCTGCTTCCAATTCGAAGGCTCTCTTCATGATTCTCTTGTTATTTTTTCACATCAACAGCTGACATGTGCCCATCTTATTTTCTTATTAAAAAATGCACCTGTTTATTTCATGGCCACTTCTCTTCTTTAAGTGACAATCATGAAGATACCGACTTTCATTAATGGATGCTTACGCAGAATAAAAGGATGGAAATGGCAGGACAAAATCACTAACATAGAATTATGGAAATGTACCAGTAAAATACCTGTGGATATAGAGATACAGCGAAGACGATGGCGCTGGATAGGACACACACTACGGTAGCCAACTGAGAGTATTACACAACAGGCCCTTTTCTGGAATCCCCAGGGGAAAAGACAAAGAGGAAGACCAAGGAATTCTTGGAGAAGACAGATAGAAGCAGAGATGAAGATGATGGGGAAGACATGGAATCATCTTAAAAGAATGGCAAAATACAGAACGACTTGGAAAGTGTTTGTTGAAAACCTATGCTCCACAGGGGGCTAAAAAGGTAAAAGAAGAAGACTTCTCTTCTTTCAGGAGCAAGTAGTGCGGTGTAACATACACTCCTATAAGGTATCCTGACAGCTTTACAAAATAAGGAACACAACAAAATACGGACATTTGGGCCTACATGTGGCCTTCCTCATAAAACAAGAACAACACAAACGAACAACGAAATAAAGATAACTACTACATCTAAAATAAGTGATACTGGTAATTCAATGCAAATAAGCAGATGGATAAGAGATGAGATGATGAAATGAAAGAGAGATGTGGTACATATCGAAGGATAAAGAAAAAGATAATATGTGAAGATTAGTGAGCTAAAATATATATAAAATTAAAGCGAGGCTTAACTGTGGCAAGATCCAAAAAGCTAAAATTTATCCTTTTATTTCAATACTAGTCTTTAATTCACTCCATTGTGTGCAAGGCATTTTGTGTAAACATTTGTTTTATACATTAGTTTATTCTCTATTCATTTAATAAATGTCCAACATTCATATGTTGTTTGATGTGCTGTGAGGTCAATCCAATGACTAACTAACTAAATGCATAAGCGATGGTGAATAATATTGGACTGAATATTCTGAATTAAGAAAAATAACCACTACAGAAATGAAATGTGTTTGGCGAATGACAGAAAACAGTCTGAGAGTAATGGAAATGAGGAATGAAGAACTGAGAAAATAGCTTCAAATAGTTCCTGCCATCAAATAAATGGTTTAAGGCATGTGATAAGACAGAAAGATCAAACACAACATAATGAGCCTTCAATAATCCCGCAAGAACCACAGGTGATTAGGGTTGACTAAGAAAAAGATGGATTGATGGAATATTAGAAACACTAGGAAACATAAAAAGCAGGAGAAGCCAACAGAAGAGCAAATGACCACAAACTATTTCTCTGCTCGATGCTGAAAGGCAAATTAGAAAACAAAGAAGAGGAAAAAAATATTCTCATATTTATCTTTTCACCTATGATTTTTTATTTGATATGCTCTCAAATGCTGAAATAAGAGAAATGGCCGTGCAACCATTTCTCCCGTCTACTATTAGGAAAAGAAGCTGGACATATGTCGAGCATGTACTTAGAAGAAATGACCAGAGAATTACTAATCTTAAATGGGAAACATGAGGTCAGAGGAAAAGAGGATGACATAGAGAAACACTGAAAAGAACTCTAACAAAAGAGGCAAGGTTGGCAGGCATAGACTCACTCTCTATAATTGATCAGTTCGCCCAGAATAGAAACAATTGGCGGGAGACTCTACAAGCCCTATGTGTTGCATAACGGTACTGGAAGGATCATGATTCAAGAATACGTTCTCAAGGTTTCTTAAAGCCTATGCTACTTTTGCTATTCATGTCTTGTTCTACCGATGGAGTATTCGATGTCTTGCGTCAGGTACATTTTTTTTTTCAATGTCTTTGCACCACTAGCATCACTTGACACCTTTGATTTAGAATAATCAAGAATATAATCAATGGCAGCTACATTTTGCAAGGTTAATTTATATATGAAACTCTCTACACCAAACTGTTTAACATGAAAATTTAGAGCAAATAACAAGAAGTGTCCACAGGAATATATTGATATGATCAGCGGAAAGATGTCTGGGTATTGCTTTGGTGGTGTAATGAGCAATGTTGCCAGGACAATACAAGCTGCGATGACCAAAGACAGTTTAAACTGAAAAAAGGAGCAAAATTAAATTAATTTAAAATAAATAATGCACGACATATAAATTATATAGCGTCTATAGTTTACATTGATAAACAAAAGTTTATGTAAATGTTTATGCATTATATATATATATATATATATGAAATTTTCACACATGAAAGAAGGTTTAAAACTTCATAAAGAACAAAATTTAACAAAGTGTACATAAATAGGAAAGTTTAAGTCTCTATAAAAAACAAAATTTAACAATTTCAATATGCATAAAGGAGTTTAACCATTTTTCTTTTTAAACAAAATTCAAATACTCTAAAATTCAGGTTTACGATGTAATGGGCAGCTGTAAGTAGAGTGAAAGTGTCATCCCTTATCAATAGGAGAAGTAAGGTACCTCTTTTCATCTGGTAGTCTATAGGACATCCTTAAGCAAGGTGGAGTACCCATTTAGCCCCACACACCGATAAGAGATATGCAATGTCTCAGGAGAAGATAGTGGATATTGTTTCCAACGGATTATAATTTTCAAAAAGTTGTGTAAAGTTTTCTACCAAGGAGGAGGATAAGACCCGATAAGTACTTTTTAAAATGTAAACAGCTAAAGTTTTATATTTAGACCATAAAAGATCGCATGTGAGACCTTAGCGATCAAACACGTTGGGGGAAACATCAGCCGGGCTAAACCCCCAGCGTGTGTTTTTCTTAAGTTAAACCCTTAACTTACGACTGACTCAGCAGGTCGGTAAGGGATAAATGTTTTATGCTCAGAGAAATACACAGAAGATGGATATAGATAAACATAAAGTAGCAAAGTCATATATGAAACTATGTTATATGTTAGATAAATATGCAGATTATTAATATGTTATATGTTAGATAAATATGTAGATTGATTCTTAAAACCATGAAAGATTTTGTCTCTAAAATCTCTTCCATTGCATTGATAAAAGCTTCCGTACAGAAAGAGTTAAGAATTATTTCATTATAAAGAAAATGTTAAAATAACTTAGTAACAAATTTGTGTTAAAATATTAAACTTACCATCCTTTGAATAAGTGGTGAAGCAAGTTTTGATGGATTAAGTATTTGTGTGACGGTTATCCAAACAAGCAGACGATTGCCAATGTGGGAATGAGGAGGCCATCTTTTAACAATAATGGAAGCATGCTAGGAAAAACGGCAGCAGAAATATGAATATTTTGACATTAATTTGTATGCCTAGCAAGTTTATTTAAACCTAAGTAAAATGTAAAAATTTACAAACATTTTGGTTTGTTAAGACAATCAAGAAAGCTGTGCTAAAAGATTGAGAATCCCAGTTATCATCATGTGTCATAATGCACCTCATGGACCTTCACAACTAGTGTTGTTGATAAATTTCACTGTTGATATTTATGATATTTATGACTTCCGGAATATCCAGTATTTTCTCTCTGTCTTTTTTCCAGAAAATGTGGCTATTGTCACAAAATTCTTCTTCAGCATTATGGCAGCATAGCTTGCTAGTCAAGCTTTAGATACTTGTCACAAAAATGAAGGTCCAGTTTTGGTAAACATCACCAAAGCATAGCATTTGCGTTCTTCCTGCATGACTGCCAGTTTTGACATCAAGAAATAGATACAGTAGCTCTGCTAGCAAGTCTTCATACATTGATCTCGTTGATCAGAGAATGCGTTAAATACAGATTGAGTAGTTAACAAAATTATTATTCTAAAACTATCGTTAATCATAGCGTTTTCCCAGAAATCCAAGCTTTAAAGTTGGCAATAGAAAAACTGGTGAACAATAATCTTAGCCCACAGTCTGTAGTGTTTTTCACAGATGCAAGATCAGATACAGTTATTAAGGAATTTTCCGGTTGTTTCCAAAATGGAGGAATTATTTTTCTCCGGCTTGGTATAGAACCGTTGATCAGAGGTTTAACAAGCCGCTATCGTAAAAACGATGTTGTTAATGAAACGTAGACCTGATACAGAATGTGTAAATTAGCAGTAGATAGTAGTGATAGTTTTTTTCGGCCCTAAAACAACAACAAAAATAGGATTCTGGAATGTGCGAACAATGGCCGCTCCGACGAAACATGCACAGGTCGCGAGCGAGATGGACAGATACGATCTAGATATTTTAGGATTAAGCGAAATGCGCTGGCCTGGAACAGGTAGGAGATCTATTGATAATAAAATAGTAGTTTTTTCTGGAAGGGAAGATGGAAAACACCGTGAAGGAGTAGGCATAATGATGACAGACAAAGCTGCAAGAAGTTTATTAGAATGGGAACCGATAAATAGCCGTCTGATACGAACACGATACAAAACAAAACATGGAAGACTTTCAATTATTCAATGTTATGCGCCTACTAACGAAGCTGATGATGAAGTTAAGGATGATTTTTATAACCAACTGCAACAACTTATAAACAAAATACCAAAACACGATCTTTTAATTGTAATGGGAGACTTCAACGCCAAAGTAGGACAAGATAACGCAGGAGTGGAACATGTGATGGGGAGAGAAGGCTGTAATACAACAAGTCAGAATGGAGAAAGATTAATAGAATTATGTTTAATAGAAGATTTAGTTATAGGTGGGACATTATTTCCACACAAAAATATCCACAAAACAACATGGATATCTCCTGATGATAGAACATCAAATCAAATTGACCACCTATGTATTAAACAACAATTCAGATCATCATTAATAGATGTAAGAGCATACAGAGGTGCTGATGTTAATAGTGACCACAACCTGTGCATTGGGAAAATAAGATTAAAATTTAGAAACCAACAGAAGAGGTCAATTACACATAAAATTGATAGTCATAAACTGAAAGATGAAGCCATAAAGGAAAAGTTTAACATAGAGCTAAGTAATTGTTATTCAGCACTTGGTGAAATAGACTTAGATATCAATGAAATGTGGGACTCACAGAGCAAAATACTAATGACAGCAGCAGAAGCAAGTGCTGGACTGAAGAAAATGGAAAAACGAGCTTGGATCTCAGACACCACATGGAAATACATCAAAGAAAGAAGAGAAGCAAAGAGAGCCATGACTAATGTAAAGACAGATCTTGGAAAGGTTCTGGCAAAAGCAACATACAAAGAATTAGACAACAAAGTGAAAAGTTCGGCAAGAAGAGATACAAGAGCTTATATAGACAACTTGGCAGAGAAAGCAGAGACAGCTGCAATTACAGGAGACAGCAGAACTCTTTATACTGTACAAAAGATGCTGACAAACACCTATACATCCAGTGGAACACCAATTCTAGACAAATCTGGATTAATGCTAACAACAAGCGCAGACATAAAAGCTCGTTGGGCGGAACACTTCAAAGAAATTCTTAACCGTCCACTACCTCACAGTTTAATAGATTTTGAAGCTGAAACACCAGCAGCAGAATTAGATGTAAATTTAGATGACTTCACCTTGAGTGAAATAGAAACCACCTTAAAGCTAATGACCAATAACAAGGCTGCTGGAGAGGATAAGTTAACAGCTGAGATCCTCAAGGCAATTGATAGCCATAATTTAATACATCTCCAAAAAATGTTCAACATCATTTGGAAAACAGAGAAGACGCCTCATAAATGGAAAAAAGGAATCATTGTTAAGATCCCAAAAAAGGGCAATCTTAGAGATTGTAACAACTGGAGAGGCGTGACACTTTTGTCAGTTGCCTCAAAGTTATTCTGTAAAATCATCCTAAATAGAATAAAGGATTCAATAGATACAGTGATGCGTGAAGAACAGGCTGGGTTTAGAAAAGGGAGAAGCTGTCTTGACCACATTTTCACTCTACGACTTATATTGGAGGAACACATTGAAAAGCAAAAACCTTTTGTACTTAACTTCATCGACTTCAAAAAAGCATTTGATAGTATTCATAGAGATTCTTTGTGGAAAATTCTGAAGCAATATGGCTTACCATCAAAAATCATAAATATTATCAAAGACATGTATGATGGTTACACATGTGCAGTTCGAACAGAGGAAGGACTGAGCGAATGTTTCCCAATAGAAACTGGGGTTAAACAAGGATGTATTTTATCGCCCTTGTTATTTGGAATTGTTATGGACTTCATAATGAAGAAATGCTGCACTGGTAATAAAGGCATCGAATGGATACAAGGAGACCATTTGGAGGACCTCGACTTTGCTGATGACATAGTTCTCATCAGCAGTCAGATAAAAACGATGCAGGAAAACACAAATGAACTATCATCAATAGCCAGCAAAATTGGGCTTGAGGTCAATCATGAAAAGACTAAAGTCATGAAAAGTTTAATTCCAACAAGTGACAAAATATACATGGAAAACAAACCAGTAGAAGAGATCGATCACTTCATCTATCTTGGAAGTCACATTGATCGAGAAGGGGATACGAGCAAAGAAATTAGAATCAGACTGGCTAAAGCAGCAATGTCTTTCAGAAGCCTTGAAAAGTTGTGGAAATCAAAACTCATTAGCACAAACACAAAACTTAGGCTATTCAAATCAAATGTACTATCAACCCTTACGTATGCGTGTGAAAGCTGGAAAACAACAAGAGATATAGAAACAAAGTTGAACGCATTCGAAAATAAATGTCTAAGGAAAATACTTGGTATAGAATGGAACGAATTCAAAACAAACGAGGAAATTAGAGAAATCGCCAATCAACCACTAATATCTTCAGTAATAAAGAAAAGACGATGGTCATACGTTGGACATGTGATGAGAAGAGATAATAATCGAATAGCAAAGCAAGCCCTCATATGGGAAACAACAGGTAAAAGAAAAAGAGGAAGACCCAGGGAGACACTGAGAAGAACATTGATGAGAGAGGCAAGAGCAGCAGGAATCGGCTCCCTCAATGAGATAGAACTGCTTGCACAGAACAGAGACAGATGGCGAGATTTGATAAAATATCTTTAAAAGAAAACTGCTAGAACAAAAATTCATATAGGAGAAGGTGTATCTTGGTCTACGCCCTATGGGCCGGTTACGGCTCGAAAGGTCAATAGATAGATAGATAGAAGATCAGTACTCCAGGCACTACAATCCAGAAAATTACCACAACTGCAGACCTTATTGACTGAACTCTGCAAGCACCACAGGGTTGCCCTGCAGTGGAGCCCATCTCACTGTGGAATACCAGGAAATGAGAAAGCAAATCAGTTGGCAAAGGAAGGTTCAACAGGCACACAACTAGATACACCGGTTACATACAATCATAAGAAACAGATAATGAAATCAATCAGAGGACCACAAGCCCCAAATCAGGATGCCTTTCATAATATGAATAGATATGAACAAGTTATCTTTATACGCCTCAGAACAGGACACACTCGACTCCATAGTCACATGTATACAAAATTCAAGATCGGCACCTCAACTACATGCACATGTGGACAGGCGCTGCCAAACTGCTGATCACATACTTCAAGACTGCACTGAATATAGTAGACTGAAGAAAATCCATTAGCCCATAGATACAAAACACTACAGACAAAACTATATGGGCCACTGCAAGAATTACAAAAGACAGTAAAATTTATACAGGAAACGACATAGCAGATATAGACAATACTTCAGACGAACGAAAGATAGATAGATAGCGTTTTCCATTTCTGGTGTCTAGAGTTTGCTTAGAAGATTGTGCAGATTTAGACTTTTCTTTCATCACAGAAAGAAAAAAATCCTTGACCTTGCTAGAAATAAACCTATTTCCACTTGAATTACAAGGACTAAGTAGCAAATTTGTATTTTATTTCAAATAAACCATTTTGTTGTGTAGTTTGTTTGCAAACGCCAGATTTATATCACTGGCACAGTCCAGGAGGATTGAACTTTGCATGAATATTACTTTTTTCCAGTCTCCCCTCCACAGCTGTTTGCTCGGGTGTATGTGGAGACTTTAACAGCCATTCACAGAGCTGGGGCTATGAAGATATGGACAAGAGAGGTGAAGAACTTGAAAATTGGCAGGATGACAATGGGCTTATACTATTAAACCAGGCAACAGATCCACCAACATTCTATTCCAGATCATGGCATACCACATCTACACCAGACCTTGCTTTCCATTCACCAGACCTGGATTGGAATATCACACGTATTGTTGGGAAACAACTTGGAGGCAGCGACCACCGACCTGTCTTTTTAGTGGTGCAAAATGAGGCCGTCAGGGAGAGCAGCACTCTCTCCAGATGGAATTACAAAAGGCAGACTGGAAAATGTATCAACATTACACCAGTGTACTGACTAAAGATCTAAATACAGACAGAGACATCAACAAAATAGTTGATGAATTCAGTAGACTAATAATACAAGCTGCCAGTGAAACAATACCCAGAGGGGCACGGAAACACTACAAACCATACTGGAATAGTGAACTAGAGCAACTGCACAATGACATGGAAACATCTCGAAAACAAGCAGAAAATAACCCCTGCCAGGAACACCACAATAACTATCAGCATGCTAAAGCCAAATTTCAATGGGCTAAACTACAAGCCAGACGGAGAAGTTGGAAAGAGAAAACAGAGTACATGAATCTAGAACGAGACACAAGAAAAGTGTGGAAGCTTGTAAAACAGCTGAATGATGAGGGTACAGAAGGGAACACAAAAATTACACTGAAGAAGGATGGAAACATTCTAACAGGTAAACATGCAGCAAATCACTTTGCAGACTCCTTTGCAAATGACAACAATATTGAAATTAGCCTAGAGAAACGTCAAGAGACCCGTCTAAAACAACAAAATGCAAGACAAGAAGAGACTGCACATGAAGTCATGGAAATACCCATTACACAAAGAGAGCTAGAGCTGGCAATATCCAAATTAAAAATGAAAAAGTCACCAGGTAGTGATGGAGTGTCTAATGAAATGATTAAGAACTTGGGAACTGCAGCTAAAGCAAAACTACTGCAGATCTACAACATTTGCTGGATCACAGGTAAAGTGCCACAGGCATGGAGAGAAGCAATTATGATACCATTACTAAAGCCAGGAAAAGATGGTTCAATGACATCCAGCTATAGACCAATCAGCCTTACAAGCTGTTTGTGTAAAACAATGGAACGTATAATCAATCTCAGACTGCAGTGGTACCTGGAAAGTGAAAATCTCCTTGTCCCACAACAAGCAGGCTTTAGACAGTGTTACTCTACCGAAGATCAGGCAACCTATCTTTCCCAGGAAATTGAGGATGCGTTTCAAGAAAAGAAACTGGTACTAGCAGCATGGATAGACCTAAAGAAAGCATTTGATAAGGTATGGAAGGAAGGGCTTTTGAAGAAACTGAGAAATTATGGAGTAAATGGCAGGATGTACAAATGGGTCAAAGCATACCTGCATAACAGGAGAGCCAGAGTGCAACTGGATGGTCTTAAGAGTAAGAAGGTCTTACTGCGCCAGGGCGTTCCACAGGGAGGGGTACTATCTCCAACACTTTTTCTGATCTACATCAATGACCTAGTTACTGAACTACCACATGGTATCAAAGTGGCAATGTATGCAGATGACTTGGTAATGTGGTGCACAGAGGAGTATGCAACAGTGGCCTCCAAATTGTTACAAAGAGCTATGAATGCACTGAATTCATGGACAAATAGATGGTGTATCAGCATCAATACAGACAAATGCAGTACTACACTTTTCACTCTTTCCCCAAAACAAAAAGCAGGAGCCATCTATATAAACAATGAGCCTGTGAAAGAAGACATACAGGCTACGTATCTCGGAGTTACATTTGATAACAAACTATCTTGGAAACAGCAGATAAATAAGGCAACCCAAAAAGCAAGGAGAAAATTGGCTATTCTAAGAAAGCTGTGTGGAACTACGTGGGGTGCGAGTGGGAAAATACTCAGTAAAGTTTACCAACAGAGTATACGCCCACATTTAGAATATGGATCATCTGCATGGTGTTCAGCATCAAACACCACACTTCAAGAACTGGATAAAGTACAAAACCAGGCACTTAGGGTCATCACAGGAGCAATGAAATCAACACCAATATTAGAGATGGAGAAATTGTGGAGGATACCAGCACTGAGAGAACGGAGGGACACAAAGGTGCTGATACAGGCAGAAAAATTTGCTTGCATGCCGAGACATCCAATGAAGGACCGATTCCAAAATCTTGCATTGGGACGACTTAAGAGAAGCAGTTTTATCCACCAAGCCAAGCGTATTAGTAGACAAACACCAGACATGCCAAGAGCTGTTAACCCCCTACTGCCCATACCAGAACAGACTCCCTGGACAGAGGAATCTGGATTATCAGTTCAAATACGGACAGAAGTGAAAGGAATAGTTGATAAAGAGGAACAGAATAGTCTACAGCGAAAAACAATAACTCTCAGTTTCCTGGATGAAGAATACCCACAAGACCTATGGATTCGTGTGTATACAGATGGATCAGCACAGAATGCAGTAAAAAATGGGGGAGCAGGTGCATATATAGAATACCCAAATAACACTAGGGATATGAATAAAATAGCAACAGGGAAATATTGTCACAATTATGATGCAGAAATACAAGCAATAAAGTTAGCAATAGAAAAACTGCTGAACATTAATCTTAGCCCGCAGCCTGTAGTGTTTTTGACAGATGCAAGATCAGTACTCCAGGCACTACAATCCAGAAAATTACCACATCTGCAGACCTTATTGACTGAACTCTGCAAGCACCACAGGGTTGCCCTGCAGTGGATCCCATCTCACTGTGGAATACCAGGAAATGAGAAAGCAGATCAGTTGGCAAAGGAAGGTTCAACAGGCACACAACTAGATACACCTGTTACATACCATCATAAGAAACAGATAATCAAATCAATCAGAGGACCACAAGCCCCAAATCAGGATGCCTTTTATAATATGAATAGATATGAACAAGTTATCATTATACGTCTCAGAACAGGACACAATCGACTCCATAGTCACATGTATACAAAATTCAAGATCGGCACCTCAACTACTTGTACATGTGGACAGGCGCCCCAGACTGCTGAACACATACTTCAAGACTGCACTGAATATAGTAGACTGAGGAAAATCCATTGGCCCATAGATACAACACTACAGACAAAACTATATGGGCCACTGCAAGAATTACAAAAGACAGTAACATTTATACAGGAAACGACATTGCAGATATAGACAATGCTTCAGGCGAACGAAAGATAGATAGATAGATAATGAAGAAATGCTGCACTGGTAATAAAGGCATCGAATGGATACAAGGAGACCATTTGGAGGACCTCGACTTTGCTGATGACATAGTTCTCATCAGCAGTCAGATAAAAACGATGCAGGAAAACACAAATGAACTATCATCAATAGCCAGCAAAATTGGGCTTGAGGTCAATCATGAAAAGACTAAAGTCATGAAAAGTTTAATTCCAACAAGTGACAAAATATACATGGAAAACAAACCAGTAGAAGAGATCGATCACTTCATCTATCTTGGAAGTCACATTGATCGAGAAGGGGATACGAGCAAAGAAATTAGAATCAGACTGGCTAAAGCAGCAATGTCTTTCAGAAGCCTTGAAAAGTTGTGGAAATCAAAACTCATTAGCACAAACACAAAACTTAGGCTATTCAAATCAAATGTACTATCAACCCTTACGTATGCGTGTGAAAGCTGGAAAACAACAAGAGATATAGAAACAAAGTTGAACGCATTCGAAAATAAATGTCTAAGGAAAATACTTGGTATAGAATGGAACGAATTCAAAACAAACGAGGAAATTAGAGAAATCGCCAATCAACCACTAATATCTTCAGTAATAAAGAAAAGACGATGGTCATACGTTGGACATGTGATGAGAAGAGATAATAATCGAATAGCAAAGCAAGCCCTCATATGGGAAACAACAGGTAAAAGAAAAAGAGGAAGACCCAGGGAGACACTGAGAAGAACATTGATGAGAGAGGCAAGAGCAGCAGGAATCGGCTCCCTCAATGAGATAGAACTGCTTGCACAGAACAGAGACAGATGGCGAGATTTGATAAAATATCTTTAAAAGAAAAACTGCTAGAACAAAAATTCATATAGGAGAAGGTGTATCTTGGTCTACGCCCTATGGGCCGGTTACGGCTCGAAAGGTCAATAGATAGATAGATAGAAGATCAGTACTCCAGGCACTACAATCCAGAAAATTACCACAACTGCAGACCTTATTGACTGAACTCTGCAAGCACCACAGGGTTGCCCTGCAGTGGAGCCCATCTCACTGTGGAATACCAGGAAATGAGAAAGCAAATCAGTTGGCAAAGGAAGGTTCAACAGGCACACAACTAGATACACCGGTTACATACAATCATAAGAAACAGATAATGAAATCAATCAGAGGACCACAAGCCCCAAATCAGGATGCCTTTCATAATATGAATAGATATGAACAAGTTATCTTTATACGCCTCAGAACAGGACACACTCGACTCCATAGTCACATGTATACAAAATTCAAGATCGGCACCTCAACTACATGCACATGTGGACAGGCGCTGCCAAACTGCTGATCACATACTTCAAGACTGCACTGAATATAGTAGACTGAAGAAAATCCATTAGCCCATAGATACAAAACACTACAGACAAAACTATATGGGCCACTGCAAGAATTACAAAAGACAGTAAAATTTATACAGGAAACGACATAGCAGATATAGACAATACTTCAGACGAACGAAAGATAGATAGATAGCGTTTTCCATTTCTGGTGTCTAGAGTTTGCTTAGAAGATTGTGCAGATTTAGACTTTTCTTTCATCACAGAAAGAAAAAAATCCTTGACCTTGCTAGAAATAAACCTATTTCCACTTGAATTACAAGGACTAAGTAGCAAATTTGTATTTTATTTCAAATAAACCATTTTGTTGTGTAGTTTGTTTGCAAACGCCAGATTTATATCACTGGCACAGTCCAGGAGGATTGAACTTTGCATGAATATTACTTTTTTCCAGTCTCCCCTCCACAGCTGTTTGCTCGGGTGTCCCTCGCCATACAGGCAGATATTATCAGACTAACTATTATTTTTATCGTCTGGAGTGTTTTTAATGGTTTTATTTCCTGTCAACTTTGCCTGGCTATCGGTCATTTTCATCTCATCATTATTAAGTGCCATTTCTGCATCAAAGGTTGGTAATCATGGCATGCCATTTTCCTGTCCCTTGCTTTGATGGTGCAGATAGTCATAGGCTGACTTGTCCATCTTTTGATGTTACTTGTCCATGTTAGTCTTGGTCTGCCTCTGCCTCTTTTACCTTGTATTTTCCCTTCCAAGATTACTTTTAGTAGGCTGTTGTGTCTTTTAACGTGCCCCAAAAATCTCATTTGTCTTGTTTGAATTGTGTTTAGTAGTTCTCCTTTAATTTTTAGCTGTTTTAAGACTTCATCATTTGTTTTCTTTTCTTTCCATCAAATTCTACCTATTCTTCTACATTTCCACATTTCAAAGGCTTCAGTTTTCATTATTTTCTTCTACTCTTAGATTTCCAACTCCCAAGGATACTTTAATGAGCACAGAATGCACACCGGACCTGTTTATTGCCATTATCAGAGAAGGTTAAACATTGGATCTCATCACCTGAAGAAGACAACACAGCTTCTATGTGGACAAATTCTCACCACCTGAGGTGGGATTTAAACCCAGCACCTTCTTATCCAGAAGCTGATCAGGAGGTTTGATTCATCCCAACGTTGTGCTACCAATGCCAAACCTGGACCCTAGATGCAAGAACAATAAGAAAATAACCTCTACAGAGATGAAATGTGTTAGACGAATGACAGGAAACAGTCTGAGAGATAAGATCAGAAATGAAGAACTGAGAAAAAAGCTAGGAATAGCCCCGCCATAGAATATATAAGGAAACAACAGATAAAATGGTTTGGCCACGTGACAAGGCAGAAAGAACAAAACACAACACAACGAGCTTTCTACAAACGTTGTGAAAACACCAGACCCAAGGGTTGGCCATGAAAAAAATGGATCGATGGAATATTAGAAGCACTAGGAAACATAACAGCAGCAGAGGCGAACAGAAGAGCAAAAGACCGCAAATTATATCTCCCCTCAACGCTGAAAGGCAGATGAGGAAGGAAAGAAGAAGAAGAGATCTTACCTCTAGAACACTCAGTCCCCACTAACCACTTCTTACTTTCATAAAGAACTTTAAAATTTCTAATTTGTTTTGTTTATTCGCAGCTGAAGACCTCTCAGAGTCAAATTATCAAGAAAATGTGTGAGTAAAGTGAGTAAAGGCACTCTTATCAAGAAAATAACTAAATACACAGACAACAATGTTCTCACTGCAGATACACAATAAGTGGCAAACACAACTTGAGTTGTGGAATATTACCTAAACACTGAAATAAGCAAAAACCAGAAAGTGGCCAGCAAATCAGATTCCAATACAAAGCATGATGGTCTGAAAGAAAAAACATTACAGATATAGTGATGACATGTCTATAAAAACATTACAGATTTAGTGCTGACAAGTCTACTAAAAACATTACAGATTTAATGATGACAAGTCTACTAAAAACATTATAGATTTAATGATGACAAGTCTACTAAAAACATGACAAGTCTACTAAAAACATTACAGATATAGTGATGATAAATCTCTAAAAACATTACAGATTTAGTGATGACAAGTCTATTAAAAACATTATGGATTTAATGCCAGCATCTATATGCCTATTGGTCACATGATAAATAGTCATTTTTAAATAGTCACTCGGCAGCTTAATACCACTTTATGTTTATTTTACACGTTTTCTACAGCTCTACTTGTGGCCTCACTTAATATTTAATATATTTGTGACTGTACTGGGAAATGAAAGAGCGGACAGGTTGGCTAGCTGTGCTGTCATTGAGGATGGGCAACCAATGGATCGGGCAGACATCATCAATGCCCTCCGAGATGTGGGAAGAGCACAGGAATTCGACAAACACAGATCCACGTCACTTCTTCGGATGATGGAAATGGGAGTTAAGATGGGCACAGCCAGAAATGAGAAACTTAGTGGCCGTTTAAGAAGACTTATCAACCAACATAGAACTGGAGTCGTCAGTCGCTGGACACTGCGGGAATTGCTGAGGAGGGGATCTGAGCACCTATGGACATGTCCAGAGTGCAATGATGATGACTTGCAAATACCTCAATAACTCAATATTTGTGACTATCTCCACTTACTACTTTAATGCATGGGATTGCATGGGAATACTTACATCACAGCCAAAAGAATACTCTTTTCATGAACGTGGAATGAAAACAGGAAGAAAATCAATGAAATATTTATCTGAAAATATAAAATAAAACTTATGAGATTAACCACATAAACTTACATTCATTTATACGAGTATTTTTGTTCTCACAGGTAACCGGACTGCAAATGATACTCTACCTTTTTCAAATTCGGGTTGATCTCATCACATTTCCATAAAGCTATGGAACTGGCTTTTTCAGTGTATGAATACATGAATTCTAACAATCGTCTTCTTCTTTCCTTCCTCATCTGTCATCAATGCTGAGAGAAAAGATTATTTCTGCTCTAGGAGTGAGTAGTGGGGTGTAACATCTACATTACTACTGGCTCCTTGCTACCAACTTTACAGCAGCACTACATTTATTTGCCTGTTTCTCTGTTTGTGCTCTACTCTTTAGTTGAACTTTTCTATTTCATATTTTTAGTTTTAATTACTATATATATATATATATATATATATATATATATTCATGGTGCCTGACCTCGTCTCTTTTCTCCTGTGTCTTTTGCCTTCTGAATTTGATATCAACGCTACCTCGAATGTTGCTGTGTCATTTTTTTATTTTTGTTCTCTATGTGCTACGATCTGCAGTCAGATCCTTCCTGTTTTTTTTCACTGATAGAGAATTCACTCAAGGAAGCCCTGCAAACATCCTTATCTTTCACTGATAGAGAATTCACTCAAGGAAGCCCTGCAAACATCCTTATCTTTCACTGATAGAGAATTCACTCAAGGAAGCCCTGCAAACATCCTTATCTTTCACTGATAGAGAATTCACTCAAGGAAGCCCTGCAAACATCCTTATCTTTCACTGATAGAGAATTCACTCAAGGAAGCCCCGCAAACATCCTTATCTTTCACTGATAGAGAATTCACTCAAGGAAGCCCTGCAAACATCCTTATCTTTCACTGACAGAGAATTCACTCAAGGAAGCCCTGCAAACATCCTTATCTTTCACTGATAGAGAATTCACTCAAGGAAGCCCTGCAAACATCCGTATATCTCAGCACTGGGGGACTGGTTGGTCTCAAGGCAAGACGCTGGTCTTGAGACAGAGAGGTTGTGAGTTCAAATCCCGGCTGCACCAGTTGGGATTTTTATTTGTGATTTTCCCTCTGTGGCAACCACCCCTGGTCTCAGCAGCAAGGCCCGGCTTCAAGCGTCAATTACTCATTGACAGAAAAAATATGAGTACCTCCAAAGATGGCATTATCTGTCTGTGTGGCAAGGGACCCCTGTGCACATGGCTATCATGGAATAATGGATTAACACTAAAAACTCAATTCCTAGTCTCTAGGGACTTTGCCAGAAGTAAAAGCTAGTGAATGCCCAAAAAAAAAAAAAAAAAAAAAAAAAAAATAGCACTGGTCTACTCTTTGGTCTCTTCCCATCTCTAAGTTCACTATACAATATTTGTTTGGTAATACGATTGTAACCTTAATTTTTTTATGTATTTAATTATTTCTTGTTAAGAGTTAATCCATCTTTTCTAAGACACCCAATAATGTTTACTGATAGCCATGCAGATTGTATTTAGCATTTTCGATCTTTTCAAGTGACCAAGCCATTTAATTTGATTTTTTTATATATTCTACTGTAGGGACACTTTCCCTAACATTCTTCTTCACTTTACGAAGATTTTGCAGAAATCTGACAAAGAATGCTGAAATTGAAATGATGAAACTGGAAGCTATGATTATTGGTAATGAAATTCTAACACTGAATATTAATGATACTCGTATATTCTAATTTAATTTTTCTTTCTGGCATTTACCCAATGATTGTTCTCCATTATTGTCCACACCCTTAAAAGTATGTGCCTTTTGGCCCAGTATATCTAACTTCAGCAGGACAGCAGGCTGCCTTCCCTATTTGATCCCTAGTTTGCTTGGCTAGTTAGTCTGTTTCCAGGAACACTACTGAGAAGTGGAAGGTCTGGGTCAGTTCTTAAATAAATGATCACAGGAGAGACTCACAGATGATCACAGGAGAGACTCACAGATGATCGTAGGAGAGACTCACAGATGATCATAGGAGAGACTCACAGATGATCATAGGAGAGACTGACAGATGATCATAGGAGAGACTCACAGATGATCATAGGAGAGACTGACAGATGATCACAGGAGAGACTCACAGATGATCATAGGAGAGACTCACAGATGATCATAGGAGAGACTCACAGATGATCATAGGAGAGACTCACAGATGATCACAGGAGAGACTCACAGATGATCACAGGAGAGACTCACAGATGATCATAGGAGAGACTCACAGATGATCATAGGAGAGACTCACAGATGATCACAGGAGAGACTCACAGATGATCACAGGAGAGACTCACAGATGATCATAGGAGAGACTCACAGAGAGGCATTTTTTATGGTTGCTCATCAATCTTCTCTTATTCTCTTACATTGGCTGTGGCATTTTCCTGGGATTATCATCAACATTATTATCAACTTCATTTGAACAACTTTCATTCTAATAACTTTAATTTCAACAATTTCATTCTAACAAAAAAAACTAACCAGAAACTAAATATCAACATCATGCAGTCAGTCCAAAGGAGAATATTACTCTCTCAACTACCAGCCTGATTATTGCTTGTTATTACCAGATTATTGCTTGTTATAATGGTGTGATGTCTGCTTCAGCAACTTTAATCAGCAGGGACCGCTATGATGTTTCAGTCCCATCTAAACATTAATCTTCTAGGTTCTCTCCATTTTCTCAGCTCTCCTGCAACTGAAGTCTCTATTATTCTTCTGTATTGCAAAAATAAGTTAGTTTTTTTCAGATACATTCAATAGTTATTTTTCATTTACTTTCAATTCTCTTGCCATAGTTTTGTTTGTTCTTCATAACAAGCTACAATCATTATTAGGTTGCATGTTCTTTGCAGAATGTTGTATTCACAACAGCCCATCTGAAAGAATATGTCTCTAGTCAGATTTCTCACTTCTTCTGTTGTTATATTCATGGCCTTTTTGTCAGATAGTCTAGAAACCACCTGATGCATCACCCAGGAACTGCGCCTTCCATTATTGTTCCTTCCAGCCCAATGTGTCTTTTGTTGTGGCCATAGTATTTTAATTTCCTCTGTAGAATGGTGTTTATAAGTCAGTTCTTTTTAATGTTTAATTTTTTATTAAGTCTTCATTGCTCTTTTTCATTATCCAAAGTATTTTAAGGAATTTTCTGTAGCATTTTGTTTCAAATGAATCAATTTTCTTCCTTGCTGTTTGCAAGATTGTCCATGATTCACAACCATATGTTGCTATCAGAAAGATATATGTCCTCAGTTATTTTAATTTTATTGCCTTGCAGGTATTGTGCCACGTGGTACAAGAACAGAACAAATTAACAAGAATCTAATAAGTACAAATAAGCAGTTACAAATTAACAAACTCACCAAACTATATTGGAAATTTTTGACTGTTGGGTTCTTTAGTAAGTGCAAAAATGATGGAAGCAGAAAGAGACTGGTCACAATCAAACTGCAGAGAAATCAAAATGTAAGGAGAAATTTTCAAAATCTTATCATTTTCACTGTTCTCTTATCTAGTGCCTCATAAAAACAGGAGAAAACAGAAAGTTGTTGAAACATTTCTGCAGTTTGCTTCAAACAGACTAACTTTTGTTGCCTTTTGTATAACACTAAATATTAATATATATAATAATAATAAGTAAAAAAAAGTAAAGTACCCCTGTCACGCCAAGTGGCGTATAGGGAATATGGTGTTAGTGACCATATATTTTACGGACCTTCAGCACATGATTTTTGGGGTAATGTGGTCGGTATTACATCCGTGCCGCTTTACTTTCCCATTAAAAAATCCAGTGCCCATTTAAGGCTGGGTGAACCCAGAAGCCGTCGGTTGGAATCTAACCCTACCCCTTGTCCTTTGTGATAATAATAATCATCATCATCGAGTGCCATCTCCATAACGAAGGTTGGCTACTATGGAGCGCCATTCTGCTCTGTCTCTTGCTTTGATGGTGCAGGTTGTCATAGGCTGATTTGTCCATCTTTTGATGTTACTCGTCCATGTTAGTCTTGGTCTGCCTCTGCCTCTTTTACCGTGTATTTTCCCCTCCAGGATTACTTTTAGTAGGCTGTTGTATCTTTTAACATGGCCCAAAAATCCCATTTGTCTTGTTTGAATTGTGTTTAGTAGTTCTCTTTTCATTTTTAGTTGTTTTAAGACTTCGTCATTTGTTTTCTTTTCCCTCCATCCAATTCTACCTATTCTTCTATATATCCACATTTCAAAGGCTTCAATTCTCTGTTCTTTTTTCTTGTCTAATGTCCATGTTTCTGCACCATATAGGAATATTGAGAAGATTTAAGAATTTGCTATTCTTAGTTTTAGCCCTGGTGTTATTTGTTTTGATGTTAGTATGTTCTTCATGGCATTAAAATTACTTTTTGCCATTCCTATTCTTTTGTTTATTTCAGTTGTACATTTTCCATCACTGGTTATATATGTCCAAGGTAGTTGTAATTCTGAACTGTCTCCAGGTCTATTCCTTCAATTTTGATATCCATTTGTGGGTTTTGAGTATTTCCTTTGTTTATGATCATAGTTTTAGTCTTTTTGATATTCATATCTAGTCCATATTTTTTTAAGATTAAATAATTATTATCATCATCATCTAGTTGTATGTGCTTTGTACTATGATGCACTCTTAACAACCCAATGGAAAGAATCTCAGTCTCTAGCCAGATCTGCAGTTAGTTTTCTTCTTTTTTGCACGTTCAAGGTCTTTCTGATGTCTTGAAACCGCCTTCTTCCTGGTCTGACCCTGTCTCATCTTCCTGGATCCATGCCTTTACATTATTGTTCCAGCCCACTATATCTTTTAATATAATCTTTTATAATAATAATGACAATTTGTAACAATAATTTATAATATAATATAATTATTTACATATTTTATATAATTCAATTTTGGAGGTCGTAGGCAGATATATGGCTTATGGAAGTCTCGGTGGCTGAGTGGTTAGCGTGCTTGCTTCCTGATCAGAAGAGTCTGGATTCAATACCCAGAAGTAGTGGACTTTTTTTCAGCCAGACAAGGTTCAGGGGTCCACCCAGTTTCTAAAAATGGGTACCAGAGATTTGTCTGGGAAGCAGGTGGCGGCCTGGCGTGATATCAACCACATCACTAAAAAATATGCCATGGCCATAGAAAAATCTAGCCGTGATAGCTCAGTGCTTAGTGAACTGGACTACAAAGGACAAGGGGTAGGGTTCGATTTCAAGGGATAGGGTTCGATCCCAATCAACGGCTTCCGGGTTCACCCAGCCTTTAATGGGTACCGGATTTTTTTCTGGGAAAGCAGCACGGGTGTAATACCGACCACATTACCCTAAAAATCATGTGCCGAAGGTCTGTAAAATTTATGGTCACTAACACCATATTCCCTATACGCCACTTGGCGTGACGGAGGTACTTTACTTTTTTACTTTTATAGAAAAATCTGGTCACTAACACCATATTCCCCATATGCCTAGTAAGGCAGGGGAGGGAATCTTCACTTTACTTTACATAAATATCATGGACTGCAGTAAAGCTAATCTATCTATCTATCTATCTATCTATCTATTGACCTTTCGAGCTGTAGCCACCCCATAGGGCTTAGACCCAGATACTCCTTCTCTTATCTAAATTTTTATTCTAGCAGTTTTCAATCCTTCTAAGATATTTTATCAAGTCTCGTCATTTGTCTCTGTTCTGTTCAAGCAACTCTATCTCATTGAGGGAGCTGATTCCTGCTGCTCTTGTGTCACTGATCAATGTTCTTCTCAGTGTCTCTCTGGGTCGGCCTCTTTTCCTCTTGTCTGTTGTTTCCCACATGAGGACTTGCATTGTTATTCAGTTATTATCTCTCCGCATCACATGTCATGTAAAGCTAATGGACAACAGTAAACAAAAGTAGAAAAAAATGGTAAAGCTGTGGCTTTGTTGGTAGAGAAAAAAAAACTGTGTCCATACTTTAGTAACTTTGTGGTAAAGTCATAACCATAGTGTTGTTTTTATGTTTTTTAGAAGTTTTCATAACCACAGCTTTGTTTCCATGTTTTTTTTATATTTTCACAACTATATGTTTCTTTTCATGTTTTTTAAATATATTTTCATAACCATACCTTTCTTTCTATTTTTATTAGAAGTTTTCATAACCTACCTTTCTTTCAATGTTTTTTAGAAGTTTTCATAACCTTAATTTTGTTTCTATGTTTTTTAGAAGTTTTCATAGCCATAGCATCTGTTTCTATGCTTTATAGAAGTTTTTTTCCTCTTTCATTTTTATCACCAGCAGATCAACTGAGAAGCAAATACACCCTCATATGATAAGCATGGGCTGTAAAGAGCAGCCAGTTCACAGGTGAAAGGGATTAAGTTCTTGACTTTGCTTCTGCTTAGTATCTATCTATCTATTGTCCTTTCGAGCCGAAGATGGCATAAAGGGCAGAACCACAATCTCAAAAATAGAAACCTTGCGTGCCAAAATGGCACATATTGCGGAGATCACTGCTTCTAAAATCTATGGCTTTCTTCTTAGTATGGGTACATTTAATATTTTTAACTCTTTCCGTACGAAAGCTTTTTATCAATGCAACAGAAGAGATTTCGGAGACAAAAGTTTCTCATGGATTTAGAATCAATCTACATATTTATATGTATCTAACATATAACATATTATATTTGAAATTTTAGATAATTAAATAAGGTATTAAATTTAATAAATACCAAGATGATACAATATATGTAAAAATAATATGGTTTGATGGCGGTTCACACTAATCAAATTGAGAGTGGCGCACTATGTGGCAAAACATACACTGCCGAAATCAGCATGGCGCACATTGCGGCGAAACGTACAGAAAGAGTTAAAAGACATTTAAGTAGTTTTGATCTCCCTTTACTATCACCTTTGGGGGACTGGGGTGGTCAGGAGGTAAAATGTTGGCCTCTGGACAGGAAGGTGTCGGGGTCAAATCTCAAACCTACCAGAGGCAGTGGGAATTTTTCACTTCAAATCCATAGTTTCTTTATGGAGTTACCACCCCTTGGTCTCTGGGTAGTGAGATCCTATGTCTAGCCCTCCAGGATAATGGCAAAAAATAGGAGGTCCTGTGTGCACTCACACATGTTAACAAATCCTTGGGAGTTAAAAGCCGAAAAGCATGGACCAAAATGGTTGCTGCACAGAGAAAAATTGTTACGGAAATCTACCCATGCTGACGCTAGATCTGTCAGGCTGAAAAGCCTAACTATTGCATCATGACCTACATGCTAGCGATACAATGAATCCATGCCAACTTAACTAGCCATACGTTTCACCGCACCGCGCGTCAAGCCAAATTCGACCGCGTACATTTCGCCATACATCTCACTTTGATTAGTCCATATTCTCATCATCAATCCATATTCTCATGTCTTGTATCATCTTGGTATTGGTGAAATCTAATACCTTGTTCAATTATCTAAAAATTCATATATAATATGTTATATGTTAGATAAATATAAATATGTGGATTGATTCTTAAAACCATGAAAAATTTTGTCTCTGAAATATCTTCCATTGCGTTGATAAAAAGCTTCCGTAGTGAAAGAGTTAATCGGTGAACACTAAAAAGAAGGAATGTGCATTACCATATGACGTTCACTCACCCAGAACAGAAATGTATGGGAGATAAAATATGGGTTCTGTGCAAGGTCCGATGCTTGATAACAAAGATCATCAGACACAGAGTGTCTGGAATTTATGTCCGATGTGCCATCTTTGACGGATTCAAAAGGATAGACAGATGGATGAATTGACGGTTGGTTGGATGGATGGTTGGATGGATGGATGGACAGAAGAACAGTTGGATGGATGGATGGACGGACGGATGGATGGATGGACGGATGGATGGATGGACAGATGAACAGTTGGATGGATGGATGGACGGACGGTTGGATGGATAGATGGATGGATAGACGGAGGATGGACTGAAATGACAGACATATAGACAGATATTAAGTTCACCTTTTTTATATTCACCATCATAATTGATTACATTAACAAAATAGTACAGAAGTTCTCATCAAATTACAAAAATCTTAAGAAACTACAAAAAGTTCTTACAGGTTATACACTCACCATATGAATGCCATATCGCTGTCAGAAAACATTTCCTTGAACTTAATTACAACAGAAGCAGAACACCAGAAATTGGCAACCTTGTCCTGACAGAGAAACAATGGCACATATGAATAATAAGACACTTTTCTATGTTAAAGTGTTATATCATACAACAGTTTTCTTCAGTAATTTCAGCAAATGGATACATACATTTTAACACTGAATGCTGAAAGTCTATAGCCACTACTTCTAAAATGCTAACACATAATACTAATTATTAATCCTGGCTCTAAATTGTGAAATTCTAAACTTGAATACCAATGTCCTAACATAAGAATTATAACCATAAAAATTACTGAAAATTGAATGAGACTGAAATTCATACCAATAACTAACATTCTATTCGATTTCATGAGCATGATAAAAGTGGAGACGGGCTCTGTATGTATGCAATGGGTAGAGTCATTGCAGAAGTAAAAAATACGTAATGTCACCTATTTCTACATCCCTGGACATGCAGGAGTACAGGGAAATGAAAGAGCAGATAGGTTGGTTAGCTGCGCTATTGTTGAGGACAGTCAACCATTGGATCGGGCAGACATCATCAATGCCCTCTGGGAAGAGGGAAGGACACAGGACTTCAACAAATTTCAGGATGAAAGAGATGGGAGTTAAGATGGACACAACCAGAAATGAGAAACTTAGTGGGTGTGTAAGGAGACATCAACGAACACAGAAGTGGAGTTGTCAGCCGCTGGACACTGCGAGACTTGCTGAGGAGGGGTTATGAGAACCTACAGACATGTTCAAAGTGCAATGATGATGACCCGCAAATAACTCAATAACATTCTAACTCTGAATATTATGATTTTAATACTGAACACTGAGATATAAGATTGAAATTGTAAACAAACAAAATTGAAGACACTGTTAACAACAGAAATACTGAAAGAGAAATGATTAGGCCATAGGGACAATAAAAGATCCAAAACACATTTTATCTTGGTGGTGTTTATTTTCTTTTTGTTCTTGAGTCTGGAGTCCAAGCCTGGTATAGGGAGCACAATGTTGGAATGAAGACTCAGGAATGAACAAATTATCAATTAAAATAATGAAGTAAAATCCAGTTTGAAATAATTATTTGAATTCATACATAACAATTATATGCTACTAACCTCATAAAGTCCTCGTTTTAAAGGAAACAATCTATGAATAACTGCAAGAATTGATTCTTTTGTCTGTAAAAATGGAGACCAAACTGCTGTGAAGGTGGCCAGGACAATAAAACCTAGCTTGACCAACTTGGTTACCCTTTTAGAATAAAAATTACAAACATAGAAAACGTTAAGTAAATGTTTACATTAATATTTAGGAACGCATGATCAAAAATAGTAGAAAAGACAAATATAAACAAGAGGAGCAGAGTGTCCATTTTTATCTCCTTTGACTTCTTGTCCCACAGCTGTTTGTTTTCATCTGAAAGTTGCATTTTAGTTACAATGTTAGAATTTGTGCATAATTTAGGGGCAAAAATCTCCTGAGTCTATTAAATTACACTCATTTTTAAAATTGATATTTTAAGAAAGTGTTTTCAATTTTGTAACATTAAACAAAAAAACATATTTTTAGCTAAAGTCAGTATTTATGTATGAATAATATTTTAGTAGTTAAGACTTGTAATAAAGAGATCAAAGATGGACAAATCTGAAAGTTTTGGAAGATTGCAATATTCATTTTTTAACCACAGCAGTTTTATTTATTTATTTATTTTTTTAATTTTAAGGTACAGCTTCTTCATATCACTTTGAATGTAGAACAGAAGAAACATGCGTATGTTATCTTCCTGAAAAGATGTACATGACCAAATAAATTAAAGTATCAATGACAAACAACCATGCTCTTTGATTCCATCTTGGTTAGTAAGACTGGTTAGTCTGTTACCAGTCCCAGCATGAGGTTGAGTACGATCTTGATCGCTTCTGGTTCAATGATCCTGATGCGAGCAGTCAGCTATGAGTCTCTAAGCATTCTCAACCCATGTGTTGTTGAGCATCTTAATCCTTTGTCAGGATACTTTTGTCTTATTTTTCTTAGCACACATCTGAATGTGTAAACAGGTCTTACAATGTCATTCGATCTGTCAACGTAAACTTGTAAGGATTGTACACAAAGCATTCCCCACTCTGAGGTTGTGAACATATAATGGGATTGATGATCATTACGTGCCATTTTTAAATTGTGACAGGTAACTAGGTGTTACACCGCCTCGTGCTGTTAATGAAATTTCACCACAACTGTAATGGCCAGCTGTAACTGGGACACACAACGAGGCCTCACTGTCCTCTGTCCTCAGGTTCTTGTAAAAGGTAAACATACACGCCGATAGAACGGGCGCCTTGTAACCTTGTGAGTTCTTTGTAACTGGAAGAGTTTTAACTGGCACTCTAGAAGACTGTAGTGGTGAAACTGGAGTCTGCCTCACTTGCACACCTTCCTAAGTGTCAGCCTCAGATGGTAACCAGTGTCTCTTGCAATTTCATGAAATGTAACCAACGTACAGGGGATCGTACTTCGCATTGATAATTGAATAGTTCTGCACTGGAGAGTCGTGTATCAATGACCCTCTCTTCTGCGACAACTTCCAGTTCGATTCTCGCCACAGCGTATGCCATGACTGGATGGAATCAGGTAATCACTGCACAACAACGTCTCTTGTAAAATTAACATCAATTTTATTATTAGGTCAACACTTCCAGAATATACAAGGCCAGAGGTGTGGCATTTCCCGCTCTGCCTTCACAGTTTCTGCTAAGGTCAACACACAGTCTACTTGACTATTTCACTCCATGCTTTCACTCACTCTCTAAATCTAAATTACTTATCTACCCCTATGAAGCACTTGACTTCTGTTATTCTGTTTAGCTACTTCTAACGTGGCCACTACTAAACTAAACTAATCACTTCTAGATGGCTTTTACTATGCATTCCTAACTCTGAGCTTGAGCTCAGTAAAACTAGTAGGCCAACGCCTCACGGCGTCACCCGCCCTCTTCCTTGGCTATCTGTGAATTGTCTCATGGATCTCTTTCTATCACTATCCAAGTGCTTAAATTCCTCGCCGTCTAACCAATCAAAATCACTTCCTTAATCTACCTTCCAATGGACTCTTTCCACGTCATCTACTTACTTCATGTTTATCAATATTCCAGTCACAAGATTCTTTTCCCTACCATGAACACCGTTCTACTCAGATTTCTTGTGACTTTCACTATGTTTCTTGCCTCTCTCAATACCGTCCCCCACTCTGTTTCTCTCCTTACAATCCCCTCTCCTCCTGACAAATGCTTGCTCTTTAAAATGTGCGAAAGCTTCGTAGACAACAATCCTGAATGTAAATTAGAAATGTCAGAATTTTTGTCAGGGAAATGGCTTCATTTGTGTCATATAAGGGTCTCATTTGTGTCATTGTGACTTAGGTTATTTCAGCTAAAGAACGTGCTCTGAACAGGCGTGAGCACTCACCCGTTATGTGGACGCAAATGCACTGTGTGGCTAGTTTACAGCAAACTGCTATATCTATACCTTTCAGCCTGACACATCCATCTTTGGCATGTTTCGATTTCAAGATAAGCAGTTTTTTTTACTCTGGCAATGGTGATTTTTGGAATACTCTTTTCAACTTTTTATTTTTCTTATTTCTTCTACATTTCAGCTCCCTGTGGAGCATAGGTCTTCAACAAACACTTTCCAAGTCGTTCTGTTTCTTGCCATTCTTTTAAGATCATTCCATGTCTTCCCCATCATCTTTATCTCTGCTTCTATCTGTCTTCTCCAAAAATTTCTTGGTCTTCCTCTTTGTCTTTTCCCCTGGGGATTCCAAAAAAGGGCCTGTTGTGTAATACTCTCAGTTGGATTCTGCAGTGTATGTCTTATCCAGCGCCGTCAACTTCGCTGTATCTCTTTATCCACTGGTATTTGTCTGGTACATTTCAATAATTCTATGTTAGTGATTTTTTCCTGCCATTTCCGTCCTTTTATTCTGCGTAAGCATCCATTCATGAAAGTCTGTATCTCCATTTTTATTTTTGCCAAGGGTTTTTTTATGTGCTCAGAGTGCACACGGAAGCTCCTGTTTATTACCACCATCCAAGATCAAAGCTCGACACACTGACCAGGGAAAAGCCAAGAAGAAACCATGGATTCAAAGAGAAAAATTCCCAGAAACCCAGGACCTTCCAGTCCAGATGCCATCATCTTGCCTCTAGACCACCCAGTTTCCCTAATGAGAAATTATATTATTGAGATATTGAGTTATAGAATTATTGAGATATGAGTTATAGAAAGTTATTGAGTTATAGAATTATTGAGATATTGAGTTATAGAATTATTGAGATATGAGTTATAGAATTATTGAGATATTGTTATAGAGAGTTATTGAGTTATAGAATTATTGAGATATTGAGTTATAGAATTACTGAGATATTGTTATAGAGAGTTATTGAGTTACTGAGTTATTTGCGGGTCATTATCATTGCACTCCGAACGTGTCCAAAGATGTTCAGATCCCCCCCTCCCCCCTCAATTTCTGCAGTGTCCAGCAACTGACGACTCCAGTTCTATGTTGGTTGATAAGTCTTCATATACGGCCACTAAGTTTCTCATTTCCGACTGTGCCCATCTTAACTCTCATCTTTTTCATCCAAAGGAGTGACGTGGATTCATGGTTGTCTAAGTCCTGAGCCCTACCCTCATCTCGAAGGGCACTGATGATGTCCACCCGCCGATCCATTGGTTGACCGTCTTCAATGACAGCACAGCTAGCCAACCTGTCCGCTCTTTCATTTCCATGTACTCCCACATGTCCTGGGACGTAGACAAAGGTGACCCTATGTATTTTTTACTTCTGCAATGACTCTACCAACTGCATGCGTACAGAGTCTGCCTCCATTTTTTTATCATGCTCATCGAATCACTTAGTATGAAGGCATGGGTGTAGTTTCCCTAATCTGAATGTAAGCTACGGTATCTGAGTTACCTTACTTTGTCTAATTTGTCTGCCATTCAAATTGCAGGCAACATTTAAGAAAACACACTTATTCAGCTACTTATAGAATTATCAAGACTTGCTACAAACCCATTGGACAAATCAGCCTTCAGACAAGTACCTAACAAATAGGCAAAAAATGGCAGGGAATGGTACAGCTCCATCTGTTTGTAGTTGAGTGCCAAGCAGAAGAGGAATGCTCCAATCAAATCACTCCTTCGTTTGATGGCCAATGTGGCAAGTACAAGTAAACCAAGACTCACATTGTTGTATCTGAGTCAGTTCAGGAATAATATGCTTCTGGTAAACTATCTACCATCTATAGTGTTCTTCAGGTCTATGCAGAAACTCTCTTATTATCTAGTGTTCTTCAGGTCTATGCAGAAACTCTCTTATTATCTAGTGTTCTTCAGGTCTATGCAGAAACTCTCTTATTATCTAGTGTTCTTCAGGTCTATGCAGAAACTCTCTTATTATCTAGTGTTCTTCAGGTGTATATATAAACTCTCTTATTATCTAGTGTTCTTCAGGTGTATATATAAACTCTCTTATTATCTAGTGTTTTACAGGTGTATATATATAAACTCTCTTATTATCTAGTGTTCTTGATATGAAAATAAACTCTCTTATTATCTAGTGTTCTTCAGGTGTATATATAAACTCTCTTATTATCTAGTATTCTTGATATGTAAATAAACTCTCTTATTATCTAGTGTTCTTCAGGTGTATATATAAACTCTCTTATTATCTAGTATTCTTGATATGTAAATAAACTCTCTTATTATCTAGTGTTCTTCAGGTGTATATATAAACTCTCTTATTATCTAGTGTTCTTCAGGTGTATATATAAACTCTCTTATTATCTATAGTGTTCTTCAGGTGTATATATAAACTCTCTTATTATCTATAGTGTTCTTCAGGTGTATATATAAACTCTCAATTATCTAGTGTTCTTCAGGTGTATATATAAACCCTCTTATTATCTAGTATTCTTCAGATATGTAAATAAACCCTCTTATTATCTAGTATTCTTCAGATATGTAAATAAACCCTCTTATTATCTAGTATTCTTCAGATATGTAAATAAACTCTCTTATTATCTCCGTTTCCGGTTGTTTCCAAAATGGAGGAATTATTTTTCTCCGGCTTGGTATAGAACCGTTGATCAGAGGTTTAACAAGCCGCTATCGTAAAAACGATGTTGTTAATGAAACGTAGACCTGATACAGAATGTGTAAATTAGCAGTAGATAGTAGTGATAGTTTTTTCGGCCCTAAAACAACAACAAAAATAGGATTCTGGAATGTGCGAACAATGGCCGCTCCGACGAAACATGCACAGGTCGCGAGCGAGATGGACAGATACGATCTAGATATTTTAGGATTAAGCGAAATGCGCTGGCCTGGAACAGGTAGGAGATCTATTGATAATAAAATAGTAGTTTTTTCTGGAAGGGAAGATGGAAAACACCGTGAAGGAGTAGGCATAATGATGACAGACAAAGCTGCAAGAAGTTTATTAGAATGGGAACCGGTAAATAGCCGTCTGATACGAACACGATACAAAACAAAACATGGAAGACTTTCAATTATTCAATGTTATGCGCCTACTAACGAAGCTGATGATGAAGTTAAGGATGATTTTTATAACCAACTGCAACAACTTATAAACAAAATACCAAAACACGATCTTTTAATTGTAATGGGAGACTTCAACGCCAAAGTAGGACAAGATAACGCAGGAGTGGAACATGTGATGGGGAGAGAAGGCTGTAATACAACAAGTCAGAATGGAGAAAGATTAATAGAATTATGTTTAATAGAAAATTTAGTTATAGGTGGGACATTATTTCCACATAAAAATATCCACAAAACAACATGGATATCTCCTGATGATAGAACATCAAATCAAATTGACCACCTATGTATTAAACAACAATTCAGATCATCATTAATAGATGTAAGAGCATACAGAGGTGCTGATGTTAATAGTGACCACAACCTGTGCATTGGGAAAATAAGATTAAAATTTAGAAACCAACAGAAGAGGTCAATTACACATAAAATTGATAGTCATAAACTGAAAGATGAAGCAATAAAGGAAAAGTTTAACATAGAGCTAAGTAATTGTTATTCAGCACTTGGTGAAATAGACTTAGATATCAATGAAATGTGGGACTCACAGAGCAAAATACTAATGACAGCAGCAGAAGCAAGTGCTGGACTGAAGAAAATGGAAAAACGAGCTTGGATCTCAGACACCACATGGAAATACATCAAAGAAAGAAGAGAAGCGAAGAGAGCCATGACTAATGTAAAGACAGATCTTGGAAAGGTTCTGGCAAAAGCAACATACAAAGAATTAGACAACAAAGTGAAAAGTTCGGCAAGAAGAGATACAAGAGCTTATATAGACAACTTGGCAGAGAAAGCAGAGACAGCTGCAATTACAGGAGACAGCAGAACTCTTTATACTGTACAAAAGATGCTGACAAACACCTATACATCCAGTGGAACACCAATTCTAGACAAATCTGGATTAATGCTAACAACAAGCGCAGACATAAAAGCCCGTTGGGCGGAACACTTCAAAGAAATTCTTAACCGTCCACTACCTCACAGTTTAATAGATTTTGAAGCTGAAACACCAGCAGCAGAATTAGATGTAAATTTAGATGACTTCACCTTGAGTGAAATAGAAACCCCCTTAAAGCTAATGACCAATAACAAGGCTGCTGGAGAGGATAAGTTAACAGCTGAGATCCTCAAGGCAATTGATAGCCATAATTTAATACATCTCCAAAAAATGTTCAACATCATTTGGAAAACAGAGAAGACGCCTCATAAATGGAAAAAAGGAATCATTGTTAAGATCCCAAAAAAGGGCAATCTTAGAGATTGTAACAATTGGAGAGGCGTGACACTTTTGTCAGTTGCCTCAAAATTATTCTGTAAAATCATCCTAAATAGAATAAAGGATTCAATAGATACAGTAATGCGTGAAGAACAGGCTGGGTTTAGAAAAGGGAGAAGCTGTCTTGACCACATTTTCACTCTACGACTTATATTGGAGGAACACATTGAAAAGCAAAAACCTTTTGTACTTAACTTCATCGACTTCAAAAAAGCATTTGATAGTATTCATAGAGATTCTTTGTGGAAAATTCTGAAGCAATATGGCTTACCATCAAAAATCATAAATATTATCAAAGACATGTATGATGGTTACACATGTGCAGTTCGAACAGAGGAAGGACTGAGCGAATGTTTCCCAATAGAAACTGGGGTTAAACAAGGATGTATTTTATCGCCCTTGTTATTTGGAATTGTTATGGACTTCATAATGAAGAAATGCTGCACTGGTAATAAAGGCATCGAATGGATACAAGGAGACCATTTGGAGGACCTGGACTTTGCTGATGACATAGTTCTCATCAGCAATCAGATAAAAACGATGCAGGAAAACACAAATGAACTATCATCAATAGCCAGCAAAATTGGGCTTGAGGTCAATCATGAAAAGACTAAAGTCATGAAAAGTTTAATTCCAACAAGTGACAAAATATACATGGAAAACAAACCAGTAGAAGAGATCGATCACTTCATCTATCTTGGAAGTCACATTGATCGAGAAGGGGATACGAGCAAAGAAATTAGAATCAGACTGGCTAAAGCAGCAATGTCTTTCAGAAGCCTTGAAAAGTTGTGGAAATCAAAACTCATTAGCACAAACACAAAACTTAGGCTATTCAAATCAAATGTACTATCAACCCTTACGTATGCGTGTGAAAGCTGGAAAACAACAAGAGATATAGAAACAAAGTTGAACGCATTCGAAAATAAATGTCTAAGGAAAATACTTGGTATAGAATGGAACGAATTCAAAACAAACGAGGAAATTAGAGAAATCGCCAATCAACCACTAATATCTTCAGTAATAAAGAAAAGACGATGGTCATACGTTGGACATGTGATGAGAAGAGATAATAATCGAATAGCAAAGCAAGCCCTCATATGGAAAACAACAGGTAAAAGAAAAAGAGGAAGACCCAGGGAGACACTGAGAAGAACATTGATGAGAGAGGCAAGAGCAGCAGGAATCGGCTCCCTCAATGAGATAGAACTGCTTGCACAGAACAGAGACAGATGGCGAGATTTGATAAAATATCTTTAAAAAGAAAACTGCTAGAACAAAAATTCATATAGGAGAAGGTGTATCTTGGTCTACGCCCTATGGGCCGGTTACGGCTCGAAAGGTCAATAGATAGATAGATAGATTATCTAGTGTTCTTCAGATATGTAAATAAACTCTCTTATTATCTAGTGTTCTTCAGGTCCATGCAGAAACTATCTTATTATCTAGTGTTCTTCAGGTGTATATATAAAGGAGACCTTGGACATGACAATAGAAGAAGTGGAAGATCTGGCTAGAGACAAAGATTCTTTCAGACAGGCCGTGGTGAATGCAAAGGACATGCAAGCTGATGATGATAAATATATATATATATAATACAAGAATTTGCGTGTCACCAAACACAACAATAAAATGAGATCTATTTATCCTATTTTGCGATCTTCTGGGGAGGAGAATAAAGTGGGAGTCTACGAGGCTTGCGAATAAATGCTGCATGACTAGCACAATAATATCATTGGGTCTACTTCTTCTTCTTTTTCTTTCCTCTCTCATTTGCCTTTCAGTGTTGAGGGGAGATATAATTTGCAGTCTTTTGCTCTTCTGTTCGCCTCTGCTGTTATGTTTCCTAGTGCTTTTAATATTCCATCCATCTATCTTTTTTGTGGTCGACCATTGGGTCTGGTATTCTCAAAAGGTTTATTGAAGGCTCGTTGTGTTGTGATCTTTCTGCCTTGTCACGTGGCCAAACCATTTTATCTGTTGTTTCTTTATATATTCTATGGCGGGGGCTATTCCTAGCTTTTTTCTTCATTTCTGATCTTATCTCTCAGACTGTTTCCTGTCATTCGTCTAACACATTTCATCTCAGAAGAAGTTATTTTTCTTATTGTTCTTGCATCTAGTGTCCAGGTCTGGCATTGGTAGCACAATGTTGGAATGAAGATTGTATTGTGTCTACAACAGAATTCTCATAGCAAGATACTAAATGGACTATATTATGTCAAAAAAGACAAAATATTTAACCAAAAAAAAAGCCTAACAAAACATATACAAAGGATACTGAAAGTGACCATTATCAATAAGGATAAGCCCTGGATAGCCAATCAACACTGCTATAAAGCCAATCTGAAATGACAACAAAAATAATAGAATGCAATATTAATTAATTCAATGCCAAACTGAATTACACGTTTTTGATTCATTATTTTTTTACCACCCAAAATATGTATATAATAATTAAGGTGGATTTTGGTTAAATTTAATTTGTAACATTTAGTCTTATTAATGAAATAGTCTTTCTTTCTTTCTTTTTTTCTTTCTTTCCGGCTAATGGCTACTAAAGGAGTTGAATGTCCTTTTCATCTTGTCAAGTGGGTATAAATGCATTGTGCTGTGGTTGCAGTAGAACTTTGATAGCCTTTTGGCCAAAAATGTCTGACTTCATCATGGCGTTTTTGAGTACAGGGTTGCCTTCCCTCCTCAATCTCTTATCACTTGGCCAAACTAGACTGATTAGTCTGTTTCTAGAGGCACCACGAAGAGGTGGAGTAGAGTTAGCTCTATTCACTGATCATCATCTGAAGCCACCAGCTATGAGTCTCTGATTGATGGACAGTCTCTGCAGTCGGAGGAAGCAGCTCTAGAGTGACAGTATTAACCTGGGTGTACTGTCCAGGGAATGCTGGTGTACACAGCAATGAAATAGCCGATAAGCTCGCTGGCTGGCAATGAGTGCTGCCTCACTCTGGATAAAGAGGGCATCGCCAAGTTTGTTTTTCATTTCTTAAGAGAGAAGGACAATGGTTGGGACGATGATGTATCCATTGAGAGACTGATGAGTCTAAAGGTGGAAAAGGGGTCTGGTCGATCTGTCATGTTTAGTGGGGAAAGCAAATGTATCTACATTTAACATCTAACAGAAACAGGTTGTCTGTATATGTTTCAAGAAATGCTGGAAAGGGCAGTGAAGCGGATATGGGAATGCCCTTTGAAAACCTTTGTCCTGTCTTCAAGTTGATTACCGTAAAGAACCATAACAGCAGTTCTTGAAAATTTAAAAGAGTGGGCTGTATGACACAGTAAAAAAGTAAAGTAAATTACCCCCGTCACGCCAAGTGGCGTATAGGGAATATGGTGTTAGTGACCCAATATTTTACAGACCTTCAGCACATGATTTTTGGGATAATGTGGTCGGTATTATGCCCGTGCTGCTTTACTTTCCCAGAAAAAAATCTGGTACCCATTTAAGGCTGGGTGAACCTGGAAGCTGTCGGCTGGGATCGAACCATACCCCTTGTCCTTTATAGTCCAGTTCACTAACCACTGAGCTATCGCGGCTCCCTTGTATGACACAGTGCAGACACAAATTCAAAATCAGTGAAATTACTATTTATACAACGTTACTCCTATTTCTGGAATCTGCCTCGGAAACTTATAGGATGAGAGAATAAAGGTCTCTTGTCCAATGTAGTCACCATGAGGTGTTTGGGTCAAGGTTTTATTTCACCTCCAAGAATAAAATTTTGTTTTACACAGCCGTAATTTAAAACAAATACCCGAATAGCAAAGCAAGCTCTCATGTGGGAAACAACAGGTAAGAGGAAAAGAGGAAGACCCAGAGAGACACTGAGAAGAACATTGATGTGAGAGGCAAGAGCAGCAGGCATCAGTTCCCTCAATGAGATAGAGCTACTTGCACAGAACAGAGACAAATGGTGAGATTTTATAAAATATCTTTAAAAGAATTAAAAACTGCTAGAACAAAAATTCAGATAAGAGAAGGAGTATCTTGGTCTATGCCCTATGGGCCGGCTACGGCTCGAAAGGTCAATAGATAGAGAGATAGAATTCAAACCACCTCTCTCCTGATTTGGAGCCTGACAAGTTATCGATCTGGCCACCTGCTCTCCTACCATCATAAAGAGAATTAGCCAGTTTTCTGAAAATGTTTCCGGCACAGCTGTTTGCTTTCTTCTTAAAATGGCATTTTAGTTCTAATCTTGGAGATGCATCATTTATGGATGAAGATATCGTGAACCTAGTACATTCCACTCATTCTTAAAATTGATATTTTATCAGAGTGGTTTCTATTTATGATCATCATCATCAACAAGTACCGGACCTGCTGGCGTAGGTGATCATGTCTCTCCACAATTTTCGATCTCGACAGTTATTTATTATTTCTGTTGTTGACCTTCTGCCAAGCTATTCTCTTAAGCTGTCTGGTATTTTTTCTCTTTGCTTTCCTCTATCTCTTCATCCCTCAATTTTCCCAGTTGTTACAATATATTCCAGTTGCTCACTTCTCATTCTATCTATGTATTGACCTTTCGAGCCGTAGCCGGCCCATAGGGCGTAGACCAAGATACACCTTCTCCTATCTGAATTTTTGTTCTAGCAGTTTTCTTTTAAAGATATTTTATCAAATCTTCTCTTTACATGGCCAAAAAAAATTATGATTGTTTCTTCCTAACATTGGAAATTAGCTCTCTTTTTGCTTTGGCCTCTTTCAGAACATTTTCATTACTCTTCTTAGCTGTTCATGGTATTCTCAACATTCTTCTTTAAAACCACATTTTTACAGACTCCAGTGATTTTCTGTTGAACTGTTTCCGGTTGTTTCCAAAATGGAGGAATTATTTTTCTCCGGCTTGGTATAGAACCGTTGATCAGAGGTTTAACAAGCCGCTATCGTAAAAACGATGTTGTTAATGAAACGTAGACCTGATACAGAATGTGTAAATTAGCAGTAGATAGTAGTGATAGTTTTTTCGGCCCTAAAACAACAACAAAAATAGGATTCTGGAATGTGCGAACAATGGCCGCTCCGACGAAACATGCACAGGTCGCGAGCGAGATGGACAGATACGATCTAGATATTTTAGGATTAAGCGAAATGCGCTGGCCTGGAACAGGTAGGAGATCTATTGATAATAAAATAGTAGTTTTTTCTGGAAGGGAAGATGGAAAACACCGTGAAGGAGTAGGCATAATGATGACAGACAAAGCTGCAAGAAGTTTATTAGAATGGGAACCGGTAAATAGCCGTCTGATACGAACACGATACAAAACAAAACATGGAAGACTTTCAATTATTCAATGTTATGCGCCTACTAACGAAGCTGATGATGAAGTTAAGGATGATTTTTATAACCAACTGCAACAACTTATAAACAAAATACCAAAACACGATCTTTTAATTGTAATGGGAGACTTCAACGCCAAAGTAGGACAAGATAACGCAGGAGTGGAACATGTGATGGGGAGAGAAGGCTGTAATACAACAAGTCAGAATGGAGAAAGATTAATAGAATTATGTTTAATAGAAAATTTAGTTATAGGTGGGACATTATTTCCACATAAAAATATCCACAAAACAACATGGATATCTCCTGATGATAGAACATCAAATCAAATTGACCACCTATGTATTAAACAACAATTCAGATCATCATTAATAGATGTAAGAGCATACAGAGGTGCTGATGTTAATAGTGACCACAACCTGTGCATTGGGAAAATAAGATTAAAATTTAGAAACCAACAGAAGAGGTCAATTACACATAAAATTGATAGTCATAAACTGAAAGATGAAGCAATAAAGGAAAAGTTTAACATAGAGCTAAGTAATTGTTATTCAACACTTGGTGAAATAGACTTAGATATCAATGAAATGTGGGACTCACAGAGCAAAATACTAATGACAGCAGCAGAAGCAAGTGCTGGACTGAAGAAAATGGAAAAACGAGCTTGGATCTCAGACACCACATGGAAATACATCAAAGAAAGAAGAGAAGCGAAGAGAGCCATGACTAATGTAAAGACAGATCTTGGAAAGGTTCTGGCAAAAGCAACATACAAAGAATTAGACAACAAAGTGAAAAGTTCGGCAAGAAGAGATACAAGAGCTTATATAGACAACTTGGCAGAGAAAGCAGAGACAGCTGCAATTACAGGAGACAGCAGAACTCTTTATACTGTACAAAAGATGCTGACAAACACCTATACATCCAGTGGAACACCAATTCTAGACAAATCTGGATTAATGCTAACAACAAGCGCAGACATAAAAGCCCGTTGGGCGGAACACTTCAAAGAAATTTTTAACCGTCCACTACCTCACAGTTTAATAGATTTTGAAGCTGAAACACCAGCAGCAGAATTAGATGTAAATTTAGATGACTTCACCTTGAGTGAAATAGAAACCACCTTAAAACTAATGACCAATAACAAGGCTGCTGGAGAGGATAAGTTAACAGCTGAGATCCTCAAGGCAATTGATAGCCATAATTTAATACATCTCCAAAAAATGTTCAACATCATTTGGAAAACAGAGAAGACGCCTCATAAATGGAAAAAAGGAATCATTGTTAAGATCCCAAAAAAGGGCAATCTTAGAGATTGTAACAATTGGAGAGGCGTGACACTTTTGTCAGTTGCCTCAAAATTATTCTGTAAAATCATCCTAAATAGAATAAAGGATTCAATAGATACAGTAATGCGTGAAGAACAGGCTGGGTTTAGAAAAGGGAGAAGCTGTCTTGACCACATTTTCACTCTACGACTTATATTGGAGGAACACATTGAAAAGCAAAAACCTTTTGTACTTAACTTCATCGACTTCAAAAAAGCATTTGATAGTATTCATAGAGATTCTTTGTGGAAAATTCTGAAGCAATATGGCTTACCATCAAAAATCATAAATATTATCAAAGACATGTATGATGGTTACACATGTGCAGTTCGAACAGAGGAAGGACTGAGCGAATGTTTCCCAATAGAAACTGGGGTTAAACAAGGATGTATTTTATCGCCCTTGTTATTTGGAATTGTTATGGACTTCATAATGAGGAAATGCTGCACTGGTAATAAAGGCATCGAATGGATACAAGGAGACCATTTGGAGGACCTGGACTTTGCTGATGACATAGTTCTTATCAGCAATCAGATAAAAACGATGCAGGAAAACACAAATGAACTATCATCAATAGCCAGCAAAATTGGGCTTGAGGTCAATCATGAAAAGACTAAAGTCATGAAAAGTTTAATTCCAACAAGTGACAAAATATACATGGAAAACAAACCAGTAGAAGAGATCGATCACTTCATCTATCTTGGAAGTCACATTGATCGAGAAGGGGATACGAGCAAAGAAATTAGAATCAGACTGGCTAAAGCAGCAATGTCTTTCAGAAGCCTTGAAAAGTTGTGGAAATCAAAACTCATTAGCACAAAAACAAAACTTAGGCTATTCAAATCAAATGTACTATCAACCCTTACGTATGCGTGTGAAAGCTGGAAAACAACAAGAGATATAGAAACAAAGTTGAACGCATTCGAAAATAAATGTCTAAGGAAAATACTTGGTATAGAATGGAACGAATTCAAAACAAACGAGGAAATTAGAGAAATCGCCAATCAACCACTAATATCTTCAGTAATAAAGAAAAGACGATGGTCATACGTTGGACATGTGATGAGAAGAGATAATAATCGAATAGCAAAGCAAGCCCTCATATGGGAAACAACAGGTAAAAGAAAAAGAGGAAGACCCAGGGAGACACTGAGAAGAACATTGATGAGAGAGGCAAGAGCAGCAGGAATCGGCTCCCTCAATGAGATAGAACTGCTTGCACAGAACAGAGACAGATGGCGAGATTTGATAAAATATCTTTAAAAGAAAACTGCTAGAACAAAATTCATATAGGAGAAGGTGTATCTTGGTCTACGCCCTATGGGCCGGTTACGGCTCGAAAGGTCAATAGATAGATAGATAGATAGTGATTTTCTTGTCTACTGTCCAATTGTCCATGATTTACATCCATATGTTAAGATGGTCTCTACATAACACAAAATGTCAAATTTTTACCTAAAGTAAAGATGCATGTATGAATGATATTTTGATAGTTAATGTTTGTAATAAAAAGATTTTAAAATTTATACAATCTAAGAGTTTCTATCTAATGACCTTTCGAGTTGTGGCTGGCCCATAGGGTGTAGACCCAGATACTATTTCTCTTTTCTAAATTTTCTTTTCTAGCAGTCCCAAACCTTGCAAAGATCTTTTATCAAATCTCACCATTTGTCTCTGTTCTGTGAAAGTATCTTGATCTCTATGAGGGAGCCGATTCCTGCTGCCTTTGCCTCTCTGATCAATGTTCTTATCAGTGTTCTCTGGGTTGGCCTCTTTTCCTCCTACCTGTTTCCCAATGGAAGGCTTGCTTTGTTATTCAGTTATTATCTCTTCTCATCACAGGTCCAACATATGTCCATCGTCTTTTCTTGATTACTAATGACACTAGTGGTTTATTGGCAATTTCTCTAATTTCCTCACTTGTTTTGAATTCATTCCACACTATACCAAGCATTTTCCTTAGACATTTATTTTCAAATGAAATGTAATTGTTAATGAGTAAAAGTGTTAATGAAATGAAGACCTGAGAGTTTCAGGGCATGTGCTATTTAATTTTTAACCACAAAAGGTTTTTAACATTATGATACTCCTTTTTCTAATCAATTTGAATGTGTAACAGAAGAAGCATGTTTAGTTTATCTTCTGGTATAGACACAAATGAGCAAATCAACTAAAGTATTAAAGATAAAGAGCTATGCTGGAAATCTAGCTGGTGCTACTGTGGTTGTAGCCAAGCACTTCTGATGAAGTGGCCTTGGTAGCCTAGTTGGGAAAACCGTTCGACTGGGCTATCAACATTTGAACAACCCGTGTTCTATTCCCGCTGGAAGCAGTGTGAGTTGTACTCGGGGTTGGAAAAAATATTCCCGTGGTCGACCCAGCCACTGGCAGAAATAAGTACCAGGGTATTACTCTGGGAAGGTGAGGAATGCCGCCTTGCATTGTCAGTTTCGATGCTTGAAGTGATACTTTACATTAGTCTCCAAACACTTCTGGTTAGGCAGCCGAGCACATAAGGGTAAAAATTTGCGTGCTAAGACGTCGATTTAAGTCTTGTACCTTTACCTTAATCTACTTCTCATGAAGGCATGAGCTACTGTTGCCTGAAGGTAGAGCTTGTAATAAGAGATTATTAAGTGATTGTGGTCAGATTATGAACAAGACTACATTCGATCTTGGAGTTTTTGTCATGCTTGCAGTCTGAACTAAAACAGGATCATAGTATCTTCTTCAGCATTCATCATTGAGTTATCTGTGGCTGATCATCATTGAGTTATCTGTGGCTGATCATCATTGAGTAATCTGTGGCTGATCATCATTGAGTTATCTGTGGCTGATCATGTTTGAGTTATCTGTGGCTGATCATGATTGAGTTATCTGTGGCTGATCATCATTGAGTTATCTGTGGTTGATCATCATTGAGTTATCTGTGGCTGATTATCATTGAGTTATCTGTGGCTGATCATCATTGAGTTATCTGTGGCTGATCATGTTTGAGTTATCTGTGGCTCATCATGATTGAGTTATCTGTGGCTGATCATCATTGAGTTATCTGTGGTTGATCATGTTTGAGTTATCTGTGGCTGATCATGTTTGAGTTATCTGTGACTGATCATCATTGGGTTATCTGTGACTGATCATCATTGAGTTATCTGTGGCTGATCATCATTGAGTTATCTGTGGATGATCATCATTGAGTTATCTGTGACTGATCATCATTGGGTTATCTGTGACTGATCATCATTGAGTTATCTGTGGCTGATCATCATTGAGTTATCTGTGACTGATCATCATTGAGTTATCTGTGACTGATCATCATTGAGTTATCTGTGGCTGATCATCATTGAGTTATCTGTGGCTGATCATCATTGAGTTATTTGTGGCTGATCATCATTGAGTTATCTGTGGCTGATCATCATTGAGTTATCTGTGGCTGATCATGTTTGAGTTATCTGTGGCTGATCATGATTGAGTTATCTGTGGCTGATCATCATTGAGTTATCTGTGGCTGATCATGTTTGAGTTATCTGTGGCTGATCATCATTGAGTTATCTGTGACTGATCATCATTGAGTTATCTGTGACTGATCATCATTGAGTTATCTGTGACTGATCATCATTGAGTTATCTATGGCTGATCATCATTGAGTTATCTGTGACTGATCATCATTGAGTTATCTGTGGCTGATCATCATTGAGTTATCTGTGGCTGATCATCATTGAGTTATCTGTGGCTGATCATCATTGAGTTATCTGTGGCTGATCATCATTGAGTTATCTGTGGCTGATCAGCATTGAGTTATCTGTGGCTGATCATCATTGCACTCTAAACATGTCCAGTGGTGCTGAGATTCCCTCCTCAGCATGTCCTGCAGTGTCCAGCAGCTAATTTAAGGCAAACTGTGATACCTGTGCCTTTCAATGCGGCACATCCACCTACAACATGGCCAGATGTTAATATATAATAATTATGATTCAGAAATGTCCAAAAGACTAAAACTATGATCATAAACAAAGAAAATTCTCAAGACCTACAATTAAATATCAAAGTTGAAGGAATACATCTGGAGACAGTTCAGAGCTACAACTACATGACATGGGACACACTATAACCAGTGGTGGAAAATGTACAACTGAAATAAACAAAAGAATAGGTATGGCAAAAAGTAATTTTAATGCCATGAAAAATATACTAACATCAAAACAAATAACACCAGGGCTAAAACTAAGAATAGCAAAATGTTATATCTTCTCAATATTCCTGTATGGTGCAGAAACTTGGACATTAGACAAGAAAACAGAACAGAAAATTGAAGACTTTGAAATGTGGTTTATAGGAGAATATGTAGAATTGGATGGAAGGAAAAAAAAAAAACAAACAATGAAGTTTTAAAACAACTAAAAATGAAAAGAGAACTACTAAACACAATTAGAACAAGACAAATGACATTTTTGGGACATGTTAAAAGACACAACAGCCTAATAAAAGTAATTTTGGAAGGGAAAATATAAGGTAAAAGAGGCAGAGGCAGACTAAGACTAACATGGACGAGTAACATCAAAAGATTGACAAGTCAACCAATGACAACCTGTACCATCAAAGAAAGAGACAGAGTGGAATGGCGCTCCATGGTAGCCAACCTTCGATGCGGAGATGGCACTCAATGATGATGATTCAGAGTCAAAATAACAATTATTGTTTAATTTGGAGTTTGCTGGTGTAAAGTAAAACAGTAAAGGTTCCCTCCACACCTTTCTAGCCGTATGAGGAATATGTTAGTGGCCATATTTTTCTATGACCACAGCAGGTTTTTGCGTACCTGGACGGTATTACGTCAGGCCAACTTTACTTCCCAGAAGAATTTCTGATACCCATTTTTAGAGGCTGGGTGAACCCCAGAGCCTTGTTGGTCTGAAAAAAAATCTGCCAATTCTGAGGATTGAACCCCGTATAGCACACAATTATTTATCTGGCACATAAAACATAACACCAGTATGTTGTTGACATAAACCTTACAATGTCTTTTTCAGCAACTGCTTTTGATTGTTGAAAAACAAAGTAAGCAACTCCAACTGGTAGGAAAAACAGGAAGTCCATGGCCAGAACTGTAATAAAGAGTATCACATATAAATTATTATCATGTGACCTAAGATATTATAGCTTCTCAACATTTCTGTACAGTGCAGAAACATGGACATTAGACAAGAAAATAGAACAGAAAATTGAAGCCTTTGAAATGTGGATATATAAAGGTACTAGGATTAATTGGATGGAGAGAAAAAAAACACAAACGATGAAGTCTTAAAACAACTAAAAATGAAAAGAGAACTACTAAACACAATTAAAACAAGACCAATGATATTTATGGGGCATGTTAAAAGCTACAGCAGCCTACTAAATGTAATTTTGGAAGGGAAAATCCAAGGCAAAGGAAGACCAAGACTAATGTGAATGAGTAACATCAAAAGATGGACAAGTCAGCCTATGACAACCTGCATTTTCAAAGCAAGAGACTGAGCAGAAAAGTGCTCCATGGTAGCCAACCTTTCAATGTGGAGATGGACAAGTCAGCATATGACAACATGCGCTATCAAAGCAATAGACTGAGTGGAACGGCTCTCCATGGTAGCCAACCTTCGATGTGGTGACGGCACTCACTGATGATTATTAAATTAAGCCATAATGTGTAAAACTGTACATTGCAACGCATTAAGTAAATGAAATTGAAATAACGACTAGCTCAACTTTTGGTGCAGGATAGAAAACTGTAGCTTCGCACAACACCTCACTGTACACATGGATAGAAGAAGACACAATGAGATTGTTAAGCATAACAATTAATAAAATTGAACAACAACAGTAATCAAACTAAATATTACCTCCAAAAAAAATGTGCAATTAACATAAAAGATAATGAAATTAAGTGCAACATCTAAAGAATTAAAAAAAGAACACCTGAAAGTCGCATAAAAAACTTGACTCCAGGATCTTCAAGTCCACGAGACTGATTCAATGCCACCATACTTGAATTCACTCGCTGAGCTCTGCGAATTAAAAAAAAACTTCAAAGACTGCTACTTGTGTAATTTAAAAAAAGATTAAAATTTTAGTTAAACCATTATTATTGTCTAAAACTAAAATCTGCTACTGCACAGAACAAAACAAACAATAAATTTTAAACATTACTTCAACAAAATAAATATAAAAACAGCAGCGAAGTTTGAGGAAACAGCAAAAGAGACCAAGCAAAAGATAGATTCATGGAACAACTAACACAGCATAAACTATTCTGGATGAAACTAGTCACAGAGCTGTGTCAAGAACATCATTGTCATGAATATCTTATTTCCCTCAGTGCCATAAGGGACATGAGAGAGTTCTTTTTTTGTCCTTCTCCTTTTTGTTCAATTAGGTATAGGCAATAACAGTCTTTGCTGATGACATAGCTCTCCTATCACACAGCCATCAACAGATGCAGGATAAAATGAGCATGCTTGATGAGAGATCACAACAGCTAGGACTGAAGATTAATAGAGATAAGACCAACATTATGAGAATTAATGCAGTTGGCAATAAATCAAATAAAATTAGGAGAAATACCTCTATTAGATGTACAATCTTACATATATCTGGGCAGTAATATAGATAAAGAGGGAGGAACAGAAAATGATAACAAAATAAGGATATCAAAAGCAAGAGGAGCTTTTGTTGCACTAGGAAACATGTGGAGATCCAAAGAAATTAGGTTAAATACAAACATAAAAATTTTCAACTCCAATGTTAAGTCAGTCCTATTATATGGATGTGAAACATGGAGAACAACAAAACTGACAATCACGAAGATACAGACTTTCATTAATGGATGCTTACGCAGAATAAAAGGATTGGAAATGGCAGATTAAAATCACTAATATAGAATTATGGAAATATACCAGTCAAATACCAGTGGATAAAGAGATACAGCAAAGACGATGGCGCTGGATAGGACACACACTACGGAAGCCAACTGAGAGTATTACACAAAAGGCCCTTTTTTGGAATCCCCGGGGGAAAAGACAAAGAGGAAGACCAAGAAAGTTTTGGAGAAGACAGATAGAAGCAGAGATGAAGATGATGGGGAAGACATGGAATGATCTTAAAAGAATGGCAAAAAACAGAATGACTTGGACAGTGTTTGTTGAAGACCTATGCTCCACAGGGAGCTGAAAGATAGAAAAAGAAGAAGAATAACTGTCAAGAAAAGTGGCAGACATTTATCTTCTTCAAGTGCTGTAATTAAATTACGTGAGATTAAAACACTTCACGCTGTTATGGTAGGATATGAGATATGATTATGTTTACCTTGAGAACTTTCTAGTTAATCTACAGCTGGGAAGAACTTTCTAGTTAACCTACAGCTGGGAAGAACTTTCTAGTTAACCTACAGCTGGGAAGAACTTTCTAGTTAACCTACAGCTAGGAAGAACTTTCTAGTTAACCTACAGCTGGGAAGAACTTTCTAGTTAACCTACAGCTGGGAAGAACTTTCTAGTTAACCTACAGCTTGGAAGAACTTTCTAGTTAACCTACAGCTGGGAAGAACTTTCTAGTTAACCTACAGCTGGGAAGAACTTTCTAGTTAACCTACAGCTGGGAAGAACTTTCTAGTTAACCTACAGCTGGGAAGAACTTTCTAGTTAACCTACAGCTGGGATGAAACTAATTTCAGCCAAAAATTCATGCAGGTCGAGCATGAGAGTTTTAACAAATCTCTTTCTCTGCATTAGAGAAGTTTTTGGTCATGCTATGTTTTTTTCCCGTTATTAGGACAAAACTTGCAGTTCCTTCCTGGTCCTCACAGCTCTCTCCTGGTCCTCACAGCTCCCTCCTGGTCCTAACAGCTCTCTCCTGGTCCTAACAGCTCTCTCCTGGTCCTCACAGTTCTTTCCTGGTCCTTGTACGTTCCTCACAGTTTCTGCTGTAAGTCTCTGTCATGGGACAAATCTTGACTTTGACTTGATGGTTGTTGCACACTTAAACAAGGTGCTCCATGGTCCAGATCCCTCTTAAGCAGTAGAAATCATTGGTATGGATTGTTCCAATGTAGTGGAGCTGATTCTGGAGCCTATAGTGGCTTATTCAGAGGCTGAAAATAATGGTTTGGGGGTGGATTGTCTGTCTGTCTGCGATCAGGACTCAGTCAGAGTAGGATTCCAGACTCTCACATGAAGTCAGCTGTCAGGTTAAGTGTGTTGATTGCCCCCACAGACAGAACATCACAGTTAGAGTCTGCCATATCCACTCTGACTGAACACCCGTTAAAACGTTGCACTGTGTTCTGTGCCAGTGGCCCAGTGCATCCGATTTCAGCCAGCATTTTATTCAGGTTTGCTTTCCTTAGCCTTTGGGGGTGGATTGAGTGTCCTGCTAGTCGTTTATTTGTAGCCTTTGTTTCCTTCTTGTTCTGCATTTGTTTCATATGATGATCTACATGAATAATCTATCTAAGAGAAGGAAAACTTGAATCAAACCGAGGTAGGAAAGACAAATTAGACTTGTAAGGCTGCTTTCACAAGGGAAGCACCTCCGACTATAAACAATTACTGCCTTGTAAGTAATTTAAGAAAAATCTAAGACAAGAGAAGTAGTCCAAGATAAGTGGAAGCTGACGACAGGAAATCACTGGACGGCAAGGACACAATGTAATATAACTTACTTTAAGAACAAAAAATAATAAAACCTTACATCAACCCATTTATCATCATGTGGTATGCAGTAAGAGGTGGGTAATCTAGTCCCCAGTATTGAAGATCATTATGTGGACCTTGCACATACCTGAGAAGAATGCATAGCAGTTGAAATAATCTACTAGCCTTATGTGATTTATATATGGCTCTGAAAATAACTAAGATGCAACTTAAATTATGTATATACACAGACAACATAATAGATGGAAAGAATGTCAAAAGATTCTATACTATCATCATCATGTGCCATATCAGTTGGCGCAGGCGATCATGTCCTTCCACAATTTTCTATCTACAGTGCATCATATCAGTTCTGTTGTTGACTGTTTTCCATGTCATGACACCAAGCTATCCAGTATTTTATCTCTTTGTCGTCCACAATCTCTCTTTCCTTTTATTTTGTCAGTGGTAACCAAGTATTCCATCTTTCCTCTGCTCATGATTTGCCTGAAAAATGTTGATTGTTTCTTTCTGATGTTTTTTTAGGAGTTCCCTTTTTGTATTGGCCTGTTTGAGAATTTCCTCATTGGTCTTTTTAGCTGTCAAGGGAACTTTCAACATTCTTCTGAGAAATCCCATCTCTGTGGCCTCTAATCGTCTTTTCATTTGTTTGTCTACTGTCCAACATACAAAATATAACACGCAAAACATATATTAAAAGAGGAGATGGAAGAAAAGCCTGTAGTAGACCCAGAGAAAAATGGACTGACAACATCTGAGAAAGGTTATGATAACATCAGCTGATGATGTTTGAGGCTGCAAGAAGGTAAAAGTAAAGTACGAGACTTGAATCTGCATCTTAGCAGGTGAGCTTTCACCCACATGTGCTCGACCACCTATCCAAAGGTGTTCAAAGACTTCTGGATAGTGTCGCTTCAAGCATCAAAACTCACAGAAGATGTCATCAAACAGGTCTGTGGGCTTACCAATATCAGCGTTGGTGAGGAATGGATACCGGTGCCTACGTCATTCAAGGGGACTTTTTCGTGTATTGTCACACTCGACAGGAAAAGTAGGGAACAGAACCCGGTCCTGGTTAATGCTGAGGTCAACGGTCTCATCTGCGATAACACCGATGAAAAAGATGCAGTCATCTATACAGATGGATCTGTAAGACGACACCAAAGAAATGCATGGGCATTTACAGCACGCTCGGCAGGCAGAATAGTCTACGAAGACAGTGGTACATACGTCGTGTCCACGAGTAGCATGACAATGGAGGCGATGGCAGTGACCAAGGCATTCAAATGGTTAGAGTCATAAGACTACACCCACGCATGTATACTGAGTGATTCGATGAGCATGATAAAAAAAGTGGAGGCGGGCTCTGTACGCATGCAATGGGTAGAGTCGTTGCAGAAATCCAAAATACGTAGGGAGGTCAAAAAGTAATGCACACCAATTTTTTTTCTCGGCTAATAATAAAGATAGGAATATGAAATTTTGCACACTTGGAATATGACATGTTCCAATTATGTGCACCAAATTGCACAGCATTCTGCAAAATATTACGCAATCTATTAACCGTTAAAATGGAGCTTGTCAACAATGTCCGTTACAAACAGCGAATTGTCATAGAATTTCTGGTTGCGGAAAAAGAAACTGTGGCAAACATTCATAAACGACTGTGTGCAGTGTAAAAATGTTCTGCAGTCGATAGGAGCACAGTTAGTCGTTGGGTTCAGAGAATTAAAGCTGCAGAAAGTGTACGAGTGGAGCTGCATGATTTACCGCGTTCTGGACGTGTTGCCTCGGCTACCAGCACAGACATGTTAAACCGGGCTGATGCCATTATTCGTAAGGATAGGCGTATCACTAGTCAGCAATTGGCATTGTAGCTTACAGTCAGCAAGGGAAGTGCAATCGCAATTTTTAAAACTCTCGGATATTCAAAGATTTGCGCTCGATGGGTTCCTCGGTGCCTAACAAATGATCACAGAGTTCAAAGGAAAACATTCTGTTCTGAATCGTTGGAGCGTTTCGGTGTTGAAGGAGAAATGTTTTTGTCAAAAATTGTTACCGGTGACGAAACGTGGGCACATTATTATGAGCCTGAAACAAAAATGTAGTCAATGGAATGGCATCATCCGCAGTCACCAAAAATAAAAAAATTCAAAACATCTCCATCAGCCAGAAAGGTGATGATCACTGTCTTCTGGTACATTGATGGTGTGATTCTTGTTGATGTAATGACAAGAGGTGAGACAATCAACTCGACAGCTTACATCAATAAACTGACAAAACTCAAAAATCGGTTCCACAGAGTTCGGCCTAATAAGCCATCTGCAGATTTGTTGCTTCAACATGACAATGCACGCCCTCACACAAGTCGGGTAACACGGGAAGCAATCAACAAATTTGGTTGGACTGTACTGCCCCATCCTCCTTACAGCCCTGATCTGGCTCCCTCAGATTTCCATCTGTTTGGACCACTCTAAAAATTCCTGCGTGGGACACACTTTGACAATGATGAGGATGTGATCCGTGCAGTTAAAAAATGGCTACGCGTGCAGGACAAAACTTGGTACAAACGAGGCATTCATGACCTAGTTTCGCGTTGACGTAAGGCAATACGCTTGGACGGAGATTATGTTGAAAAATAGGTAGTGTAAAGGGGATGTTCAGCTACAATCTGTGAAAATTTCACACATTTTGCCCGAATAGTTTCCGAGAAAAAAATTGGTGTGCATTACTTTTTGACCTCCCTTCAGTACGTAAGGTCACCTTTGTCTATGTCCCTGGGCATGCAGGAGTACGGGGAAATGAAAGGGCGGACAGGTTGGCTAGCTGCGCTATCGTTGAGGACGGGCAACCAATGGATAGGGCGGACAACATCAATGCCCTCCGAGATGTGGGAAGAGCACAGGACTTCGGCAAACACAGATCCGCGTCACTTCTTCGGATGATGGAAATGGGAGTTAAGTTGGGCACAGCCAGAAATGAGACACTTAGTGGCCATGTAAGAAGACTTATCAACCAACATAGAACTGGAGTCGTCAGTCGCTGGACACTGAGGGAATTGCTGAGGAGGGGATCTGAGCACCTATGGACATGTTCGGAGTGCAATGATGATGACCTGCAAATAACTCAATAGGGAAAGATGCCATTATCTGAGAGGGCTATATATTGGATTTCACTACCCAGAGACCTGGTGAGGGTAAAGCATGAAGAAACCATAGGTTTGATTTTTTTAAATTCCCACCACCTTTGGTGGAATTTAAACCTGGGATTTTCTCATTCAGAGACTGACATCCTACCACTAGACCACCCAATTTCCCCCAGAGGTTGCTATTATTTCCTTCACTCTTATCTGGATTGGCTGATCTGCATCAACTTTATTTTACCTCCATCAGGACCAGCATTTACTGCCAGCCTCCAGCTTGGTCAAGGGAGCCGTGATAGCTCAGTGGTTAGTGAACTGCACTACAAAGGACAAGAGGTAGTGTTCGATCCCAACCGACAGCTTCCGGGTTAACCCAGCCTTAAATGGGCACTGGATTTTTTCTGGGAAAGTAAAGCAGCATGGGCATAATAGTGACCACATTACCCCAAAATTTATGTGCTGAAGGTCTGTAAAATTTATGGTCACTAACACCATATTACCTATACGCCACTTGGCGTGATGGGGGCTTTTTACTCTCTTTTTTTTTTCCAGCTTGGTCTGTTTTCGACAAGTCATTTTAAAATAATTATGTTTATGTCTAGTTTCCTCATGTCATTTTATCAACATCTCTGAAGCAAAGAAAGGGTCCTCTCTTACTTCTTTTATCTTGGGGTTCTGTGGTCTAGAGGTAAAATGTTGGTCTCTAGACACGAAGGTCCTGACTTTGAACCCCTGCCACTGGCAGTGAGAATTTTTCTCATTGAATCCATGGTCTCTTCAAGGTTTTACTCTCCCTTGGTCTCTAGATAGTGAGATCTGTTGCATAGCCCTCTCATGGGAGTTTTACTCTCCCTTGGTCTCTAGATAGTGAGATCTGTTGCATAGCCTTCTCATGTGGTGGCGAAAAATAGTATGTTCTGTGTGTACTTTGCACATGTTAAAGGACCCTTGGTAGCTAAAAGTTGAAAAGAGTAGACCAAAAATGGCCGCTGTTCAGGTAAAAATTGTTCAATTAAAAATCTACCCGGAGAAAAGACAGATGGACAGATATCACAGCTTGTCATAAACTAGTGATACAAATGCATCCATGCTCATTTATTGGTGAATGGTAAGAAGAAGAAAAAATCAAACTTGATACAAATAAGAGGAATAATTTGTACAAAATCCTTATGGTAATAACACAAGATGTATAAATAAAACTACATTACCAATCCTTGGCGGGGAGGTTAACTGTAATCTCCATCCAATGTCTTTGAGCTTCAAAGTCACCAAACATTGGAGGTTTACCTTTACCTAAAATGTTAAGAAATGTAAATTGGAATATATAGATAAGTTTTCCCACCCTCGACTTATCCATAAAACTGAAACAGGCTATTTTTAGTTACGGAAACATTAACAGTTTAAATGCTTTTATATGCCACTAAATTTATCAAAATTATGCCTTGCTTCTTAGCTTGATCTATTTTTATCATCTGATATTTAGCACATCTCTTTTTTCATCATTTCATCTCTAATCCCTCTGTTTATTTCTCCTTATTTACCTGCCCCCACTCATCCTAGACGCAGTTGAGTTTATCTTTATTTTGTTGTTTGTTTGTGTTGTTCTCATTTTCTGAAGAAAGCCGTATGTAGGTAGAAACCTCAGTATTTTGTTGTGTTCCTTTTTTGTAAAGCTGTCACCTTGTAGGAGTGCACGATACACCCCACTACTTGCTCCTGCTACCAGGTTAACAGCAGCTCTGCAATTATTTGCCTGCTCCCTCCTTTCTTTTAAAAAAAAAAAAAAAAAAAAAAAGTGAGAGAATTTTCATCATCGAGTGCCGTCTCCGCAACGAAGATTGACTACCACGGAGCGCCATTCTGTTCTGTCTCTTGCTTTGATGGTGCAGGTTGTCATAGGCTGATTTGTCCATCTTTTGATGTTACTCGTCCATGTTAGTCTTGGTCTGCCTCTTTTACCTTGTATCTTCCCTTCCAAGATTACTTTTAGTAGGCTGTTATGTCTTTTAACATGGCCCAAAAAACGCATTTGTCTTGTTTGAATTGTGCTTAGTAGTTCTCTTTTCATTTTTAGTTGTATTAAGACTTCATCATTTGTTTTCTTTTCCTTCCATCCAATTCTACCTACTCTTCTATATATCCACATTTCAAAGGCTTCAATTCTCTGTTCTGTTTTCTTGTCTAATGTCCATGTTTCTGCACCATATAGGAATATTGAGAAGATGTAACATTTTGCTATTCTTAGTTTTAGCCCTAGTGTTATTTGTTTTGATGTTAGTATGTTCTTCGTGACATTAAAATTACTTTTTGCCATTCCTGTTCTTTTGTTTATTTCAGTTGTACATTTTCCATCACTGGTTATAGTATGTCCAAGGTAGTTGTAGTTCTGAACTGTCTCCAGGTCTATTCCTTCAATTTTGTTATCCACTGGTGGGTTTTGAGTATTTTCTTTTTTTATGATCATAGTTTTAGTCTTTTTTATATTCATATCTAGTCCATATTTTTTGCTTGTCATGTTTATTTCATTAAACTCTTTACGTCCGTGGGAGCTCTGTCATAGACGCTTACTTTTTTAGCTATTATCCAAATGAACGCTGACAGAGACTCTTTCATTTTATTTCGTTATTGTAAAAATTAAACATTTTAAATTACTCGATCAGCAAGGGAAATCACTCTAATATAATTTACTGTCCTTAGGTGACCACATGCGTTAAATATGTTTACAAATTTGGTCGAAATTTGAGTTGTTTTGTAAAGTATTCAATCAGCTGATTTGCGTTTATAAATGGCTAGCAGCAGTGAAGTATCGTTTGCTCCTAAACGCAAATTATTATTAACAGCAGAAAAAGCTAGAGAATTATGTTATGAGGACTTTGAATGTGATAGATAGTATAGTGATCTCGATGATATTAATTTTATTTATTATGAATGAAGTCGAAGAAGCAAATATGCTTAGTAGTTCCAGCAGTTCTGAAAGGGAGCTACAGAAACCTGAACCCAGTGCCAAGCTTAGAAAAATATTGCCTAAAGTGTCTTCTAGTGGTACTAGGGGTAGCTCTTGTGAGTGGAATTTAGTACCAAACAGTAACACTACCAACAATAACAAAACAATGATCATCATTATGATGAAACTGTTACTGTCAACAATTTAATATTTCATCCTAAAGAAGGGTGCAGTCCTGGAGTCAATGAAAAGTCTGGCCTCAGTAAACAGTCATCACCCTTTGACTGTTACAAGGTATTGCTTACTGACAATACTCACTGTAGATTTTATTGTCAATTCTATAAATGAATATGCTGGACATAAAATAAGTATAACCAGAGATCATGTTTCAATAATTGGAAGGAGTTTTCTGAGTTTTCACGGTATGTATTTTTAAATTTATGGCAACGACCATTGCCATCGGACTAGATGTCAGGCCCTCTCTGCGTGACTATTTCTCAGCGGAGACTCAATGTTTCAGTACTCCTTTTTGTTTCAAAAATTTCAAATATTTTTTAGCATTTTCCAAACAATGCTGCATGTTGGTGGGCCTGTATCTGAAGGAAAAAACAAAATAGAGCCTTTTGTTGATCTGCTCACAGCCAATTTCAAAGCTGCTTTTACTCCCTTTCAAAATATTTCCATCGATGAAATGATTATTGGATTCAAAGGAAAGTGGAAGTACAAGCAGTTCAATGCGACAAAGCCAAGACAAAACATATGATTTCATACAGCGACAAGGAACGCAGTTGTAAGGTTTGTAGCAAACCTAGTGCCCCAAGACAGACTAATTTTGTGTGTGAAGGATGTGATGATAGGCCGCATCTACATCCACACTGTTTCAAACTGTGGCACACAAAGGCCACATTCAGACTTGTCAATAAATTAATTAAAATGCTGCGGCATATATTGTACGTAAACTTTAAATTTAATCTATTTACCCGTGTAATATATTTAGTTGACCGCCACACCTCCCTTCTGAAGTACAAAAAAAATTTCACATAAAAATGACATACCATGAAGAATTGTGTGTATAGTGCAAACTAGTTTCCGTAGGATAGTGAAACTTTCCTAATTTGTTCAGAAGTGGATATATTTACTTGGAAACACATTTCCAGCACTGTTGGATTAACCTTCATACCCATTTTGGGTAGGTGAGTACCAATTTTTATATTTAAAAAAAATTTTTTTCAAAAAATTTTAATAATTAATTGCTTAAATTCTTATCCTTCAATTTTTTTTTCCAAAATATTGTTTCTAATTATGAATCTGTGTCCTTTTCCCTTCAATTTGATGCCTAATTTATATGTATATGACTTTTTATAGTGAAAATATGAAAGATTTAGTGAAAGAAGTTTTTTTCAGGAAAAATAACTGGCAAAACAGTAGTGACTGGGTAGAAAAACTACGGTCATTAAGAGTTAAGTAATTGTAGATCTTTAGGATTTTCTGCTAGTAGTACAGTATCATCAGCAGAGAGAATTTTAAATAATATTTAATTGTATCTTACATTCTTTATTCATTAAGTACAGAAATAACAGAGGGGGTTGGTCAGAGTCATACGCAGAGACCATTACATGATGCCCATTGTCAGATTCACAATGAGACACCACATGAGATGAGACTGATGTTGTCATTGAGTCATTATATACATTCTGTCCACACCAGTCCCAGAACAGACTCCCTGGACAGAGGAATCAGGATTATCAATACAAATACAGGCAGCTTCCCAATGTGGATCTGTTGTCTAACCTTTTTATTAATATTTTCCTTTCAATTTATTTGGGTTTTTTAAATTTTAAACAAATATTTATTATTTATAGGTAACGTGTTGTATGCTTGTTCATGTTGAAAGCCTTTGCGCCGAAACGTCTTTTTGATTTGTGCTGTCCACTATTACGTGAAGCTTTAACTTTAACCATATCGTTTTTTTAAAATATATTTATTTTTTTTTTTATTTCTCCTCACTATTATTAGCTTCAGAACTTCTGCTTCACTACACTGACTACTGTTTTATTACTTTGCATTTTGATGTAATTTATCATAAATGATCTGATATGATGTCTTGACCCTATCAATCATCTCAATGTCTATACAAAGTCTATAGTTATAGTAGTCTATCTATAAATAATTATAGAATATAGAAGAATAGGGGAGGCCGGTGAAAGTGAAATCTGGCGAACGAAAAAAAAAAATGTGAATTGATCGATGTAGGAGATATTTCCTACCTGAATGTCCCCACATAGAGACGCATACTCTAATAGTTAAAGCAGCTATTAGAAGGAACACAACTTTCCAATAAAATGCCAAGGGATATCTTTGATACGTGGATATCGCCATGTTCATAAAAGTGTAAACAAACACTATACAGCAGAGAGCAGTACAAAATTGTTTGTTTTTCACGCAGTCCAACATCCTAAACGTTTATTAAAAATTTAAATGCACCCCGTTAGTCGTTAATCTTGCCACTTTAGAAACCTTAATAAATGCGATGCTTTCGAAAACAAATATCTCAGGAGAAATATGCTGTATACAATGCAATTAATTCATGACTAGTGCAGAAATAAGAGAAACCATCATGCAACCAACATTTTCATCTGTAATAATAAAAAGAAGGTCGGCATATATTCGTCATATCTGATGAGTGGTGATAACAAGAACATTTTAAATCAAGCCCTTCAATTGGAACAGTAGGCAATAGAAAAAGAAGTCGGCTAATATAAACAATAAGAAGAATACTAATAAAAGAGGGATCAACAGCTGAAATCGACCAAGAACCAAGACTTGGCCTCTAACGAGAGACTACAAGCCCTATGCAAAGTTTGACGATGTTGGAAGCAAAACAGCAACGAATGACCAGGGATATACTTTTTTTCTTCTTCTGTTCTATAGTCGTCTTCGGTCTTAGATTAACTAATGACAGAAACCTTAAATAATGCATACCCCCCCCCCCCCTTTCTTTTCCATAACCCCAAGGACTAACTGTAACGGAGAGGTGGGATGGTGAATCTAATACAACTGATCTTATACTTATGGTAATGACCCGATTCGCTCAGCTGATTCTGATCAACGGCTGGTATATCATTGCACAGTGGGAAATGCTAAAAGAGTCGATGCAACAAACATCAAAAGCGTTCATACTACCAGTGAGGACAAATTAAAGGAAGAAATAGATGACAGATTATATTTTGCAGCTAATGGATACAAGAAGAAGAAATAAAGAAAATAAAGATGAGTATAAAAGGTTAAATAAAGAAATTGTAGTAAAATGCAATGAAGCAAAAGAAGCATGGCTAAAAGAGAGATGCAAAGAAATAAAATTGCATCAAAAAGGAGATGCTAAAGCTATATACAAACAAATTGAGGAATTAACAGGAAGAAAAACGCAATCAAAAACTGGATGTTTAAGATCAGAGAAAGGAGAACTGTTGATTGATCAAGAAAACATAAGGAACGATGGACAGAATACATTAAGGATCATTATAATGATGAACGAACGGAAGTAAATATTAAGGATAATGGAGAAGGACCAGAAATACTAAGAGAAGAAGTGAAAGACGCCTTGCGCAATATGAAAACAGGCAAAGCTCCTGGACCAGATAATATAACTAAAGAAGAGATTGAAGCCATGGGTGATTTTGGAATATAAATAATAACAAAAATATTGAATGATATCTACAACAGCGTATATATACCAGACGACATGCTCAAATCAATATTCATAGCCCTACCAAAGAAATCGGGTGCAATTGAATGCGATGATCATCGCACAATAAGCCTTATGAGTCATATGACTAAGATATTACTAAGAATCATCATGCGAAGAGTGCGAAACAAAATCAGTCCAGAAATTAGCGATGAACAGTGTGGTTTTGTTAGAGATAAAGGAACAAGAAAGGCCATTTATATCATAAGATCTTTAGTAGAAAGAGCCATAGAGGTGAAAACAGATCTATACCAATGTTTCATAGATTACACCAAGGCATTTGACAAAGTAAAGCACCAAGAAATAATCAACATTTTAGAAAGCATAAACATAGACAGCAAAGATCTAAGAATAATAAAGAACATGTACTGGCAACAAACAGCGGCCATAAGAACTGGAAACCAATTGGGAATGTTTCAACAAATAAAACAGGGTGTTAGACAAGGTTGTGTGCTGTCACCAGATTTGTTTAATATTTATAGTGAGATTATTTTAAGATCCATAAGGTGCATGCCTGGAATAACAATTGGAGGTCATAATATAAATAATCTAAGGTATGCTGATGATACAGTATTAATAGCTAAGAGTGAAAATGAGTTACAAGAAATGTTGGACATTATAGTGAAGGAAAGCAAAAATAAAGGACTCGGCCTTAATAGCAAAAAAACAGAGGTAATGGTAACAACAAAGAAAAATACATCACCTCAGTGCAAAATAAAGACAAGTGGAACAATATTAAAACAAGTAAATGAATTTAAATATTTGGAAACTTTGTTAACCTCAGACGGAAGATGTACAAAAGAGGTGAGATGTAGAATGGCTCAGGCAAAAGTAGCTTTCCAAAAAATGAGGAAAATACAATGCAATCCATTTTTGACAATAGAAACAAGAAAAAGAGTTCTTAAATGTTACGTAGAGCCAGTCTTAACATACGGATGCGAGTCATGGACAATAGGACAACAGACAAGAAAATCACTGGAGTCTGTAGAAATGTGTTTTTACAGAAGAATGTTGAGAATACCATGGACAGCTAAGAAGAGTAATGAAGAGGTTCTGAGAGAGGTCAAAGCAAAAAGAGAGCTAATTTCCAATATTAGGAAGAAACAATCATCATTTTTTGGCCATGTAATGAGAAGAGAACAACTTGAATATATTGTAACAACTGGAAAAAATTGAGGGACGAAGAGATAGAGGGAAGCAAAGAGAAAAAATAACAGACAGCTTAAGAGAATGGCTTGGCAGAAGGTCAACAATAGAAATGATAAATAGCTGCCGAGATCGAAAGTTGTGGAGAGACATGTACACCCACGCCAGCAGGCCCGGTACTTGATGGTGATGATATCATTGCAATTGTGGCCGGAGTTTCTCTACACTTGACTCGAAATGACATTAAAACATATACAGTTAAACAGAGGTGCTGGGCTTCATCACTATTACTGCAAATATTAGTCGACAAATATTAATATTGAGTTCACTCCACAGTGCCGAGAATACTTATGTCCTAAAGCTACCTTGCTAAGCGCATGTACCGGGAATATGTTAGTGACCATATTTTTCCATTACCACGGCACATTGTTGGTTGATGTTAGTATCATGTCAGACTGCAGTTACTTCCAAGAAAAATCTCTGGTATATATTTTTAGAGGCTATGTGAACCCTGTGGCCTTTGTCGAGAAAAAAATGTGGCCAATTATGGGAATCGAACATGAACCCATCTGATCAAAAAGCAAACATACTAACTACTCTGCCATCGGGACTTCATTCAAGCTGGAGCCAACACGCTGACGCCAAATGTGAGTCGTGTTCAGAAGTAGGGAGAACTCACGCGACGAGATACCTAGGGGGTCACAGTCTTTGTTTGATCGGAGCCTTGCTTTTACCAAGCATGTAGACTAGGTGGTATTGAAAACCAGAAGAGGTCTAGCTGCAGTTAGGGTCATGGCATCAGCACAAATTGAGCAGCGTCATATTGTTCCCTTACTCCAGGGGCTGGCGTGTCTGTGGCTGAGCATGCACTTGTGATCCTGACTCGGCAATACGCAAATAGAACGGTTAGAAAAAGATACAAAATCAGGCATAGCGTATCAACCTTAAGTGCACAAAAGATACTGAGTGTAGGGGATTGCATTACCTCCTCCATTGTCTCATCATGACAGATAGAATAAGACTTTGCGAGTACATGCCTACCTTCGAATCAGCTCTGACCCACATCATCGCAATACTGTGAATTTAGGGGGTCAAAAGCCAGCAAAAAAAGAAAAAAAAGAGGAAAATCGTGGATGGAGCAAACTATGGATATTGCTCAGCGGGTGTGTTCAATTGCGGATATAGAACTCTGGGAAGAGTGGGTACGAGTTGTTGAATTATTTTCGGGTCATCATCTTTGCAGTCCGAACATGTCCACATGTTCTCAGATCCCCTTCTTAGCAAGTTCCGCAGCTTTCAGCGACTGACGACTCCAGTTCTGTATTGGTTGATAAGTCCTCTTAGTCCAAAATGGGTACGAGTACTGTTAGAGTGCAGTACGTCCTTTCTTGTCGTCATCAAACTAGATAGAGAATGAAGGCAATAAGATCCATTGGAAGGAGAAGTGCAAGACTTAATTTTTTAAGAACTTTTCTGATAGTGACGCATTTATTTACACAGATGGATATGTTATTTGGTATGTACGCAGCTCGTGGGCTTTCACGGCTCATGTTGGAGCCAGAACTTTTAAGGAAGACAGTGTTTTTTCATTGACTTCAAGTAGTTTGACCATGCAAATTATGGCAGTTATAAAAGCATTGGCATGGCTTGAGACACAGACATATACACATGTGTGTTTCCTCAATGACTCGACGAGTTATAGTCAGAATGATCACAACTGGCTGTGCTCGAAGGCCGTGGTTAGAGTCTCTGGGAACGTCTTTTCTAAAAAGTGTCTGGTTAATTTTTTGTGCCAGGGTATGTGGGGAGTATAAGAGGTAATGAACACTCTGACAGACCTGCCAGTTTGGCTGATGTTGAGTATGGAAGGCCAATGGACTGTTGTAACATTCTGAGTGCCCTCATGGGCGCTGGACGAAAAAAAAAGACTAAAAAGAATGAGCCTAAATCCGCAGCCATGAACAGACTTCACGAATATCATTTCAAGATGGGAGATGTCAGATTAGGGTGCTATACAGGAATCCAAAGAAGGCTTGTCAACCAAAACAACACGGGTGTCGTTACTTGCTACTCGTTGGTGGATATACTTCTGACCACTTATGGACCTATTGACTAAACTAAATTGGTCTCAAGGTAAAATGATTTCATTCATCTCAAAGAAGAGGTTGTTGCTTGTATTGTACACAGCATGCGATTAAAAAGTGATCTTCATTGTCATTTTTTGGATTGCAATTATGGTCTAATATAATCTAGAAGACTGTGGTTGAACAGGTAGTGTCTCACCAAGAAGTAGGCATAACCACCAAGGTAAAAACAACAAAGTCGGTGTGTTATATAATTTAATCTTGCTGGCGTAAACGAGACCTAGGAGAGTTTAGTCAAGTTCTTGTTTACAATTCTAAGTACCCATCTTGACATTCAGACACAAGTTGGAATATATATAAATATATTTGTCTATATTTGCTTATGTATACAGGACTATTTCCTCAGCAAATTAAAAAAAAAGAGTTTATTAACTCCAGCACCTAGTTGCATAAAACGAGACAGAGAAGACAATAACAGACTTTCTCAGAGTTTGAGAATTTGCAGGTCATGCTATGTCTTTCCCCCTATCACTAGGACGAAACGCATAGTCCTACCCATGTCCTTGCAGTGTTGCCACATTTTTTTATATACCTCTGTCATTGGTCCGGATTTGATGTCGAAACTTGGCATAAGTGTTCAACTCTTAAAGATGCTCCAAGGTTAGAGGCCATCTTTCACAATGGTATTTTTCTGAGTTACGAAAAGCTGAGCCAGGTGGCTCTGAAGTCTGCAGTGGCCTTATCCTAGACGGTTTGTGTGTGCCTTGGTAATTTATTAATAACTTTTGCTTCCAACTTGTTCTGAGTTTCTGTGGGTATCTATTTCTCTTGCGCTCTTTCTGGCATAAACCCGATGACTACTTAAGGAAAGGTAGACCTCTACATCATCTGACCTCACAAGAGTGTTAAGTGGGCATAGACGCATTGTGATTTGTACAACTGTGATATTTGCGTCCTTTGGCCCAACACATCTGACTTCAGCACTACACTTTTAAGTACCAGGATGCCTTATATCCCTACACGCTTGATCAGACTAGACTGGTTTGTCTTTTTTTAAAGAGGTACCACAAAGAGGTGGAGTAGGGTCTGGATGGTTCTGGTTCTCTGATCCTGGTGTAAGCATTTAGCTATGAGTTGCTGACAGTTTCCAGCTCTTTTACTGTCAGGTGCCTTGCCTCCTTTTTAAATACAATAGGACTTCACAACTGTCAATTGTGTTGAGGAGATCAGCTACCTTGCTTCCAAGAATTCAGCATCAGAAGGGTATCCATTACAGGGCCACCTTTGTACTTACATGCAGCTGATTTCACTCCATAATTTATATCAGGGTAATTCTGGATTCAACAAAGAAGAGCTCTGACATGGTTCTGGCTTATACAGTGAAGTAAAATATACTGTGGAAGAAGCTTTGGACAAGTGACCCTGCCTAGCGGATCAAAGATCGGCTAGCTCAGAGTTCACACACACAAGCACACACAGTTAGAGCATAAATTAAAACATGAAACTAGAACATGATAAAATAACAGATTCTATTTTATATAAAGTATGTCTGCAGTCATACAATTTTCATCAGTTAAAAAGAACATTAAAAAAAAATTATTATTAATTTAATTGTGGTCAACCTTCCATGCGGAGACAGCGTTAAGTGAAGAAGTGTGGTTTAATTGTTTTTTTTCATCCTTAAAAAGAAACATAATTTTTGTGTTAGCTAAAAATCAACTGAATTGCAAATGTGAGTCTAAGATAATGAAATAGCAACAAATATTAAATTGAAGAAAGAATAAACTGCTTAAAGAGAAATTGTGAAAAAAATGGGGGCTCTGTCTTGCCAGGTGGCATATAGGGAATATGGTGTTAATGCTTGTAATTTTATAGACCTCTGGTACATTATTTTTTTAGTAATGTGTTCAGCATTACGGAAGATAAGCACTTATATCTTCTTCTTCTTTCCTTCATCATTTGCCTTTCAGCGTCGAGGGGAGATATAATTTGCAGTCTTTTGCTCTTCTGTTCGCCTCTGCTGCCATTATGTTTCCTAGTGCTTATATATTCCATCCATCCATCCATCTTTTTCGTGGTCGACCATTGAGTCTGGTATTCTCACAATGTTTATTGATGGTTCGTTGTGTTTTGATCTTTGTGCCTTGTCACTTGGCCAAACCATTTTAATTATCTCTTGAAAAAATATATACACACAATTGAATTAGCACTTAAAAGAACACACATGATTGAATTAGTACTTGAAGATACAAATATCAAATTAAATTAGCACTTGAAGAAAAAACATGCATCAAATTGAGCAAAAGCCCTGAATTAAGAAACATAAGAATAACAATTGAAATTAATTGTTATATTGGAGCATTAATATAATTTCAAAATGATATAAATTTGTTAAAATAATTTTTTCTTTACAAGCTAAATTACATTTTAATTTATAGATGCACTGTCTGATAGAATATTCATTTGTCTAAAACCTCTGGAAATCACAATCTGGTACTGGATAAGTTACAAATACATAACATTTTATAACAATCTGGTACTGGATTAGTTACAAGTACAAAACAGTTTATAACAATCTGGTACTGGATTAGTTACAAGTACATAACAGTTTATAACAATCTGGTACTGGATTAGTTATAAGTACATAACAGTTTATAACAATCTGGTACTGGATTAGTTACAAGTACATAACAGTTTATAACAATCTGGTACTGGATTAGTTACAAGTACATAACAGTTTATAACAATCTGGTACTGGATTAGTTACAAATACATAACAGTTTATAACAATCTGGTACTGGATTAGTTACAAATACATAACAGTTTATAACAATCTGGTACTGGATTAGTTACAAGTACATAACAGTTTATAACAATCTGGTACTAGATTAGTTACAAGTACATAACAGTTTATAACAATCTGGTTCTGTATTAGTTACAAGTACATAACAGTTTATAACTATTGAATTTTAAGGCTAGGGAAATTTAGAAACAAGTGCAACATGGATAAGAAATAATGCATAAGCGGGTATACGAATGGATTAATATGAGGATGTAAGGTTATATTAATGAGAGGGTGTAAGAGTAAATTAATGTGAGAATGTTAAAATAAATTAATGTATGTAAGAAAGAATAAATTGAATGCAAGAAAGGGTAAATACGAGGATCTAAGAAGGAATAATTGTGATAATGCAAGAAAGAATCGTCTTCTTCAGTGATAAATATAATAAACAGGATAACAATTAATAAATGTAAGGATGTAAGAAAGAGTGGATGTAAGAAAAAGTGAAAAGGAAGGACATAAGAAAGAGAAGATGTAAGAAAGAATAAATAAGACTATGTAAGAAAGAATGAACATGAGGATATAAAAGAAAATGTGAATATAAGAACGATCTGCAATCTGCTCAACAGATGATTCAATAAACCATCTTCATCAACATCCTAAATCACTTCACAATATCAGTACTTAAAAGTGCTATCAAATGCAAAATTGCTAACCTTTTCTAATTGTTCTTGTTATCTGGACAATTAACTGACCCAGTTCCTAAGTTAATGTTTGCTTTTCATTTGAATGAACCATCACATGATTCACGGGGGAATAATCTATCCATCTATTATTTTTTGAGCCTAAGATGATACACAGGACTAAAAGTCTAGACTCTCTATGTTTGGCGATCTTTCATTCTTTGCTATCAAGTGTCTGACCTTGCAGAGGACCCATATTATATCTCACCACACGTCCATGTTCTGGGTAAAAAAAAAAAAGTAATATACACCCGTCACGCCAATGGTGTTAGTGACCATACATTTTACAGACCTTCGGCACATGATTTTTGGGGTAATGTGGTCAGTATTACGCCCGTGCCGCTTTACTTTCCCACAAAAAAAATCCGGTACCCATTAAAGGCTGGGTGAACCGGAAGCCGTCATTTGGGATCGAACCTTACCTCTTGTCCTTTGTAGTCCAGTTCACTAACTACTGAGCTATCGCGGCTCTCCATGTTCTCAAAAACTTGGCAAAGGAGCTGATTCCTGATGTTGTAGCTTTTCTCGCCTCAGTTTAAGAGTAAATAATACAGCAAAATAAATCTCCCATACTGTTTGGAGAGCTGTGTGTTCAATTTGTTGGGCGATACTATTAACTGCTCTATAAAAATGGAACTGCTGAATAATAACTGGTCATTTGGAAGAATAAAAATATTAGGATGTGTGCTACCACAACAAAAGCCAAAACAAAAGTCCTATTATCGTTGAAATAATATTGGCCAGTTTTCTTAAATTTTCCAGCAGTTGCTCAACTAAAGTGTGCAGGTCATTCACTGTGCTGAGGTCTTCTTACGTGGTCAAAACAATGAGAGTTCTAATAGACACTGCCTAAGAGAACAATGAGAGTTCTAATAGACACTGCCTAAGAGAACAATGAGAGTTCTAATAGACACTGCCTAAGAGAACAATAAGAGTTCTAATAGACACTGCCTAAGAGAATAATGAGAGTTCTAATAGACACTGCCTAAGAGAACAATAAGAGTTCTAATAGACACTGCCTAAGAGAACAATGAGAGTTCTAATAGACACTGCCTAACCATAATGATGATAGGTCTACATACAAATTTCAACACTCTAGATTTACTGAAAGTGACACCTTCCCATTGAATGGTTGCTGACACCCTCTCCAAAAAGGCAGTAGAAAGGTCCAGTACAAACATCTAGTGAGCTATGGAGAGGTTAAGACAATCAGGCTAAGACAGTCATATGAAATAAGTGCAGCACAAACTAGATGCCAAAGCTGCAAATAAACAAAATGCAGGAGTCAAAATATCTGTTGCCATGACACAACCAGATCATCATTTTTCACCTCAAAACATGCCACTGCAGACTCCTGAGCCACTTTAACCATCCCGGAATATTCCAAACTGATGAATGTCACTGAGGCCCAGACATCAGAACACCTGCCCAGACATCAGAACACCTTCTTCAGTCATGCAACAAGGCCCAGACAAGAGAACCCCTTCTTCAGTCATGCAACATAGGTCAGATTTCAGAACACCTTCTTCAGTCATGCAACATAGGTCAGATTTCAGAACACCTTCTTCAGTCATGCAACAAGGCCCAGACATCAGAACACCTTCTTCAGTCATGCAACAAGGCCCAGACATCAGAACACCTTCTTCAGTCATGCAACAAGGCCCAGACATCAGAACACCTTCTTCAGTCATGCAACAAGGCCCAGACATCAGAACACCTTCTTCAGTCATGCAACAAGGCCCAGACATCAGAACACCTTCTTCAGTCATGCAACAAGGCCCAGACTTCAGAACACCTTCTTCAGTCATGCAACAACTATTCTGAATTTTGACGTCAAACCTGGCCCAACAACACTGACAAACAAACAAAATTTTGGAGACAATATAAAGACCTGGAAAAGACTGCAGACTTTGTCCTGACAACAGAAGAAAAGAAATAACATGACCATAAGGACCTCAAATGTGGAGAGAGAGAGAAAGAGGGGAGAGAGAGAGAGAAAGAGCGGGAGAGAGAGAGAGAGAGAGATTGACTGAAAATGACTGTGACATATAGGCTGACAGAAATGCAGTTAGGTCAATTCTTGTAACACACCCATTTCAAATAAAATGTGCTGTTATGTCTTTGTGATTACAAGTGGAACAACTCCTAACATCTCGTATAAAGTACTTTGATATCTGTACACTTATCTATCTGTAACTATAGAGTATATTTAGTATATTTTACTATTATGATTCCGATTAAAATTAAACTCTTGATACGCAACATTGGCTGGAAATTCTGTAATAAAACATTCAACATTTTTGAAGTTTTCATTTTAATCTGAATCACAATAGTAAAATATACTAAATTTGCTCTAAAAAAATAGGTATCTGATCTGTATAATTATGGATTTTAATTCGTTTGCAGTGATACTGGGGCCTTCCATAACCATAACCATAACTGTACACTATACTCCTGTGGATGAATGCTACCTCACGACTGTGAAGTAGGAAGAAAATAACTCCTCCCCACATTGAATTTCTCTCAGCGAGATCAACGCCACAACTTTCAGATGTCTGAAATTATTTGAAACCAAACAATTGTATTAAAAATATGAAATTATATTCATTTTACATATATACCATATACTTGTACTGGTATGCATATATATATATATATGTGTGTGTGTGTGCTAGTTTGATTAGTGTTATTTTTAAATATTTACACCGTTGCCTATATATTGTTCTTAAGATGGCACAGAGGGCAGTAATTCTAGACTGTTTGCAATAATCTTAGTTATCAAGCATCGGACCTTGCACAAGACATGCATTGCATCTCATCACACGACTTTGTTCTGGTGAGTTGTTTAATCTACACGAGGGAGCTGATGCCTTCTATTGTTGCCTCTCGCCTCAGTGTTCTTTTCAGTGTTTCTTTAGAACAGTTTCTTTTTCTTTAACCCTCTGGTTCCCATTTGAGGGCCTGCTTTGAGATTTTCCTGTTGTCTCTTCTCATCACATGGCCAACATATGTCCACCTTTTTCTCTTGGTTATAGTTAATATCTTTGGATGCTTTGTCACTTCTATTATTTCTGCAGTGATCTTAATTCATCCGTTCCATATTATCATTATAATCACTGTACTCCAGGAAGTAAAGAATAGTGACACTGTGACCTTCCAGGCATGTCGTAAGAGGCTGATCGATGGCTTGACAAGCTGTCATTGTAAAAAGTATTGTTATGGAAACAGCGCCATAGATTTTAGAGCAGTGATCTCTGCAATATGTGCCATTTTGGCACGGAAGGTTTCTGTTTTTGAGATTGTGGTTCTGCCCTATGTGCCATCTTCGGCTCGAAAGGACAATAGATAGATAGACTTCAAGGAAACCATTTTTGTTCAATCCATTTCACCAGTAGAAGTATTGAGTTATTGAGTTATTTGCGGGTCATCATCATTGCACTCCGAACATGTCCATAGGTGCTCAGATCCCCTCCTCAGCAATTCCCTCAGTGTCCAGCGACTGACGACTCCAGTTCTATGTTGGTTGATAAGTCCTCTTACACGGCCACCAAGTTTCTCATTTCTGGCCGTGCCCATCTTAACTCCTATTTCCATCATCCGAAGAAGTGACGTTGATCTGTGTTTGTCGAAGTCCTGTGCTCTTCCAACATCTCGAAGGGCATTGATGATGTCCGCCCAGTAGAAGTAGTAAGATCCTAAACAAGTCCTCAAGTGGGAAGCAATCAGCAAAGAAAGAGGCTGACCTAAAGGAACACATGCAAAAGGCAACAACAGCGGCCATTAGCTCCCTTGCCAAGGTTGAGGGATTCATCCGGCACCGAGATGTTTGGTGAGACACAATGGGAGTCCTGTACAAAGTTTGATGTTTAACACTAGGTTACAAGACCATAGTAAAATTTACCACATCAAAACACAAATTCCTCTAAATTTGACATTTTCCAATGTTCGAACATTACCCCCCCATCTTGTGTACCTTCCTAATTAGGTAATTAGCACTTCCTGTAACCCCTGATTTGTTTCCATTACTACTTTTTTTTGCTGATGGTAGTCATCAAACAACACTTTGTGACTCGGAAAACACAGCAAATAATGCTATGTGGTCACCAAACATAGTGACAGACTTATGGTGACCGTACTGATAGACATTGTAACATGTCCGCTCCATGAGGTGAAACTGAAGATAAAAATCAACCAGAGCCAGGAATTTCGAATCCCCATGTTATGCCTAGTGTGAACACACAGGACTGTGTCAACAGTTCAGAGAAATTACTATTTTTAGAGAACCTTATGTTACATTTAAGTTGTAGTAATTTTTACTACGGTATCATAACTGGGAGAGTTACAGATAGGTATCATAATTAAGGGTTAATAACAAAGATTGTGGGACTTGGAGTTTAGAATTTCTGTCCAAAAGGACAATAGACAGACAGACATACATGCAGGTAGACAGACAAGAGAGGCAGGCAGACATATAGACAGAAAGACAAGAAAGTAGGTAGACAGACAGAAGGGCAGATAGACAGGCAGCTAGATAGACAGGCAGTCAGATAGACAGGCAGCCAGATAGAGACAAGCAGATACTTAGATTAATTTTGCTCCTTATTTTTATCCCTGTCTCCACGACGTGTGATTGGATTACCTCTGTGCTCCTTCTGCAGCCTGTAGGCTTGATGCATAATGGTTGTTGGGTAAATACTGTCTAAGACGAGCTGGGAAACTACATGGCAAATTAAACTCTTGATACGCAACATTGGCTGGAAATTCTGTAATAAAAAATTCAACATATTTGAAGTTTTAATTTTAATCTGAATCACAATATTAAAATTTAATTGAAATTTTTTTTAAAATTTAAAATTAGGCATATTTTATACTCTATATGTATTTTTTATTTTCTGAGCAACATTTTTCAGTGAAAGTGAGTGAGTTAGTAATTTGGATGATTCCACTGGCACGGGTGGTTGAACAAATATGGATTTTAATTCGTTTGCAGTGATACCGGGGCCTAACATAACCATAACAAAGTAAAGAGCCCTATCACGCCAAGTGGCTTAGAAGGGAATATGGTGTTAGTGACCATAATTTTTACAGACCTTCAGCGCAAGATTTTTGGGGTAATATGGTTGGTATTACGCCCGTGCCACTTTACTTTCCCAGAAAAAATCTGGTACTCATTTAAAGCTGGGTGAATCCAGAAACCGTCAATCAAGATCGAACAAGACCTCTTGTCATATGTAGTCTAGTTTACTAACCAGTGAGCTACCGTGGCCCTCATTATGTCACTAGATTATGGCAAAGTCTGTGCCTTTTGGCTTGATGCAAACATCTTTAATGTGGGTGGATTTGCTATTAATTTTATGCCATGGCAGTGACCATTTTTGGCCTACTCTTTTAGACTTTTAACTAACTATCTATCTATTGACCTTTCGAGCCATAGCCGGCCCATAGGGCGTAGACCAAGATACTCATTCTCTTATCTGAATTTTTGTTCTAGCAGTTTTCAATTCTTTTAAAGATATTTTATAAAATCTCACCATTTGTCTCTGTTCTGTGCAAACAGCTCTATCTCATTGAGGGAGCCGATTCCTGCTGCTCTTGCCTCTCTCATCAATGTTCTTCTCAGTGTCTCTCTGGGTCTTCCTCTTTTCCTCTTACCTGTTGTTTCCCATATGAGGGCTTGCTTTGCTATTCGGTTATTATCTCTTCTCATCACATGTCCAACATATGACCATCGTCTTTTCTTTATTACTGAAGATATTAGTGGTTGATTGGTGATTTCTCTAATTTCCTCGTTTGTTTTGAATTTGTTCCACGCTATACCAAATATTTTCCTTAGACATTTATTTTCGAATGCGTTCAACTTTGTTTCTATATCTCTTGTTGTTTTCCAGCTTTCACATGCATACATAAGGGTTGATAGTACATTTGATTTGAATAGTCTAAGTTTTGTGTTTGTGCTGATGAGTTTTGATTTCCACAATTTTTCAAGGCTTCTGAAAGACATTGCTGCTTTAGCTATTCTGATTCTAATTTCTTTGCTTGTATCCCCTTCTCGATCAATGTGACTTCCAAGATAGATAAAGTGATCGATCTCTTCCACTGGTTTGTTTTCCATGTATATTTTGTCGTCTGTTGGAATTAAGCTTTTCATGACTTTAGTCTTTTCATGATTGACCTCAAGCCCAATTTTGCTGGCTATTGATGATAGTTCATTTGTGTTTTCCTGCATCATTTTTATCTGGCTGCTGATGAGAACTATGTCATCAGCAAAGTTGAGGTCCTCCAAATGGTCTCCTTGTATCCATTTGATGCCTTTATTACCAGTGCAGCATTTCTTCATTATGGTTGGTTGCGTTCGCCTGATGACTAAAGTACTCTAGAGTATCGTGGTGGACTAGAATATTCCTCTTCATCATCTACCCTTACAAGGACATAGTGGACGTATCTGCGTTGTGTTGTGGTTTGCAGTGTAACTGTTATATTTGCGCCTTTTGGCCCAACACATTCGACTTCAGCACGATTTTTCATTATGAAGTCCATAACAACTCCAAATAACAAGGGCGATAAAATACATCCTTGCTTAACCCCAGTTATTAGACTTAACTACCATGGGTCAATTATAACATGTGAGAGTGCACACAGGGCCTCATTTTTTTGGTCATTATTCAAGAGGGCCAGAGAATGGTTCTCACTATCCAGTGACCAGGTGATGGCACAGCACAGAAGAAACTGAATTTGAAGTTAAAAATTCTCACCATCACCCTGTCTGCCTGTCTACCTGCCTGGTGTTGCTATGACTTATCTGACTGGACAATGCCCAGTAAAACATGTTCAGTCACTCACTCCTAGTATAGGTAAAAAATAAATGTTCCCATCCTTGCATACTAGACGTATGGGGAATGTGGTGTTAGTAACCATATTTTTCCATGACCCCAAAATATTTTTTGTGATGTGGTCAGTATCACACCAGGCCTCCTTTATTTCCCAGAAAAATCGCTGGTACTCATTTTTAGAGGCTGGGTGAACCCCAGTCTTTTCAGTCCAAAAAAATACTTGCCACTTCTGTGGATTGAACCCGAACCCTTCTGATCAGGAAGCAAGTTCACTAACCACTCAGCTACCGAAGCTACCCCAGTAAAGATGATCCTATATATTTATAAAGCATGAAATGTTTTAATATAACAGTTACTAAGCAACAGCATTAAAAATGAGGGGGCTAGTGCTTTTCCTCTTTGTCACTATTTATATTATATTATATAAAGTATAGAAAAAGTTATATTCATGCTGAATTCAGTCCTTTGGGACTTCGCTAAAGATATTAACCTGGCATCTGCAAACAACAACATAAAAAACAGCATAAGACCTTCTAAAAGGATGAATTAGTCATTAAAATACGACACAAATTCTGAAAAAAGAAGTCTCCCGAGAACACTCTGTTTTCCTTTGATGTAAAGAGAATTAAGAAGAGTTCAGAATAAATTTAATCAGGCAGGAGAACTCACGCTTGTTATGATTATTAACATATTGTCCAATGTTCAGGGGACAAACTGGATAAGGTGTCAACCAGCTGTCATCACAGGCAGGCAGTGGCCAACAGCTGTCACGACCTCGACAGGATCTGTATTTTAATTTTAAGTATTAAACATTTTATTATACAAGTATGGAATTTGTCAAAAAATTTGAAACAAAGAAAGAGATCAGAAGCAGGATAGCAAAAGCAGCAGTGAATGTTAAAAACCTGGACAAAATATAGAAAACAAAAATACTAAGCAAGAAAAATAAACTTAGAATATTCAACTCTAAAATATTATCAATACTTACCTACACATGTGAAAGCTAGAAAACAACAAAAGAGATTGAGAAAACTAAACACTTTGAAGACAAATGCCTAAGAAAAATACTCTGTATACAATGGAATGAATTCAAGACTAATATTGAAATAAGAGAAATGGCCATGCAACCAACGATCTCATCTACCATTAGGAAGAGAAGATGGACATATGTCGGACATGTGTTGAGAAGAGACAAGAGAATTCCAAAACAGGCTCTTCTATATGAAACAACAGGATACAGAAAAAAAAGGATGACCAAGTGAGACACTAAAAGAAACACTTATAAGAGAAGCAAATCTGACAGGCATAGACTCATTAGATTAGATCAAACATCTCACCAAAAATAGAGACAGATGGCAAAAAACACTAACAATGAGCCCTAAGTGACATCAAGCAGTGTGGGAAAGATCAAGGTACATATTATGCTAGTTTGAAAATTGTCAAAACTTACGGCAATAAAAAATACAAGGTAAAAGAGGCAGAGGCAGACCAAGACTAACATCTATCTATCTATCTATTGACCTTTCGAGCCGTAACCGGCCCATAGGGCGTAGACCAAGATACACCTTCTCCTATATGAATTTTTGTTCTAGCAGTTTTCTTTTAAAGATATTTTATCAAATCTCGCCATCTGTCTCTGTTCTGTGCAAGCAGTTCTATCTCATTGAGACTAACATGGACGGGTAAAATCAAAAGATGGACAAATCAGCCTATGACAACCTGCACCATCAAAGCAAGAGACAGAGCAGAATGGCGCTCCATGGTAGCCAACCTTCGTTGCGGAGACAGCACTTGATGATGATGATGACGGCAATAAAAATATAAATAAAATATTTCTGTCGTAAAATCAAATAATTAATGCTGAAATAGGATTATATCACTTTTGCAACAAATTTTTTTAAGTTAATGGCATAAAATTACATTCACATTTCCAACATAGATACTCACTTTACTTTCCACTGTCTCTGTTGCCTTTTAATATTAAAGAAAAAAAAATCAATGCTTTCTTGTGCATTTCTAGTGTAATGCTCATCATGATGTCTGCCATTTCAATAATCCATTGTTTTCTTAAACTATCTTTTCCCCTTCTTTTCTAATTGTTTCCGTGTGTTATGTCTTTCTGAATAAAAAGCAGAATAGCGCAGGCCAAAATAACACTTCAGAAAATGAAAAATATCTTATGCAACAAATTTATGCCAATAGAAGTGAGAAAGAGAGTTCATTGGTGCTATATAGAACCAATTCTGACCTATGGAAGCGAATCATGGACAGTAGACAAACAAATGAAAAGATGTTTAGAGGCCACAGAGATGGGATTTCTCAGAAGAAAAGTTCCCTGGACAGCTAAAAAGACCAATGAAGAAATTCTCAAAGAGGCCAACACAAAAAGGGAACTCCTAAAAAACATCATAAAGAAACAATCAACATTTTTTTGGGCACATCATGAGAAGAGGAAAGTTGGAATACTTGGTTACAACTGGCAAAATAAAGGGAAAGAGAGATCACGGACGACAAAGAGAGAAAATACTGGATAGCTTGGTGTCATGGCATGGAAAACAGTCAACAACAGAATTGATACGATGCACTGTAGATAGAAGATTGTGGAAGGACATGATCACCTATGCCAACTGGTTTGGCACATGATGATGTCTCTCACGGGTGGCTGTCTGGTGGTGATAGTATTACTTGTCCAAAACATCTGATATGTTGTTTTCTAATATGATCCAGCACTGGAATTACTTAAACTCTTTTTCTTTTATCATCATTTATGATTTTATCTCATCTTGTCATATTCAGTGTTCTTCTTAGGCCCATCATTATAGTGAATTTTGTTGTTGGTCGTGTTAATATGAAAGTTGGTTCTTATACCAGAACTGCTATATATTGCCCCTTTTCTTTTAGATCTCACATATTTGCTCTTTTTATCTATCTGTCTGTCCATCCACCCACCCATCCATTCATCTATCTATTGTCATTTTGAGCTGAAGACAGAACCTAAGGCTGTGGAATTTGCTGGAAAAGAGATCTGAGTGCTTATGGACAGTTGTTTGGTGTGCTGTCAGGATAATCCAACAACTAACTAACTGATTGACTAACATGGTAGCTATGAAATATAATACCATCACACTTTGTGTCTTACAGATAGTATGGTGGTAGTGCCAGGTTTAACCGCTGGAACATTTTTTTATAATTATGGCCATTTTTACCCAACTTCTATCATTCTTTTTCAGAAAAATCTGGCACAAAAAAAAAAGGCTTGGGTGAACCTAAAAGTTATCAATCAAGATCAACACAAATCTCTTGATCTCAGTAAAGAAGTTTACTAACCACCCCTATACCACAGTGTCCAGTAGCTAAATAAGTCACAGATAACTGATATTACATTATGTCATATAGTTTGAAAGAGTTTTATATTTTTAAAAAAAATTAAATCATATCAGATCTTACTAGTTTTTTTTTTTTTTTAATTAAAAAAATTAATCTGTGGTTTCTTCTCATGATGCTACCGTTCCTGATCTCCTAGGTAGTGAGATCCACCAAAGTCTAGCCCTCTCAGATAATGGCAATTAACCGGAGGTTCTGTGTGCACTCATGTACATAAAAGAACTCTTGGCAGTTAAAATTGTTTTAAAGTAGGCAATAGAATTTGGTCGCTTCTTCTTCTTCTACCTTTCAGCTCCCTGTGGAGCATAGGTCTTCAACAAACACTTTCCAAGTCATTCTGTTTCTTGCCATTCTTTTAAGAACATTCCATGTTTTCTCCATCATCTTCATCTCTGCTTCTATTTGTCTTCTCCAGGAATTCCTTGGTCTTCCTCTTTGTCTTTTCCCCTGGGGATTCCAAAAAAGGGCCTGTTGTGTAATACTCTCAGTTGGCTTCCGTAGTGTGTGTCCTATCCAGCGTCATCGTCTTCGCTGTATCTCTTTATCCACTGGTATTTGACTGGTACATTTCCATAATTCTATGTTAGTGATTTTGTCCTGCCATTTCCATCCTTTTATTCTGCGTAAACATCCATTAATGAAAGTCTGTATCTTCATAATTGTTATTTTTGTATTAAATAGCAAAATTTGCAGCATCTTTGAGGGCCTCAATTTCAATTTTACAATTGTTTGAGAATTAATTTACTCTATCGATATATTGTACTATGTTTTATACTATTCAATTTTACAATTGTTTGAGAATTAATTTACTCTATCGATATATTGTACTATGTTTTATACTATGTATTGTATTATGTTTTGTACATTGAGGTTCACTGTACCTGTCTTTAGCAGACATTCTGCCTAAACTACTTTTCTAATTTTTTTATTTTCCTTGACCTTTTCACAATGTAGGTGTTGTTTGTCTCCCCTTGGAAATCAATCTTACCAGACTAGTGACTCATTCCCACTTGGGCCTATATCCAGTTTTCCTTCTCTTACATGGATTGCCCACTAGGATTAACAAGCTCCGCCTACATGGATTGTTTTACTAGGTTTTTTCCCCCAGTTTTTAATTTACTAGGATGTGCTCTTAAATATGTACCTCAAGTGACTTGTTTTTGAGCACATATCCCTGCCAGTATTAGACCTCAACATAGGCACTAGACAGTTTGTTGATGATAGTTTAGACATTTTGCTACATTTCTCTTATTAATTAGATAGATTAATAGAGATAAGACCAACATTATGAGAATTAATACAGTTGGCAATAACCAAATAAAACTAGGAGAAATACCTCTACTAGATGTACAATCTTACATATGCCTGGGCAATAATATATAGATAAAGAGGGAGGAACAGAAAATGATACCAAAATAAGGATATTAAAAGCAAGAGGAGCTTTCATTTGCACTGGGAAACATATGGAATTCCAAAGAAATTAGGTTAAATACAAAAAAAAAATTTTCAACTCAAATGATAAGTCGGTCCTATTATATGGCTGTGAAACATGGAGAACAAAATTGACAAAGATACAGACTTTCATTATTGGATGCTTACACAGAATAAAAGGATGGAAATGGCAGGACAAAATCACTAACATAGAATTATGGAAATGTACCAGTCAAATACCAGTGGATAAAGAGATACAGCGAAGACGATGGCACTGGATAGGACACACACTACGGAAGCCAACTGAGAGTATTACACAACAGGCTCTTTTTGGAATCCCCAGGGGAAAAGGCAAAGAGGAAGACCAAGGAATTCTTGGAGAAGGCAGATAGAAGCAGAGATGAAGATGATGGAGAAGACATGGAATGATCTTAGAAGCATGGCAAAAAACAAAACGACTTGGAAAGTGTTTGTTGAAGACCTATGCTCCACTGGGAGCTAAAAAGGTAGAAGCTACATTTCTCAGTTTTGAAACATAACTTGGGTGTTATTCTATGGTGATACATTAAAAATGATCATAGGAGATGTTACAACTTACATTTTTTATAATATTTGTCCTTAATATATTATTATTTAACACCAGAAAGGATCATTTTTTTTTAAATATTTCTTGTCATAAAAGTTAAAAAATGAAAATATAAAAATTACCACAGCCAGAATTGAAATATGGTGTCCAGAGCCACAAAGTTAAAAATTCAAAAATCATAAATAATTTAAAAATTAACAAAGCCAGAATTTTAATATGTCGTCCAGAGTTACAAAGTTAACAATTCAAATAAAATATAAATCTCAAGATTGGATGAAATGAAATTTTCTCAGGACATTTTCATTTATAAATATAGCAACATTTTTAGAGTTAAAACTAAAATGTCATTTTTAAGATTAAACCCAGCAGCTGTGCTGAGGCAATCATTAGTATTTAACAGATTTGTTCCTTTTCTTTCCTATCTATCAATTGACCTTTTGAGCCGTTGCTGGCCCATAGGGCTTAGACCAAGATACACCTTCTCATATCTGAATTTTTGTTCTAGCAGTTTTCTTTTAAAGATTTTTTAACAAATCTCGCCATTTGTCTCTGTTCTGTGCAAGCAGCTCTATCTCATTGAGGGAGCCGATTCCTGCTGCTCTTGCCTCTCTCATCAATGTTCTTTTCATTGTCTCTCTGGGTCTTCCTCTTTTCCTCTTACCTGTTGTTTCCCACATGAGGGCTTGCTTTGCTATTCGGTTATTATCTCTTTTCATCACATGTCCAACATATGACCATCGTCTGTTCTTTATTACTGAAGATATTAGTGGTTGATTGGCAATTTCTCTAATTTCCTCATTTGTTTTGAATTCGTTCCACACTATACCAAGTATTTTCCTTAGACATTTATTTTCGAATGCGTTCAACTTTGGTAAAGTATTAGTTAATATAAAATCTAAATTGCCACTTTACAAAACAAAAATTCAACAGTACACATCATCTGAGTAAATCCAGTTCCAGTATCTCACTGTAATTACTGTGAGCTTTTCTCCTTGATTAAAGATGTTCTTGTTTTGTGTAGCTAAAACATAAGTGTCAAATAATTGTTGGTATCAAATATAAATTCTAGTTTAAAAATCAAAGTAAACCAACCTTACTTATATAGAAGCCTTGACAGCCCTTTATCATTGCCATCAATCAGAACTCCATCAGCACAGCGAAAGATGAAGGGGTTACCGATACTTTGAAACAGAATAGGATCGTATGGCTGATAGATCAAACCTGAGTTTGATTAAACTAGTTATGTCACAAACTTTGAAACAAAAACAATCAGATTAATTATGGAATGTATAAAAAATGTAATGTACTTAATGTATAAAATTTTAATGTGTAAAAGATATAAATGAAAAAACAAAGAAAAATAACATAGAAGTCACATTAAACAAAATAGTTTTAAAAACCATGCTTTGTACAGCAATTTCTCAACCACCCATACCAGTGGAATCATCCAAATTAACATCTCATCTCATTGAAGGATCCAAGCAGAGAAAGGTAGCTGCAGCCCCCATCATAACAGCCACAGCACATGCCAAAAAACATAAGGCATAGCCACACCAACAGTGAACGCAACTATCTGACCTTTGTTATACGATATCATCATTCATCATATGCAATCGAAAAATTGAAACACGATCCAAATGAAAAACACAGCTCATAGTGTGCACAGAGCACTAAACTCGGTAGCTCTGGCAGCAAGCTGGACTATGAATATGAGGAAACTGCAAAAAGGAACTCTTATCAGAGTCTCAATAGTTCCTGCCACCTATCTGCCATATTGACCAGAAGTCCAAGTCAAATGTATTGGGCTGAAAGGTGCAAATATCACAGTTCAACTGCAAACCTCAACACAACATACAGATACCCTCTTGACATCCTTTTAAGGATGGGTGATGAAGAGGTGAACCCTTTAGTCATCAGGTGATTGCAAGCAAGCATTATATTCAGTTTAAAGTATCCGGTGGGTTAATAACATTTATACACAAATTGAGATATATCATTAAAACTGTCAATACCTGGATAAAGGGAAGTGACACAGGATTGTGGGATAGTTCCTGAAGTGACCTTGACACCTGTACCTCCAGATTGAAGAATGCTTGGACTCCGCTCAACAGTAAAATTGGTATATTTATTCATGAGCTTTAGGCACTCCAGATACTTAATATTTGGGCTCATTGTTGGCAATATTTTCTTAAAATATAAAAAAAAAAAAAAGGAGATCAAGAATAAAAATTTACACATGTTAATTGTTAAGTCTACATTCCAACCAAAATTGACAAGACATTTTGTAGAAGAAAAACATTCATTAGCCCAGACCAAATGATTTACATTACAAAATAACAATTCAACAGTACCCATCAGACCCAATATACAAACAATCGTCTGATAGGATTTTATTAGTGATCTGATAAGTTGGATAATGGTCAGAAATGAGTTAAATGCGTTGTCACATTTTTGCAATTCAACTGTTAGCACTTCGCTTGACTAAAAATGTTACAAACCTAAGTTAAAAATGTTAAAAGCTTAAGTTAAAAATGTTACAAACCTAAGTTAAAAATGTTATAAACCTATGTTAAAAATGTAACAAACCTAAGTTAAAAATGTTACAAACCTAAGTTTAAAATGTTACAAACCTATGTTAAAAATGTTACAAAATATAAGACAGTTACATCAACATGAAGCTTGTGAATTCCGGTCAAGAAATCGGTGATGAATACTTGAAAGTTTGCATCAGAAATGACCACATCTGTTTCATTTTCTGTAACCGATCGAAGGCTCCTAAAAATATGGATAAACAAAAATAGTTCAAACATACGACGGCAATCTTGAATTTAAAACTGGAGATGTTTTTTAAATATAAAGTAATTAAATTATTACTTTACATTTTAAAAACTGCCTTTGTATGTGTTGAGATGAGATAATATTTGGAAAAAAATTCCTAGTTTAAGTACATAAATTATTAAAGAGAAATGAGTGATCTCCCTTTAGTTGACATCCAAACAAAACTACGGCGGTTTTCAAATACTAAAAATTATTATGTTAGGATTTCTGATTTTATCCTCACATTCTTTCTTTTTCTCTACAATTATAAGTCTTCTATTAACAGATTAGTCGCAATAGCTCAGTGGTTAGTGAACTGGACTACAAAGGACAAGAGGTAGGGTTCGATCGCAACTGAGGGCTTCCAGGTTCACCCGGCCTTAAATGGGTACCGGATTTTTTTTTCTGAGAAAGTAAAGCAGCATGGGTGTAATATCGACCACATTACCCCAAAAATCATGTGCTGAAGGTCTGTAAAATATATGGTCACTAACACCATATTCCCTATACGCCACTTGGCGTGACAGGGGTACTTTACTTTTTTTTTAATGACAGATTAGAGAACCACTGAATAAAGTGCAATGTTAGCCAAGGGAATGTTACTCTTCTGAATTAAAATAATTTAAGTGCTTAAACTAGGACTTTATAACAACAAAAAACACTGTATTAATAAAAGCTTACCTATTTTTCTGAGGTATATCAATTGTTGTTATTACTAGTGATGGATGGTTGGTATGTCAATATTTTTACTTAAAGACTTACATTCCATTTTTACTTTTAAACTTTACCACAAGTTATTTATATCTAAAGAAATTCTTAAATCCTACTTTCTTCTTCTTCTTTCCTTCCTCATTTGCCTTTCGAGATATCATTTGTGGTCTTTTGCTCTTCTATTCACCTCTGCTGCTGTGGTGTTACAGAAGAATGTTGAGAATACCATGGACAGCTAAGAAGAGTAATGAAGAGGTTCTGAGAGAGGTCAAAGCAAAAAGAGAGCTAATTTCCAATATTAGGAAGAAACAATCATCATTTTTTGGCTATGTAATGAGAAGAGAACAACTAGAATATATTGTAACAACTGGGAAAATTGAGAGACGAAGAGATAGAGGGAAGCAAAGAGAAAAAATACCAGACAGTTTAAGAGAATGGCTTGGCAGAAGGTCAACAACAGAAATGATAAATAGCTGCCGAGATCGAAAGTTGTGGAGAGACATGATCACCTACGCCAGCAGGCCCGGTACTTGATGATGATGATATATTTATAACTTACTGATCAGAGTCTCTCTATTTCTATGTATTTATTTCACTTTCCTTCAAACTTGCCCCAAAGAAAGTCCTAAGTGGGACAGGGTCATGACTACTCAAAGACTACTGACTAGACTTAGTCATTTAATGACTCATTAAGTGTCAATTCGCGACTCTATCACTACTTGTATAGCAATACTATCTCATCTCATAACTATTGTGATGATGACCATCACTAAACTTGAAGTGACTTCAACGATCCCGTCTTTTACTTAAGTTTACTAGTGTTCCGTCACCCTATTTGGCTACACATGCTTTTGACTTCACATAATAGGTCCTCTATTATGCTATATAGACTATAATAGATGACTTCACATAATAGGTCCTATTATGCTATATAGACTATAATAGATGACTTCACATAATAGGTCCTATTATGCTATATAGACTATAATAGATGACTTCACATAATAGGTCCTATTATGCTATATAGACTATAATAGATGACTTCACATAATAGGTCCTATTATGCTATATAGACTATAATAGATGACTTCACATAATAGGTCCTATTATGCTATATAGACTATAATAGATGACTTCACATAATAGGTCCTATTATGCTATATAGACTATAATAGATGACTTCACATAATAGGTCCTATTATGCAATATAGACTATAATAGACCTCTACAAGTGATACTATCTATTAATATCAAAATCATACTGAGATCGTCATCATCATCATGTACTCTGCCGGTTGGCGTATGTGATCATGTCCCTCCACAATCTTCTATCTACAGTGCATCGTATCAGTTCTGTTGTTGACTGTTTTCCATGCCATGACACCAAGCTATCCAGTATTTTCTCTCTTTGTTGTCCGCGATCTCTCTTTCCTTTTATTTTGCCAGTTGTAACCAAGTATTCTAACTTTCCTCTTGTCATGATGTGCCCGAAAAATGTTGATTGCTTCTTTCTGATGTTTTTTAAAAGCTCCCTTTTTGTGTTGGCCTCTTTGAGAACTTCCTCATTGGTCTTTTTAGCTGTCCAGCGAACTTTCAACATTCTTCTGAGAAATCCCATCTCTGTGGCCTCTAACCGTCTTTTCATTTGTTTGTCTACTGTCCATGATTCGCTTCCATAGGTCAGAATTGGTTCTAAATAGCACCGATGAACTCTTTTTCTCATTTTTATTGACATAGATTTGTTGCATAAAATATTTTTCATTTTCTGAAATGCTATTTATATATGCTATATATATACTGAGATAGTCCTCAATTAAACATGAGTCAGACATAAGTGCCACTTGTTTGATACAACTCACTGAATTGTTACCCATTTAATGTATTCAAACATGTGTCATTCTACTTTCCAAACTTTCTAATTAAATCCCATGAGTTTCCCCTTAGTAAACTAGAATATTTCACAAATAATATAAATAACTTTGTTGTTATCCTTTTGATTATTGATTGTTTTATCATGTTTAGTGCCATGAAAAATATACTAACAACAAAACAAATATCAGCAGGGCTGAAACTAAGAATGGCAAAGTGTTACATCTTCAAGTCTTGAACTCTCAGTACTCCTGTATGGTGCAGAAACATGGACATTAGACAAGAAAACAGACCAGAAAATTGAAGCCTTTGAAATGTGGATCTATAGAAGAATAGGTAGAATTGGATGGAAAGAAAAGAAAACAAACGATGAAGTTTTAAAACAACTAAAAATGAAAAGAGAACTACTAAATTACAATTAAGACAAGACAAATGAAATTTTTGGGGCATGTTAAAAGTAAAAGACACAACAGTCTAATAAAAGTAATATTGGACGGGAAAATACAAGGTAAAAGAGGCAGACCAAGACTAACATGGACGAGTAACATCTACATCAAAAGATGGACATGTCAATCTATGACAGCCTGCACCATCAAAGCAAGAAACAAAGTAGAATCGTTCTAATTCTAAGAATGACGATCCATGCCATGGTAGCCAACCTTCGTTGCTGAGAAGGCACTCGATGATGATCATTCATGTCCAAAACAAACGAAAAGAAAACAGTTCAACAAATACAAGCAATCAGTAACCATATATCTGACAATCTACTTATTGCAACATTACAATTATTAATTTTTATGATAAAAATAAGTAAAGTAAGAGACCTTGCCGGTGTTTTATATGGAGAAATGATTTTTTTTTTAACCTCTTAAAATTTAAATTCAATTCACTTTTTTTTTTTTGTTTACCTGTTTTTCAAATTAACAATAAGCCAAGGCACAAATCTATATCTGTACTGCTTCCATTTAAGCAGCAATTTGTCCATATCAAGAAGTCCACAATGACACTTAACGTACTCTTTTATCCTTTAACAACTCCCTGGGGTATTAACTATAAATAACGATCATATTTCTACTTGATGATTGCAACTCTGGTGTACAGACAATGCAACGAAAGGTCCTGAGGTCGTTCTTCATCAGGGTTCCCAAACTGGATTAAATGTGACCTCAGGTGCATGTCATATGCACTTCTCATTAAGAATACATGTTTGTATAAGTATTATTGGTGTTGATGTCACGGAGTCTTTGTGAGCTGTTTGCTTGTAGGCTCAGAATGGCGATGTGACGGCTGTAGCGTCTTCCTTGGTCTCCTGGGTTTTGATGGAGAAGTTGGATCTTGTCCATCCTAGAGGTACTGCAATACTAGGTTTTCTAGATCAACAAAACTCACTACTGCGGGGATTACAATGATCTTCACTTTTATGGTCAGTCTGTTTTGGTGTAGACAGTTTCAAGGGAGCTAAACTTTGAAGTTAGATCTTGATCAGCTATATGCTGTTGGTCCTTCCTGGCAAATAAAGTGTGTACCCTCTACAAACGTATAACCATGGTGTAAAATATTACCAGTGTAACACTTTCGCTATAGATCGTTGATGATAATGATGATGAAATCCCCCAACTTTTTGCCAACAGCTAATTAAAATTTTATTTCAATAAGTATAATTTTAGCAATTTGTGAAAAACTATGATAGCCTGCTAAATGTACAAATAATCATCATTACATCCATTTCTTACATCAAAAGTATCATGACATCGTTCGCTATGTTAACAAAAATATAGCCCACGGAAGCATGACTGGTACAACAAGATGTGGGAAGCTTTCAAACCTCAAGCGCACATTTATGTTTGTGACCATAATGGGCTATCTGTTTTAATGCATAGATAAAGCAGACCACACAAGAGGAAGAGGAATGTGCGTCACTTTGCCTTGCCTTGATATTCTTCTTCTGCGAGCAGTTGCTGCTTTGTATATATGCACTTAGACCAGCCTGGGTCATGAACAAGGCGGTGTGGTTGAGGCCATCACTAGTTTCCCATTGCTTGTCTTGTAGGGTTGTTTCTGTGGGCCATATTTGTGTTTTTAGGGTGTTTAGAGTGGTGCAACTCTGTAGGATATGCTCTCGAGTTTGTCTGGATGCTCCGGAGTCGTAAGTTGCAAAGTCACTGACTCCTAACTTGTGCACGTGTGCTGTGAGGTCTCAGTGACATGTTCTGAGTCTGAATATGTTGTTCTGCTCATGTCAACTGAGTTTGTTAAAGTTATTTTGTTCTGGCTCTGATTCAGCATGCCAAAAACGCAATGTGTCAGCCACGGCGTAAGTTTAGTGATAAAATCGGTACACACATACGAGTACTGACCATGCGACAGCTCATCGTGTGTCATGATGTTGTTCTTATCCCTCCATATACGAGTACTGACCATGCGACAGCTCATCGAGTGTCATGATGTTGTTCTTATCCCTCCATATACGAGTACTGACCATGCTCATCGAGTGTCATGATGTCCTTACCCCTCCATATACGAGTACTGACCATGCTCCCCGTGTGTCATGATGTTCTTACCCCTCCATATACGAGTACTGACCATGCGACAGCTCACCGTGTGTCATGATGTTCTTACCCCTCCATATACGAGTACTGACCATGTAACCAGCTCACCGTGTGTCATGATGTTGTTCTTACCCCTCCATATACGAGTACTGGCCATGCAACCAGCTCATCGTGTGTCATGATGTTGTTCTTACCCCTCCATATACGAGTACTGGCCATGCAACCAGCTCACCGTGTGTCATGATGTTCTTACCCCTCCATATACGAGTACTGACCATGTAACCAGCTCACCGTGTGTCATGATGTTGTTCTTACCCCTCCATATACGAGTACTGACCATGCGACAGCTCACCGTGTGTCATGATGTTCTTACCCCTCCATTATGAAACATGTCAAAGAGTCAAGTTCGCATGTTCACAAGGCTTGAACGCTGAAGAATAAGAAGTTGTGGCTCACTTTTTCAATATGACTCTCTCCATTCTGTTTTCTCAGCTCGTCTCCTTTGCCATGATAATACATTCTGTAATTAATTCTTCAGCCGCTAGTCCATGTGTAGTGTTATCAGGACACATTTAGTTTTTGCGTCCCTATTCGCAAAAAAAAAAAAAAAAAAAAAAAAAAAAATCAGAAAGGTACAATCGACATTTTTCGGACACATCATAAGAAGAGAAAAGTTGGAATACTTGCTAATGACCTCACATAATTTTATTGTTTGGTCTATTCAAAGGGTGGAGGAAAAAAAAAGGGATCTTAGTTGTCTATATTTTCAAAGACATCAATTATCCTGTTCAAGTATTTTATCAAAATGATTATCATAGCCAAACAATTTAGGAATTCCAGTTTGACGTAATGTCTAATCCTTTATAATTTATATGGATACAGTTTTCCAGGTCTATTTATTTTACATGAACTTGTCTGCTGAGAACAATAGGTACCTTCGATTTTGATCGATGGCTCCTAGGTTCACCCAGTCTAAATTGGTACTGGGATTTTCTGGGAAAATCACTTGGCCTGGCGTGATACCAACTCATCGTCATCAAGCACCATGCCTGCTGGCGTAGGTGATCATGTCTCTCCACAAATTTTGATAGCATTTCTGTTGTTGACATTTTGTCAAGCCATTTTCTTAAGCTGTCTGGTATATTTTCTCTGTACTTCCCTCTATCCCCTCGTCAATTAATTTTCTCAGTCGTAACAATATATTCAAGATATTCCCTTCTCAATACGTTGTCAAAATATAATGATTGTTTCTTCCTAATATTGGAAATTAGCTATCTTTTTGCTTTGGCCTCTTTCGGAACGTTTTAATTGCTCTTCTGTCCATTGTATTCTCAACATTATTCTGTAAAACCACATTTCTACAGCCTCCAGTGATTTTCTTGTCTGTTGTCCTATTGTCCATGATTCATATCCATATGTTAATACTTCCTCTACATAACATTAAAGAACTCTTTTTTATGTTTCTATTGTCAAAAATGGATTGCACAGTATCTTCCTCACTTTTTTGGAAAGCTGCATTTGCCTGAGCTATTCTGCATCTCACCCCTGTTATAGACCTACCATTTGAGGTTAACATTGTTACCAGATATTTAAATTCATTTTCCTGTTTTAATATTGTTCCACTTGTCTTAATTGTGCATCGCGGTGATGTCTTTTACTTTGTTTGCACCATATTACTTGTCTTTTTACTATTAAGGCTGCGTCCTTTACTTTTGTTTCCATCACTATAATATCTAACATTTCCTGTAGCTCATTTTCACTCTTAGCGACTAAGACCGTATCATCACATACCAACTACACCCTCCACAAAACGCGCAATTGGTCATTGAAAAACAAGGACAATCACATTATTCCCCATACACCTTAAGGTTTCGAGGTCTTCATTCATTGTAATTTTTATTGTTATATTTGTTCCAATTATCGTTGGAATATTGGTCAATATGGCGGATAGGCGGCAAGAACCATTGATCCGCAGTCTGAAAAGCGTTCCTTGTTGCAGTTTCCTCATATTTCAAGTCCGGTTTGCTGCCGAAGCTACTGTTAGTGCCCTGTGCACACCGTGAGCTGTGGTTTTCATCCGGATTATGTTTCGATATTCCGATTACTTATGATGATATTGTATGACGAATGACAGTTCAGCTGCGTTCATTTTCGGTGCCGCTTGGCCTTATGTCTACTGGCGTGTGCTGTGGCTGCTATGATTACTGCATCATGACTGCAATGAAATGAGTTTTAATTTTAATGATTCAACTGGCACGGGCGGTTGAGCAGTTATGGATTTTAACTCGTTTGCAGTGATACCGGGGCCTTCGACTAACCATAACCATAATTATTATTTTTATGGTCAAAGGGTATAGATTTAGCACTTAGTTTGAGAATCCTAATCTCCATATTTCTAACTTCGTTTACACTTGTCACCAAAAGTTAAAAAACCGAAGCCCCGTCTAGAGGAAGCCATTGAGCAGAAGTCAATCTTGACTCTATAACTACAGACAGATATGTCTTTTTGCTGTACATTTGTTCAGTCTGATTGGAATAATAATGCGTCGGTTGCATCTGGTTTGTATATGCTTTGATTTATTTTTCGAGTTTTGGAATATTGCTTTTTATTTGCTGTGTTAATTAATTAAAAATAAAGACGGACTAGAGACTAATTTAGTAATTATATAGTTCCCACCCACCGACCGAGTCCGAGATTAGGTGAAATATAATAATTGAATTAGTAGAGTCAGTATATTAATATTATACGAGTAAAAGTTGTATGTAATTGTATGTATATGTTGTAGCAATGTAACACTAACACCAAATTTAGTAAATAAATCGTGTACAACAGTACTGTAAATTTAAATAAACAACCGGTTCTGTATCGGTTGAATTGAATAGTTGAAAGTAAGTTCTTAGTTCTATTGAAATAAAATTGTGGACTAACTTAACTAACTACTAAACTTGTGCCTACTTAACTTTACTTTTACTTGTTGATGTGTTGTACAGTACATGGGTATTCCCGGAGATATAATTATAATATTATATGCTATTTTAAAGTAGGAAGAAAATTTGATAAAAGATCTTTACAAGGATTGAGACTGCTAGAAAGAAAATTTAGAAAAAGAGTATCTGGGTAAATTCTATACTCTACTCTATGCACTGTCAATGTGGGCTGGCCAAAAAGTCAAAAGTGATTCACAAGGAAGAAAATAAAATCTTGTTATTTCTAAGGATTGGCATGATTTTTCTATTTCCAAAAATACTTAGTTCTATATATTTTATTATGTAACAACTATTTCAATATCTGGAGTATATAAATTTTCCCAGATCGTGTCTCTGTCTTGTTATCTATAATCTACTTCTGTTTCAAGTCACGTCAGTCTTAGGTGGGATATTAAGACACGACTGCTCACAGGGAACTGTAGACTAGCTTGTAGTACAACAGTTGTGCTAGTTGTAACAACTAGTAGTAGGGTCTTAGCTTAGACTCCAGAGACTGTGGTAAGTCAAGTGTTTACTGTTTATGTGTTAACAATAATTGTTTTTGGCTCACTCAATGAAATTGAGATGCATGCATAGAGCAGAAACAAATGGCAAGATTTGATAAAAGATCTTTACAAGGATTGAGACTGCTAGAAAGAAAATTTAGAAAAAGAGAGAGTATCTGGGTCTATGCTCTATGGGCAGGCCATGGCTCGAAAGGTCGATAGATAGATATATAGGTAGCACAATGTGGATTTATAGAAGAATGGGAAGAATTAAATAGAAAGAAAAGAAAACAAATGAAGTCTTAAAACAACTAAAAATGAAAAGAGAACTACTAAACACAATTCAAACAAGGCAAATGAGATGTTTAGGGCATGTTAAAAGACACAACGGCCTACTAAAAGTAATCTTGGAAGGGAAAATACAAGGTAAAAGAGGCGGAGGCAGACAACATTGACAAGTAAAATCAAAAGATGCACAAGTCAGCCTATGACAATCTGCATTATCAAAGCAAGAGACAGAGTGGAATGGCGCTCCATGATAGCCAACTTTGATGTGGAGACGGCACTTGATAATGATGATGATAGGTAGCACAAATAGTGTTTCATTATCAAGAAAGCTAAATAAGTATTGTTTGTTACCTTGTTGAAAGTTGTTGAATAAGCACTTTGAAATCAATAGGACAATCTCTCTCTCTCTCTCTCTCTCTCTCTCTCTTACATAGAAATAGAAAGAATACATTAACTGCACAGCTGGACGTTTTGAAAAGGGTGTCTCAATGCAAGGAACTGTTGTGGTGTCTCAGTGCAAGAAAATGTTGGTGACAATCAAACTTAGACAGAAGCCAAATTTAGATCTTTTTTAGTGGCTTTTTTATTAATAATATTTTTGCATCTTCTTCTTTCCTTCCTGATTTGCCTTTCAGCATCAAGGGGAGATATAATTTGCAGCCTTTTGCTCCTCTATTCGCCTCTGCTGCTGTTATCTTTCCTAGTGCTTCTAATATTCCATCAATCCATGTTTTTCATAGTCGACCCTTGGGTCTGGTGTTCTCGCAACATTTTTTGAAGGCTCATTGTGTTTTTTTTTTTTATCTTTCTGCCATGACACATTCTTCTTCTACTACCTTTCAGCTCCCTGTGGAGCCTAGGTCTTCAATGAACACTTTCCAAGCTGTTCTGTTTCTTGCCATTCTTCTAAGATTGTTCTATGTCTACCCCATCATCTTCATCTCTGCGTTTAACTGTCTTCTCCAAGAATTCCTTGGTCTTCTTCTTTGTCTTTTTCCCTGGGGATTCCAAAAAAGGGCCTGTTGTGTAATACTCTCAGTTGGCTTTGACAGTGTGTGTCCTATCCAGTGCCATCATCTTATCTATATCTCTTTATCCACTGGTATCTGACTGGTACATTTCCTTAATTCTATGTTAGTGATTTTGTCCTGCCATTTCCATCCATTCATTCTGCGTAAGCATCAATTAATGAAAGTGCCTTGACACATGCCCAAACCATTTTATCTGTTTCTTTAAATATTTTATGGTGGGGATAGCTAGATTTTTTCTCAGTTCTACATTTCTGATCTTGTCTTTCAGACTATTTTCTGTCATTCGCCTAATACACTTCATCTCAGTAGAGGTTATTTTTCTTGTTGTTCTTACATCTTGGGTCCAGGACTAGCATTGGTAGCACAATGTTGGGATGAAGATTGTATTGTAGAGTGCCTGTTTTGCCTCTAGAGTTATTTCCTTGTTGGACAATAGTGGTGATAGTTGTCTGATGATTTGACAAGTTTTAATGCATATTGAGTCTCTCTGCTGTTTGTGAATTGTCGCTTGTCACTAGACTTCCTAGATATTTAAATTCCGCTACTTGTTTTAGTTGCCTGCATTCTATATTTATGTTGATGTTCTGTTTCTCTTTTGCGACATTCAAGAAATCTGTTTTGTTGATGTTGATTTTCATGTTGTATTATTGAACCAGCAACAGTAAAATGGCACATAATTTTTGGGGTAATATGGTCTGTATTACGATGTGGTCTGTATTACGATGTGGTCTGCATTATGCCTGTGGTCTGCATTATGCCTGTGGTCTGCATTATGCCTGTGGTCTGTATTACGATGTGGTCTGTAATATGCCTGTGGTCTGTATTACGCCTGTGGTCTGTATTATGCCTATGGTCTGTATTACGATGTGGTCTGTATTATGCCTGTGGTCTGTATTACACCTGTGGTCTGTATTACACCTGTGATCTGTATTACACCTGTGGTCTGTATTACACCTGTGATCTGTATTACGCCTGTGGTCTGTATTACGCCTGTGGTCTGTATTACGCCTGTGGTCTGTATTACGCCTGTGGTCTGTATTACGCCTGTGGTCTGTATTACACCTGTGGTCTGTATTACGCCTGTGGTCTGTATTACACCTGTGGTCTGTATTACACCTGTGGTCTGTATTACACCTGTGATCTGTATTACGCCTGTGGTCTGTATTACGCCTGTGGTCTGTATTACACCTGTGGTCTGTATTACGCCTGTGGTCTGTATTACGCCTGTGGTCTGTATTACGCCTGTGGTCTGTATTACGCCTGTGGTCTGTATTACGCCTGTGATCTGTATTACGCCTGTGGTCTGTATTACGCCTGTGATCTGTATTACGCCTGTGATCTGTATTACGCCTGTGATCTGTATTACGCCTGTGATCTGTATTACGCCTGTGATCTGTATTACGCCTGTGATCTGTATTACGCCTGTGATCTGTATTACACCTGTGATCTGTATTACACCTGTGGTCTGTATTACGCCTGTGGTCTGTATTACACCTGTGCCACTTTACTTTCCTTTACTCTATTAAATTTGATGGTTGGGGCTGGGTGCTTTAGAGTAGCGATCAGCCTCAGGACAAGAAAGTTCTGGGTTCGTCAAGTCCCACCACATGCTGTGGTAATTTTTAACTTCGAACCCGTGGTTTCTTTGTGGCTTTACTCTTCTTTGGTCCATGGGTAGTGAGATCTGACATGAACATATTATGAGATCAATAGTAGACAAATCTGAAACAAGTGCAATGCATAAAATACTTGGGGCACAATAATAACATCAGATGGAAGATGCACCACAGAAATAAAAAGCAGAATAGCTCAGGCCAAAAAACATTTCAGAAAATGAAAAACATCTTATGCAAAAAGTCTATGTCAATAGAAGTAAGAAAGAGAATTCATCGATGCTATATAGATTCTGACCTGTGGAAGCGAATCATGGACAGTAGACAAACAAATGAAAAGACGATTAGCGGCCACAGAGATGGGATTTCTCAGAAGAATGTTGAAAGTTCCCTGGACATCTAAAAAGACTAATTAGGAAGTTCTCAAAGAGGCCAACACAAAAAGGGAGCTCCTAAAAAACATCAGAAAGAAACAATCAACATTTTTTGGGCACATCATGAGAAGAGGAAAGTTGGAATACTCGGTTACAATTGGCAAAATAAAAGGAAAGAGAGATCGCGGACGACAAAGAGAGAAAATACTGGATAGCTTGGTGTCATGACATGGAAAACAGTCAACAACAGAACTGATACTATTCACTGTAGATAGAATATTGTGGAAGGACATGATCGCCTATGCCAACTGGTATGGCACGTGATGATGATGACGACGATGATCAACGATAAAAAATGAGAGTACCTCTGATGTTGGAGGAAATCTGCTTGTATGGCAAGGGACACCTGAGCACATGGCTACCGGTGTGAAAATAGAAAAAAGTTATCTATCTATTGACCTTTCGAGCTGTAGCCGGCCCATAGGGCGTAGACCAAGATACTCCTTCTCTTATCTGAATTTTTGTTCTAGCAGTTTTCAATTCTTTTAAAGATATTTTATCAAATCTCGCCATTTGTCTCTGCTCTGTGCAAGCAGCTCTATCTCATTGAGGGAGCCGATTCCTGCTGCTCTTGCCTCTCTCATCAATGTTCTTTTCAGTGTCTCTTTGGGTCTTCCTCTTTTCCTCTTACCTGTTGTTTCCCACATGAGGGCTTGCTTTGCTATTCAATTATTATCTCTTCTCATCACATGTCCAACATATGACCATCATCTTTTCCTGATTACTGAAGATATTAGTGGTTGATTGGCGATTTCTCTAATTTCCTTGTTGAAAAAAGTTATATTCATGTAAAATTCAGTTCCACAGATCTTCGCTAGAGATATAAAGCTGGTGTACACAAATAAAAACAAACTCCCTTGTTGAAAATAGTATCAGATTATAAAAATGACTTTGAATGAGGAAGGAAATAATTTTACCATCGTATAATTTTCAAAATTGTTATTTACTTCTGGTTTAAGGCAAACTGTGGTTGAGTTATTCTCCCTTCCTAAAGTTAAATGTTTTATACCTTGTTGAAAAGTTAATATTAATCATGTTCAACATTTGGTGTTAGTTATGAAGATGAAGATTTGGCTTCATTGAGCTAACCCTCAGGTTCATGTTGTAGTGTGTCCATTTTCCCTTTCACTCTACCTGTCCTTCCCAGAGGACATCTTTGGTACCCACTTAACTCTAGATTATGACGCCTATTATGTGAGTCACGTTTTTACACCTCGTTCGTCAAAATGACAAAACACTAATTGTTACATTTGGAGTTTGGAAAATAGTATTTTCTTAGAATTTTTCTACAAAGCTTTGTGTGTACTCAAGAAGAGACATGGGAATTGGATGCAGTAATCATTTCCTGGCTTAGGTTCAATTTATGAGTGAAATTTGACAGCATGGCATCGTGGCTACTGGAGGTGTTACGTTGTTTATTGAAATGTCAAACTGTCATTCCAGCCATATGTTCGGCTTTCTCTTAGTATCGTTTGCTGCCTATCTTGTGTTACAAAGGTTTGTTTGATGTCTCTCTGGCAGCGGAATAATTTCCCCCTTCATAAGAAGAAAAAAAAATTTCTTGAAAATCGTCTAAATTTATATATAAAAAACAGCCCCATTTTTATGAAGCCGTGTGGTGTTTGAAAAAAAAAAAAAGATCAAAGGAAACAAATTCAACACTCAGGGGTCACTGGAAGTAATAGTTAGGAAGGTATATGGATTTGGGGGGGGGGGGGGAATGTTTGCCCTCAGTAAACTGTTGAATTTCAAGATTTTTTATTTTGAGCTTATAATTTTTGCAAAGGTGTCATAATCCCGGGTTAAAGAGGCTATAGACCTGAATAGCCTTCTTGGTTAGAAAAAATTGCTGCCTCAATTGAACCTTCCGGTTATGGTTACGAAAGGCCCCGGTATCACTGCAAACAAATTAGAATCCATAACTGCTCAACCACCCATGCCAGTGGAATCATCCGAATTAGTATCTCATCTCCCAAACAAAGAAAGGTAGCTATAAAACTGCCATCATAGCAGTCTTAGCACATGCCAAAAGACATAAGGCGAAACGCACAGAAAGTGAACGCAACCATCTGATCTCCATCATATGTTATCATCATTCATCGTAAAAAATCAGAATATCAAAACACAATCAAAACGGATGAAATGCACAGCTCATGGTGTGCACAGAGCACTTAACTCAGTAGCTCCTGTAACAAGCTGGACTTGGAATATGAGGAAACTGCAACAAGGAACACTTTTCAGACGTTGCCTTTAATGGTTCCTGCCACCTATTCACCATATTGAACGGAAGTTCACATCCTCTTGAAAATGGTGATCGTCATATTTTTTTTAAAAAATGTATTGCGCTTGATGTTGTTAGGACATCATTTTTTACTCCAAATCCGAACATATGAAACACAGTTAAGACGTTGGATTATCCCCATTGCACATCTAACAACAGACCGTAAGATCCCCCTGCAATGTGGTTTTGTGAAATTATAAACCAGTTCACATGTCCACCCTCGATCTCACAGCAGCCCTCTTGAAAGATTGAAACTAGACAACATCCCTCCCGACTAACATGAAACTCCGGGAGTCACTCCGGTGCTACAATGTCATGAACAAAGCTCTGTCATTGCACCTTTCATCATTAGCATATGACTGGTGTAGGGATATACAATCAGCCATTATTCCGGTTGGTATGCAAGTGCATGTTCTACAACCCCACTGGGTTCTTGACTTTGTGCTATTTATAATTTTAAATGTATATATGCTATTCTCCTTTTTAAATTTGTTTTTCATATTCCATTTATATCTAGAAAGGTGTATTTTTTTGGTTATTTCCCTCCCTCCACTTTCTTCCTCCTCACACACAAACACGCAACCCAGCTCACCCAGTTCTACTAATGATGACCTTTAACTTGAAGATCAAAGAGATCAATCAGGCACTAAGATACGCACCAGCTCTTGGACTGAAGGATATGGGCTATTTTCTTCTAAAATCTGTTTTTCATGTTCTATTTTTTACAATAGAGGAGTATTTGTTGCTGCTTCCTCTTCCTCCCCCACCTATCATCCTCACCCACACACGCGTAACACATGACTGTGCTGTACCATTGGTGGCCATTAACCTGAAGATCAAACAGATCAGTCAATTTCCAAAACAGATAAATTAGAAGAACAAACATATCAGTCAGACGATCAAACAGATCAGTCAGAAGATCAAACATATCAGTCATAAGATCAAACATATTAATCAAAAGATCAAACAGATCAGTCAGAAGATCAAACTGATCAGTCAGAAGATCAAACAGATCAGTCAGAAGATCAAACATATCAGTCAGAAGATCAAACATATCAGTCAAAAGATTAAACAGATCACTCAAAAGATCAAACACATCAGTCAGAAGATCAAACACATCAGTCAAAAGATCAAACATATCAGTCAGAAGATCAAACATATCAGTCAAAAGATTAAACAGATCACTCAAAAGATCAAACACATCAGTCAGAAGATCAAACAGATCAGTCAGAAGATCAACAGATCAGTCAGAAGATCAAACAGAACAGGTTGGTGATGCACACCAATCCTTAGACTGAAAGCCGGGTCAGCAATAAATAGATGACAGGGTGAATTGAGATCAGCAAACAACCGAGCTGATCTAGAGCTTACCTCACCTCCAAGTGGCCTCCATGTTATCAAACTTAACCAGTCTGGCAAAGCGAATAGCGACTGAACAGGAAGAACAATCTAGTACTAAAGATGTCATGCAGGATCTAAAACGTGTTAGGCTGAAAATTACATATATTGGGGCTTGCAACATGGCTCATTTACGTCCACTTATATCCTTTTAAGGGTGGGCAGTAAAGGGGAGTTGACCTCAGTGGCTAGTGCGCTCGCTTCCTGATCAGAAGGGACCTGGTTCAATTTCCAGAAGTGGCAGATTCTTTTTTCTTTTGGACTGACAAGGCTCCAGGTTTCTTCCAGCCTTTAAAAATGGGTACCATAGATTTTTTCTGGAAGGTAATGGCCTCCAAGCATGATACCGACCACATCACTTAAAACTGTGTCATGGTCATGGAAAAATATGGACAATAACACCATACCCCCTTATGCCTAGCAAGGCAGGGGAGGAACCCATTACATCAGTTGAAAAAGAATAGTTGTAAAATGAATACAGAGGAAAAAAGGGGCCTCAGTAACTAGTTGGGAAAAACCACCTGACTGGTGGGCTACCGACGTTCGGCAACCCGTGTTCAATTCCCACTGGAAGCAGTGCGAGTTGTACTTGTGGTTGGAAAAAAAATACCCCCGAGGTCAACCTAGCTGCTGGCAGAAATAGGTACCAGAGTATTACTCTGGGAAAGTGAGGAATGCCGCCTCGCATCGTGAGTTTCGATGCTTGAAGTGACACTATCCAAAAGTCTCCCAACACTTTTGGATAAGCGGTTGAGCACATTTGGGTGAAAACTTGCATGCTGAGACGCAGATTCAAGCCTCGTACTTTACCTTTATACAGAGGAAGAAACAGATCAATATGATAAGTTAATAGATAATCTAATTTGATTATTTCTATTTATCTGGTTAATGAAGCAAGACCTTCAGTTATATTTCAGCAAACGAGGACAGAATAACAGTGAAGAACTAAAATATTTTGTTTCTATTTCTTGCACATAAAAAAAGGGGTGGGGGTGTGCTGTGCCTTTAGGTATACAGATAATATGGTGTAAGAACCCATATATAAGTGCCATATATGGCACATGTTATGAGTGATATGGTCATTATCATACCAGGCCACTCTACTTTCCCAGAAAAAAATCTCTGGCATTTAAATGTTGGGTGGGACTCAGGGAAAAGATAATTGATAATATATTAAGCATTTGGAGCACCAAACGTTGTTAGACAACAAGGAACAGGCAAATAATTGCAGTGCTGTCGTAAAGCTGGTGGCAAGAACCAAGTGGTATGGTGTAACATACACTCCTACAAGGTTTGGTGACAGTAGTGGTGGGGTGTATGTTACACCTCACCACTTGCTCATTGTTAGGCCACTTTTTAGAGGTAAAGTGACCACAAATCTTTCATTCCTCGTTGCTGTTACCTTTTCTTTTAAAAATTCCACTGGTTACCTTTCTTTCAACAAATTTTCTCTTTCCAACAATTATAATGATTGGAGTACTACTAACTGTGCATCTTTGGTGGTCTCAAAAACTTAACATGCTATCAATATGCTAATCCCACATATTAACACATTCCATAACCAATGGGTTTAACATTGTGACATGGCTATTTTTAACAAATAAAAAAAAAATTTGAAATAACAGCAAGAAAATAAATTAAAATTGATCCAAAGTAAATGAAAATTGATCTAAAGTACTTACTTTGTTGGGCAATTTGCTCAGGTAGTTAAAAAAAAAGAATTACAAGATTTTAGTGGAAATAACTGTGGAAATAAATGTAGATAAATTAAAAGCTGCCAAAACTGGCTTCAGAGTATAACAAGTTGATAACTAAAGCAAGTTTTTGCAGCTTGCTGTTTGGAATGTGTTAATGTGATCTTTCAAGTGTTTTTTTTTTTTTAACATATTTTAGTTATAATTACATTTAAACAGATGTTGAACAAGAATAGAAGAAGAATAAAAAAGAAATTGTTGTTAGTCAGAAGAGGTATAGTCACTTTCAGTATCCCTTGAAGTGTATTTGCACTGATGATTGCATTAGCTCTCTTGTTATCTATCTATCTATTTATTGTTCTTTCGAGCCGAAAGACGGCACATAGGGCAGAACCACAATCTCTAAAACAGAAACCTTGCGTGCCAAAATGGCACATATTGCAGAGATCGCTGCTTCTAAAATCTATAGCTCTGTTTCCATAACAATACTTTTTACAATGACAGCTTGTCAAGCCATCGATCAACCTCCTTACTCGCCTCTTACGACATGCCTGGAAGGTCACAGTGTCACTATTCTTTACTTCCCTCATAATGAGGCCCGGGTAACACACAGGAAACATACCTAAATGCCTCTTTCAAAAAAAAAAAAAGAAAAGAAACAAAATATAGGTAAAAATGTTTTTATAATTGCAGTACTTAGAGGGCTGCATGGCCTAGAGGTAAGACGTCAGCTTCTAGACAAACATTTCCTGGGTTTTATTCCCACCACGGGTGGTCGAGTATAATTACAGTCGAAGGTCAAACATATCAGTCAGAAGATAATAACAGAATCCAATGCTTTACCCTCCCCTGGTCTCTGGGTAGTGAGATCCGATATCTAGTCCCCTCAGAAAATGGCAAAAAACAGGAAGTCCATGTGATCTCTCATCATCATCATCATTGAGTGCCTTCTCCGCAATGAAGGTTGGCTACCATGGATCGCTATTCTACTCTGTTTCTTGCTTTGATGGTGCAGGCTGTCATAGATTGACTTGTCCATCTTTTGATGTTACTCGTCCATGTTAGTCTTGGTCTGCCTCTGCCGTCTGATTTCTACACACGTTAAAGAACCATTGGCAGTTGTAAATAAAAAAGAGTAGGCCAAAAATGTCTGCTGTCTGGGCAGAATTAATCAGAAAAAAAATCTACCCAGAACGTTCAAACACTTGATGATAAAAAATAATATGAGAGTACCTCTAAAGTCGGAGAATATCTTCCTGTGTGGCGGGGGACACCTGAGCACATAGATGCTGGTGTGAAAAATAGGAAAAGTGATATTCGTGCAAAAATTAAATCCCTTTGGGCTTCGCTGGAAATATGAAGCTGGTGAGCATAAACAAATAACAACATTGCAGTAATTAATGTGTGGTTAATAATGTGTGTCAATAATTAATGTGTGGTTAATAATGTGTGTCAATAATTAACGTGTGGTTAGTGAACTGGGCTACTAAGGACAAGAGGTTAGGTTCAGTCCCAAAGAAAGGCTACTATGTTCTTCATCTTGCTCCTTCCCCACACTGTTTAGACGTCACATAGGGCTTGTAGTGTATTCTACCACCCATCTCTATTCTACTCGAGATGCTTGATCTTATCTAATGAGTATATGCCTGCCAAATTTGCTTCTCTTATAAGTGTTCTTTTCAGTGTCTGACTTTTTTTTTGATATCCTGATGTTTCATATAGAAGAGCCTGTTTTGGAATACTCAACTGAAATGTGTACCAGGGTAGTACTCTGGGAAGGTGAGGAATGCCGCTTCGCATCGTGAGTTTCAATGTTTGAAGCAACACTATCCAGAAGTCTCTGAACACTTTTGGATAGGTGACCAATCACGTATGGGTGAAAACTCGTGTGCTAAGACGCAGATTCAAGCCTCACATTTTACCTTTCCCCAGACAGCCTCCAGATGTATTACTTTGTTACTTCCTGGGTGCATTTTAAGCTGATGTCTTTTGTGTAAACTTTTTTTCTACATTTTTGTTAACACTTTTTTTTGCTTGCTTGGACATTTTATTTTGTTTTATTAGTCATTTCTTTGTGTTGCCCTGATTTATTTTACTGCTTTTTTCACTTTTTTTTTTTTATTGTTCTGATTTTGTTTGTTTTGTTTTGATTTCTTTATGATGTTAGATAATTTACTTTGTGGTAATATCACATGATGTCTTTGAGTAGTTTATTGATATTATATTTTTGTTAGTTGATTTTTATTTGTTTAAGAGCAAGGAAGAGAGAGAGAGAGTGCACAAGGAGGGTGGAAAAAGAATGAGTAAAAGAAGGAAGAGATAAAAGATTGTAGGAGAATGTAGAAAGAAAAGATAATGAGATACAGACCAAAAAAAAAGAGATATTAGAATTTGTGCAGCTGAAAAAAAAGACATTTTTTTAGAATATCAGAAACATAACTGTTAGATTGGAGAATCAATTGAGGGTTATGAAGTCTTTAACCCACTTAACCACAAGCGCGTGTTGACTTTAGCGTTTGACCTTGATATGTTAGTAAACAAATTTAGCTGGCTGACAATTTTTTTGTTCAACTTGGGTCATGAATTTATGAAAGCACTTCCAGTTTTAATGAGGAGTGTCCAGGGAGGCTAAAAATAGACACATTAAGTGTGGTGTCGAACTAAAGACGAAACTGCACGAGAAAAACAAATTAGGGAATTTTTTTATGTGGTCATCTTTCTGTTTTATTTACTTTTCAAGTGTTCATGCTGAAGATGTTGGTAAAGACAGGAGCTTACTTATTGTTCTGCTCATCTATTTATAGTTTTGTTTGGTAAAGAGATTCAAGATGCAATAAGCTTATCAAATCATTGGACGACTAGCATCACTAGTGTCCAACAGAGTGTCTCCCCTTAACGGTGAAAGGCAAATGAAGGAAAGAAGAAGAATAAGTTAAGATATATGCTAAAATGATTTACTGACATCTGTTTAATGTAGATAAGCACAAATATCAAATAAACAAAATATGAAATACTATACGGGGCCATGAATAAAGCTGCAGAGAACATATAAAATAAACGTAAAATGCTTTTGACAAAACGTCGTGGTTTATTTTGTCTTTCTATTAGTTCAGCTGCACCGTACCATTTTATGTATATTTTATTTCTGTTTAATGTACAATAGTAATGTACAGGAATGCAATGGCTGCACAGAATATTTAATGCAGCATGGCACCAACAACAAGCCCCAGAAGACTGGCAACAGGCAATCATCATACCAATATGGAAAAAGAAAGGTAGCAAAAGAGACTGCAATCAATATAGAGGTATATCTCTGCTCAGCCATGTAGGAAAGCTATACGCCAAAATCTTGGAAAAAAGGCTGAGACCAATAATAGAACTACAGCTAAGCGATTCTCAAATGGGGTTCCGAAAAAACAGAGGATGTACCGACGCACTATTCGCACTAAAACAGCTTGCAGAAAAACGACAGAACACAACCAAAACTTATACATAGCCTTCATTGACCAGGAAAAAGCATTCGACAGAGTAAACAGAGAACAACTGTGGGAGATACTAACAACATACGGAGTAAGCCAACATCTAACCAAACTATTAAAAGTCTCTACATCAAAAGCAGCTGCAGGGTCAGAACAGCAGCAGGCTACACAGACCACTTCGAAGTTAGATCAGGTGTAAGACAGGGGTGCGCACTATCCCCCCTACTGTTTATTACATACATGGACCATATATGCAAGCTAGCCAACCCATCAGAGACAGAGGAGATCAACGAGCTTTTATTTGCAGACGATCAGGCACTAATACATGAAACAATAGAAGACCTACAAGACACTTAAACAAACTCAACGTCTCAGGCACAAAATACAACATGAAAATCAACTTCAACAAAACAGAAGTCCTGAATGTCGCAAAAAAATCAACATCAACATAACTATAGAAGGCAGACAACTAAAACAAGTAGAGGAATTCAAATACCTAGGAAGTCTAATGGCAAACGACAATTCCCAAACAGCAGAGATAGAATCAAGATGCAACAAAGCTTGTCAAATCATCGGACAGTTATCACCACTATTGTCCAACAAGGAAATAACCCTGGAGGCAAAACGAGCACTATACAATACAATCTTCATTCCAACGTTGTGCTACCAATGCCAGACCTGGACTCTAGATGCAAGAACAATAAGAAAAATAACCTCTACAGAGATGAAATGTGTTAGACGAATGACAGGAAACAGTCTGAGAGATAAGATCAGAAATGAAGAACTGAGAAAAAGCTAGGAATAGCCCCAGCCATAGAATATATAAGGAAACAACAGATAAAATGGTTCGGCCACGTGACAAGGCAGAAAGAACAAAACACAACACAACGAGCCTTCAACAAACGTTGTGAGAACAACAGACCCAAGGGTCGACCACGAAAAAGATGGATCGATGGAATATTAGAAGCACTAGGAAACATAACAGCAGCAGAGGCGAACAGAAGAGCAAAAGACCGCAAATTATATCTCCCCTCGACGCTGAAAGGCAGATGAGGAAGGAAAGAAGAAGAAGAAGTAATGTACAACGAGTAACATCAAAAGATGGACAATTCAGGCTATGACAACCTTCACCGTCAAAGCAAGAGATAGAGCAGAATGGTGCTCCATAGTAGCCAACCTTCGATGCGGAGACGGCACTCAATGAATGAATGTACAACAAACAGATTTGCAACAGATATTCAGCTTTAATTAGGCCAGTTCTACGTGAAAGTATCTGCTTCTCCAATTTTCTAATTTTAGCATAGATTTATGTTGTGTCCTCACATAACCAGAAGTAGATTACTTTATCTTGCCCTGTTAGTTAACATTGGGCATAATTTGTAACAAGTTTTGAGTGTTCTTTATCCTATTTGGATTTAAGAATGACTTTAATGTTTCTTATTATTTAATTATTTTGATAAAATGTCTTTAGAAGGGTTGAAAACTACTAGAATAAAAATTTAGATAAGAGAAAAAGTATCTGCGCCCTATGGGCCGTCCATGGCTCGAAAGGTCAATAGATAGATAGATAGATTATTTAATGTTTTATTCATATTTTTGATGGTGTTAATAATCTTCTTGAATGAAACCATTCACATTTGTCTGACTCTTGATATACTAAATCATATAAATATACCTTGGGGGACTGGTTGGTCTTGAGACAAGATGCCGGTCTCGAGACAGAGAGGTTGTGAGTTCAAATCCCGGATGCTCAAGTTGGGATTTTTATTTGTAATTCCTCTTTGCGGCAACCATCCCCGGTCTCAGCTGCGAGGCCCTGCTTGAAACATCAATTCCATATAGACAGAAAAAATTTGAGTACCTCCGAAGATGGAGTTACAGCCTGTGTGGTGAGGTACCCCTGTGCACATTGCTGCCAAGGAAAAATGGAATAACTTGCAAAAATTCAGTTCCTAGCCTCAGGGACTTCGCCAGAGGTGAAAGCTGACGAAAAAAGAAAATTAATAAATAAAAATATAAACATATCTCATAATTGGAACTAACCATTGATAACTTGAAAGTTTACAAACTTATTGAAAGCTCATGAAAACATTTACAATTACAAAACAAGTTTTGGAGTATTTTTTTTTTTCGTTCACCAGCTCTGACGAAGTCCCTAGAGACTAGGAACTGAATTTTGCATGTTAATCCATTTTTCCCTGGCAACTGTGTGCACAGGGGTACCTCGTCACACAAGCAGATAACTCTGACTTCGGAGGTACTCATATTTTTTTTGTCGATGAGTAATTGACATTTCAAGCTGGGCCACAGTCACATGTTGCAAAGTCAGTATCTTATTTTTGGTTAGGTATGCTTTCACAATTTCATCTGTTATTTTTTTTCTGTTGACCAACTTTATATCTCTACCGAAGTCCAGAGGGACTAAATTTTCAGTGAATATTACTTTTTCCTATTTTTTTATACTGTCAGCAGTGTGCTCAGGTTTCCCTGCCATACAGGCAGATATTCTCTGAATTCAGAGGTACTTTCATATTTTTATCGTCGAGAGTTTTAACGTTCTGAGTAGATTTTTTTCCTATTAATTTATTTTTGGCCTACTCTTTTCGATTTCCAACTGCCAATTAATGTGAACAGAATACATTTTTCCCAGTTTTCTGAGAGGGCTAGACATTGGATCTCTCAACCCTGAGACCTGGGGAAGGTAGAGCCACTGATTCAGTTTTTCTTTTTCCTCTTCACCGCCTATGGTGGGAGTCTAACCCCTGACTTTCTTGTCTATTGGTCATCGTCTTACTTCTAGACCACTTCCACATCTGCTTTAAATTGTTAGATGATAACAATGAGAAGATAGACAGAAAGAATTTGGATGACAAGACTTCTTGTTAAAGGGGAATAGAATTGTTCTTTTACTAACTTTACAACATCCATCATACGTATGCCTTACCCCACACACATATGCTTCTTGTCGCAGCAGTTGAAACTGAAATTAAGAAACACTCAAACATCTGTTACATGAGTGTTTCCCATACTTGACCTAGTTATTTTTTTTACATGATTTTATTTCAGTTCAATGTCATGGTCAGTAGACTGGGGATTTTTACGATTTTCTCGTTGCTTTAAAATTGTTGCAGTGATGAAATTTAATGCTACACTCAGTCAAAACTGCCTTACACAATACATTTGTGTGATGAAATTTAATGCTACACTCAGTCAAAACTGCCTTACACTTTACATTTGTGTGATGAAATTTAATGCTACACTCAGTCAAAACTGCCTTACACAATACATTTGTGTGATGAAATTTAATGCTACACTCAGTCAAAACTGCCTTACGCTTTACATTTGTGTGATGAAATTTAATGCTACACTCAGTCAAAACTGTCTTACACTTTACATTTGTGTGATGAAATTTAATGCTACACTCAGTCAAAACTGTCTTACACTTTACATTTGGTGTGATGAAATTTAATGCTACACTCAGTCAAAACTGTCTTACACTTTACATTTGTGTGATGAAATTTAATGCTACACTCAGCCAAAACTGTCTTACACTTTACATTTGTGTGATGAAATTTAATGCTACACTCAGTCAAAACTGCCTTACACTTTACATTTGTGTGATGAAATTTAATGCTACACTCAGTCAAAACTGTCTTACACTTTATATTTGTGTGATGAAATTTAATGCTACACTCAGTCAAAACTGTCTTACACTTTACATTTGTGTGATGAAATTTAATGCTACACTCAGTCAAAACTGCCTTACACTTTACATTTGTGTGATGAAATTTAATGCTACACTCAGCCAAAACTGCAGTATACAACTTTGCACTTGTGTAATAAATCAAGAAAACTAATAACAGGATCACATGATGCTAAATGACGCTGCAGAAATGTGACAGCTGGAAATTTGTATCTCTCGCAACACAAAAGGATATTTTAAAAATGATGAAAGCATTGACCATAAGCCTCACTAATAAAAGTGGAAGAGTTCCCTCCATGCAATACTCGATGTGTGGGGAACATCATGGTATGTTAGTGGCCATATTTTTCCATGACCATGGTATATTTTTAAGGAGCCGCGATAGCTCAGTGGTTAGTGAACTGGACTACAAAGGACAAGAGGTAGGGTTCGATCCCAACTGACGGCTCCGGGTTCACCCAGCCTTTAATGAGTACCGGATTTTTTTTCTGGGAAGTAGAGCGGCACTGGCGTAATATCGACCACATTACCCCAAAAATCATGTGCCGAAGGTCAGTAAAATTTATGGTCACTAACAACATATTCCCTATATGCCACTTGGCGTGACTTCTTTTTTTATACTTTACTTCTTTTTTTTATGGTACATTTTTGGGTGATATGGTCAGCAAATCAGTTAAGCTGCCTTTAGTTCCCAGAAAAATCTCTGATACCACTTTCTAGTGGCTGGGTGAACCCTGGAAGCCTTGTTGTTTTAAAAAAATGCACTTTTTCTGGGAATCGAACAACATCAGGAAGCACACACCTAACCACTTAGCCACTGAAGCTCCACTATCGCTAATAGTTTCCTGTCTAATTCCTCAGGCTCAGCCTTGAAGTTACAGAGCTCTCTACCAGTTATTGGTTGCTACAAGGATTCCATTATGACATCTGGAAATAGCGATGCTAATATCAAAGACCATCAGAATGTCTGATAAGAAAATCAGCAAAAACAAAGTTGCAGCACCAATCCTGAAGCATCCGGAAGTGATCACAGCTGTTGAAGGGTTTCATTTAAAAATTGTGATAGAAAAGCTAGTAATGAAGGTGGGTCAGATGTGACTTAAATTTTATGGCCAGATTTTTTTGCTTTGTCAGACATGTATTTTTTTTTTTAAAGTGAAGTAAACTTAATTTATTTTTCTCCCACTTGGCAAAGAACTGTTGATCAGAGGTCTAACAAGCTGCTATAGTTAAAAAATGCCTTTGTTAATGAAAGGTAGACCTGATACAGAGTGTGCAAATTAGCAGTAAATGAAATTAGAGAAATCGCCAATCAACCACTAATATCATGAGTAATCAAGAAGAGATGTTGGACGTGTGATGAGAAGAGATAATAACTGAATAGCAAAGCAAGCCCTAAAGTGGGAAACAACAGGTAGGAGGAAAAGAGGCAGACACAGAGAAACACTGAGAAGAACATTGATCAGAGAAGCAAAGGTAGTAGGAATCTGCTCCCTAAATGAGATATAAGTGCTTGCACAGAACAGAGACAAAGTATGAGATTTAGTAAAAGATTTTTGCAAGGATTGAAACTGCTAGAAAGAAAATTTAGAAAAAGGGAAAGAGTATCTGGGTCTATGCCCTATGGACTGTCCACAGCTTGAACGGTCAATAGATAGATAGATGAGGTACACTGTGGGTCTATGTTAGGTCTCATGGCATTGAAAGAGTTAAGGCGCAAGGTTGTATTAAATTAATTGTCTTACTTTCATATTATTTTATTCTCCAGCGGTGTGTATGATTTTTTCTTCTTCATAGTGTGTACTCAATGACTAAAGGAATATATAGAATAGATATATACATCTTCATATCTTCTACTTCTACCTTTCAGCTCCCTGTGGAGCATAGGTCTTCAATAAACCCTTTCCAAGCCATTCTAGTTCTTGCCTTTTCTTTAAGATCGTTCCATGTCTTCCCCATCATCTTCATCTCTGCTTCTATCTATCTTCTCCAAGAATTTCTTGGTCTTCCGGTGAGTCGGCAACCCAGACTCAAACTCAGACATCTTCATCATCTGCCCTTAAAGGATGTTAAGTGGGCGCACAAGCACAGTGTTGCCATTTGCAATCTAACTGGAATATTTGCACTGTTAAGTTCAGCATATCCATCTTCAACACATTTTTTTTAGTGCAAGGTTGCCTTCATTCTCGGCCACTACTCATTTTGCCAGACTAGACTTGTTAATCCATTACTGGGGGCACTGTAAAGAGGTGGAGTAGGATCTAGATAGTTCTAGTTCACCAAATCTGGCGAAAGCATCAGCTATGACTCGCTGGCAGCTTTCAGTTCTGTTGTTGTTTAGCACCTTTGCCCCTGTGTGTAAGATGGGAGCTTTCAATTCTGTTGCTTTTAGCACATTTGTCCCTGTGTGTAAGATGGGAGCTTTAAGTTCTTTTTATGTTTAGCACATTTGTCCCTGTGTGTAAGATGGGAGCTTTCAATTCTGTTGCTGTTTAGCACATTTGTTCCTGTGTGTAAGATGGGAGCTTTCAATTCTGTTGCTGTTTAGCATCTTTGTGCCTGTGTGTTATTTGGGAGCTTTCAATTCTGTTGCTGTTTAGCACCTTTGTGCCTGTGTGTAAGATGGGAGCTTTCAGTTCTGTTTATGTTTAGCACATTTACGCCTGTGTGTTATTTGGGAGCTTTCAATGCTGTTGCTGTTTAGCACCTTTGCCTCAGTGTGTTATTTGGGAGCTTTCAATTCTGTTGCTGTTTAGCACCTTTGCGCCTGTGTGTTATTTGGGAGCTTTCAATTCTGTTGCTGTTTAGCACCTTTGCCCCAGTGTGTTATTTGGGAGCTTTCAGTTCTGTTGCTGTTTAGCATTTTTGCCTCTGTGTGTTATTTGGGAGCTTTCAATTCTGTTGCTGTTTAGCACCTTTGCCTCTGTGTGTTATTTGGGAGCTTTCAATTCTGTTGCTGTTTAGCACCTTTGCCCCTGTGTGTTATTTGGGAGCTTTCAATTCTGTTGCTGTTTAGCACCTTTGCCCCAGTGTGTTATTTGGGAGCTTTCAATTCTGTTGCTGTTTAGCACCTTTGCCTCTGTGTGTTATTTGGGAGCTTTCAATTCTGTTGCTGTTTAGCACCTTTGCCTCTGTGTGTTATTTGGGAGCTTTCAATTCTGTTGCTGTTTAGCACCTTTGCCCCTGTGTGTGAGATAGGAGCTTTCAGTTCTGTTGCTGTTTAGCACCTTTGCCTCTGTGTGTTATTTGGGAGCTTTCAGTTCTGTTGCTGTTTAGCACCTTTGCCCCTGTGTGTGAGATAGGAGCTTTCAGTTCTGTTGCTGTTTAGCACCTTTGCCCCTGTGTGTTATTTGGGAGCTTTCAGTTCTGTTGCTGTTTAGCACCTTTGCCCCTGTGTGTGATATAGGAGCTTTCAATTCTGTTGCTGTTTAGCACCTTTGCCTCTGTGTGTTATTTGGGATCTTCCAGTTCTGTTGCTGTTTAGCACCTTTGCCCCTGTGTGTAAGGTAGGAGCTTTATGTTAGATTAAAATAGTTGCAGAGGTTGAAACTTTAAGTGGCTCTCAAATAATAATAATGTTTAGTTGATATGAATTCCATTGAATCAATATAAATATTGTTCTGAAGCTTGTGAGGTAAACATCCTGACTGGTGACTAGTTACGGAAGTTTCTGTTCTTTGTTTTGTAAACCAGGATCTGTCAGTCACATAACCTGTTGTGACAAGCCACCTTCACCTGCTCCAGAGCCAGCATTATCCTGTCAGGCACTGAAGCATGCTGTTTCTGCTCTGACACGCATCGATGACTTCGTTTTGGAAGAAATCGGCTGTGGGTTTTTTGCCACTGTTTACAAGGTAAACTACCAAACATCACATTTATTTATTCATCTTTATAATTATGTCTTGTGGGATTGGCAACTTATTTCCTTCTACTACCATCTGGTTTTTTTTTTTTTTTTTTTCTGACTGTTTCATTACCTCACTTGCCCTTTGGCTTTTTTTTTTCTTTCTTTTCAACCACACTATCATTCTGTTTTAGGTCTTTCCTCTGTCACTCATGCCTGAAAGTTATTGTAGCATTGTGGTTAGGACAATGCCTGAGCTTCAAAAGTACCTGATTTCTCTCTCTCTCTCTCTGCAATCAGGACTCAATCAGAGTAGGATTCCAGACTCTCACATGAAGTCAGCTGTCAGGTTAAGTGTGTTGATCACCCCCACAGACAGAACATCACAATTAGAGTCTGCCAGATCCACTCTGATTGAACACCCGTTAAAACGTTGCACTGTGTTCTGCGCCAGTGGCCCAGTGCATCCAATTTCAGCCAGCATTTTATTCAGGTTTGCATTCTTTAGCCTTTGATTGTCCCCAATCTTCCTGCAAGGCAGCAGATGATCTTTTCTGTAGGGGAATTCTGCCCTTAGATGGTCGGCCCTCCCAGGTTTACGAGCACCATCTGCCCGAGTCACTAGAGGTGACTAACACAGACATGCACACACAAAGATGTGAGATGTGACCAACACAGACATGCACACAGTGATACGAGGCATGATTAACACTGGCACACATCAAGATATATGACACATGACTAACATAAACATGCACATAAAGATATGAGATATGACTGACATAGACATGCACACACAAAGATATGACACATGCCTAACATAGACATGCACACAAAGGTCGCAACTTGATCCTATTTTCAATAGGAAAAAGGTTGTACCTGATTTGAATCTCACAAAAAGCAGTACAGTATTTTTTTTTCAGAAAACCTTATTTTAGGATGGATGATCTTTTCTTTTTTTTTTCTTTCTTGTGTTAACCTGATGACTGTTTCTCCATTGTCCTCTCTTAGAAGGATATTAGGGAGCTGGATGGTCTAGAGGTAAGACACTGGCAGCTGGACAAGAAGGTGCCAGGTTTAAATCCCACAAGTAGTGTTCATTTTTTACTTTGAATCCTTAGTGTCAATGTGGCTTTATCCTCACCTGGTCTTGGTTTTTGGGTAGTGCGACCTGGTGTCCTGTCCTCTTGGATAACAACCTAAAATAGGACACCTGCATTCTGTTTACATTAACGAGCCAACAGGAGAGCAAAAGGCAGTAAACTGTATCTCCCTGTGGTGGTGTAAATCAAATGAGGAGGGAAAGAAAAAGAATTGGAAGATTACAGATCTGCTAATGAGTAAATATAAATATAACATGTTTTGCAATATCTAATAAATTTGGTCTCAAAGTTCCTTAGACAATGTGTGAAGTGATATCCTTATTTATTAACTCCAATAGAAGAATATTTTTTACTTCAATTTTGCTAATGGACAGTTTGCTTGCGTTCGCCCGATGACTAAAGTATTCTAGAGTGTTCTAGTAGACTATAGAACTCCTCTTCGTCATCCACCCTTAAAAGGACGTTAAGTGGGTGTGTCTGCGTTGTGTTGTGGTTTGCAGTATAACTGTGATATTTGCGCCTTTAGGCTCAACACATCCGGCTTCAGCACAACATTTTTGAGTACCGTGTTTTCTTCCCTCTTTGATCCCTACTCGCTTGGCCAGACTAGATAGGTTAGTCTGTTACTAGAGGCACCACGGAAAGATGGAGCAGGGTCTGGATGGTTCTGGTTCACCGATCCTGGCGCAAGCCATCAGCTGTGGGTCGCTGACAACTTCCAGCTCTGGTGCTGTGAGGTGCGCCTTCACCTCCATGGACAGTTTGATCATTGACAAATACAAACAACTTAATAAACGTTGCAAGAATACCAGACCCAAGGGTCGACCACGAAAAAGATGGATCGATGAAATATTAGAAGTACTAGGAAACATAACAGCAGCAGAGACGAACAGAAGAGCAAAAGTCTGCGAAGTATATCTCCCCTCAACTCTGAAAGGCAAGTGAGGAAGGAAAGAAGAAGTAGATGATCATTGACAAGCTGTCATCATTGAATTGAAACAGAAATCATCACACATCACACACTTGAAAGGACAACAGAACAGAATAGAATAGCAGCATTCAAACTCTGTATGCTCTGTGTTAATAGATTAAAGCACCACCTGTTGGATATCTAAAAAAATAGGATCAATAGGCAAATGCAAATATGGGATTGATCAATTCACTGATAAATGTTTGTTGTAGAGGTCATCATCATCATGTGCCAAACTGGTTGGCATAGGTGATCATGTCCTTCCACAATCTTCTATCCACAGTGCATTGTATCAATTCTGTTGTTGACTGTTTTCCATGCCATGACACCAAGCTATCCAATATCTTCTCTCTTTGTCATCCACAAGCTCTCTTTCCCTGTATTTTTCTAGTTGTAACCAAGTATTCCAACTTTCCTCTTCTCATGATGTACCTGAAAAATGTTGATTGTTTCTTTCTGATGTTTTTTAGGAGCTCCCTTTTTGTGTTGGCCTCTTTGAGAATTTGCTCATTGGTCTTTTTAGCTGTCCAGGGAACTTTCAACATTCTTCTGGGAAATCCCATTTCTGTGGCCTCTAATCGTCTTTTCTTCATTTGTTTGTCTCCTGTCCATGATTAGCTTCCTTAGGTCAGCATCTATATAGCATCGATGAACTCTCTTTTTCACTTCTATTGACATAGACTTTTTGCATAAGTTTTTCATTTTCTGAAATGCTTTTTAGGCCTGGGCTATTCTGCTTTTAATTTCTGTGGTGCATCTTCCATCTGATGTTATTATTGTGCCCAAGTATTTGACGCGTTGCACTTGTTTCAGATTTGTCCTGTTTATTTTTATTTTGCATGCAGGTAAGGATTGTTTCTTTGATATAACCATTACTTCTGTTTTCTTACTATTCAGACTGAGACCTTTCTTGTTGCTTTCTTTTTGCTTGTTGTAGAGGTACCTGGCATAAAAGAAACAAGAAGTCTGGGTGGTGTAGTAGTTAGTGCTCTTTTCTGCTGGCCAGATTTTTGTATGACTCTAAACGGAGTCAAAATTTATTTTTCTTCAATGACACAGCAGTTATACTTATATGAGTCGATGCTGTTGGTACAGGTGCTGTTAGATGTTTTGTGCCCATTAGAATGAGAAGAAGAAAACAACGCAGTAATGCCTCGTGGTATTGTAGAGAACATGATGTTAGTACCTACTTTTTTTTTAGTAAAGGCACTTTTTTAAAACTGTTGGCACATTTTTTTTACTATTGGCACAGTTTTATTAAATCAGTGTGTTTTTGGCACAGTTTTGCTAATGAAACATTTTTACTTAAAAATGTGCAACCATTTTCTTGTTACTATTGGCACATTTTTTATGCTGTCTGCAAATTTTTTTTTAATGTTGGCATAATGTTTGGGTAATGTGGTCAGTACTGAGCCAGTGATGTGTTTCTTTTTTAGAAAAATCATCTTAACACCCATTTAAGAGATTGTGTGAACCTAGAAGTCATCAATGAGGATTAAACTTGACCTTTAGTCCTCTTCTTCTCTTTTTCTCCCTCATCCCATGCCACTGGTTTAGTTGGGGCACTACTGACAAACTTTGTCTACCATCTTGATTTATCACAATCCTCATTCATTCTATGGAACTCCACAAACTTGAGGCCTGTCCATTCTTTAATGTTATCTTCCTATCATTTTCTCTGCTTACCTCTTCTTCTTTAACCCTTTCACAGTTCCTCACAGTTTTTTGTCTTCAGTAGACTATTAAGCACTTCTTGTACCAATAAGAGAAAGTTAAAAAAAAATGAAAATAATAAATAGCATTATTTGCTGTGTTTCCTGAGTTTCACAGGGCTGTGTTTGGGAGCCTCGGTAGCCTAGTTGGGAAAACCACCCGACTGGACTACCAACGTTCGGACAACCAGTGTTCGATTCCCGCCGGGAGCAGTGTGAGTTGTACTCATGGTTGGGAAAAAAAAAATACCCCCACGGTCGACCCAGCCGTTGGCAGAAATGGGTACCAGGGTATTACCCTGGGAAGGTGAGGAATGTCGTCTCGCATCTGAGTTTCGATGCTTGAAGCGACACTATTCAGAAATCTCCGAACATTTCTGGATAGGCGGCCAAGCACATATGGGTGGAAACTCACGTGCTAAGATGCCGGTTCAAGTATCGTACTTGACTTTTTTACAGAGCTGTTTGATGTCAACCGACGGCCAAGGAAGTTTCTCTGGTCACAGAAGAAAAAAAAAATTTCAAGGAAAAAGACAAATTTCTTGAAAATTCTTGAATTTTTTTGTGTTATACAAAATTCTATCTCACGTAATGAAAAAAAAATGCCAACATCAATAGAAACAAATCCAACACTCAGGGGTCACCAGAAGTAGCAGTTGGAAAGTTATATGGAGGGAGGAAATATTTCACCACTGCAAACTGTCAAATTTGTAAGAATTTGTATTTTGATGCTATAATTATTAGTACCCTATCATAATTTAGGGAGCCATGATAGCTTATTGGTTAGTGAACTGGACTACAAAGGACTAGAGGTCTGGTTCGATCTTGACCGACGGCTTCCAGGTTTACCCAGCCTTAAATGGGTACCGGATTTTTTCTGGGGAAGTAAAGCGGCACTGGAGTAATACCGACTACACTACCCCAAAAATGATGTACCAAAGGTCGTTAAAAATTATGGTCACTAACACCATATTCCCTATATGCCACATGGCGTGACGGGGCTCTTTACTTACTATCATAATTTGAGGTTAATATCCCAAGATCTTTTGCTAAGTTTTGTTGTTTGTATCAGCATTTCAACTTCTCATCTAATCAGGCAACACACAGAGTGACAGGTGAAGAGATGGTGATGAAGATAAACAAAGACTATACTAACCGCTCATGTGCTCTTCGTGAGATCCAGCTCATGAATAAGCTGTCCCATCCTAATGTTCTCAGGTAAAATGGAATTCTTCGATGTCTTGTCACAAAGAACAAAGAAACTCTGTAACGTAAAAATAATACTAACTTTGTAATGTACAAAGAATACTAACTATGTACCATACAAAGAATACTAACTATGTACCATACAAAGAATACTAACTGTACCATACAAAGAATACTAAGTCTTTAACATACAAAGAATATTAACTCTTTAACATACAAAGAATATTAACTCTTTAACATACAAAGAATATTAACTCTTTAACATACAAAGAATATTAACTCTTTAACATACAAAGAATATTAACTCTTTAACATACAAAGAATATTAACTCTTTAACATACAAAGAATACTAAGTCTTTAACATACAAAGAATATTAACTCTTTAACATACAAAGAATACTAAGTCTTTAACATACAAAGAATACTAACTCTTTAACATACAAAGAATACTAACTCTTTAACATACAAAGAATATTAACTCTTTAACATACAAAGAATACTAAGTCTTTAACATACAAAGAACACTAACTCTTTAACATACAAAGAATACTAACTCTTTAACATACAAAGAATACTAACTCTTTAACATACAAAGAATATTAACTCTTCAACCTACAAAGGATACTAACTCTTTAACCTACAAAGAATACTAACTATGTAATGTATAAAGAACACTAACTCTTTAACGTAATGTACTTGATGTCAAAAGTTACTAAATTGATGGTGTTGGCTGTTAGGTCCTGTCAAAATATTAGTTCTGAAAGAATGAAACTTAACAAATCATGGTATCGGTTTGTTCAAAATGTGTATTTTATAAAAAAATGAAATATTGTTGATGATGAAACAAAACATAGGAAATCATCATCAGGTTGTTTGTTCTTTCTAGAATGTTGAATTCATCACAGCCTGTCTGAACAAATCTGTCTCTAGCCAGGTCATCCATTAATTATGTTGTCAAATTTGAAATCTCCTTGATGTCTCTAAACCATCTTCTTCTTGGTCTGCCTCATGCCTTATTTTCCTGGAACCATGCCTTCCATTATTGTTCTTTCCATTTTGCTGTGTCTTTTGATGTGGCCATAGTGTTTTAATTTCCCCTGTAGAATTGTGATTTTTAACCAGTTCTTTCTAATGGTTAGGTCTTTTAATATGTCTTTTATATGCCTAACAAGAAATAATGTTTAATATTCTGTAAAACTGCCCTTTGAGTATTCTATGAATTTACTGGAAAGTAGAGGAGGGTCTCATCATCATCAAGTACCATGCCTGCTGGCGTAGGTGCTCTTAACAACTTTTGATCTCGACAGTTATTTATTATTTGTGTTGACCATATGTCAAACCATTCTCTTAAGCTGTCTGGTATCTTTTCTCATTGCTTCCCTCTATCTCTTCGTCCCTCAATTTTCCCTGTTGTCACAATATATTCCAGCTGTTCCTTCTCATTACATGGCCAAAAAATGATGATTGTTTCTTCCTAATATTGGAAATTAACTCTTTTCTTGCTTTGGCCTCTTTAAGAATGTTTTCATTACTCTTCCTAGCTGTCCATGGTATTCTCAACATTCTTCTGTAAAACCACATTTCTACAGACTCCAGTGATTTTTTTGTCTGTTGTCCTATTGTCCATGATTGTCCATATGTTAAGACTGGGTCTACATAACAGTGTAGAGGAGGCTACATGTTTAAAAACTAAACAAGTGTATTTGCATATAATAAAAAATACTTCACCATTATACAGGGTGACTAAAGAAACATTCCTTGATGTGCAAGCAGATATAGAATGTAACTTTATTGGATTATTCTTACTCATTGGTGTCTACAGTTACATAAGCCAGTAAAGTTTCATGTGGTATCGGTTAGTATCACACACACTTGATATGCAAACAGATATAGAATGTTATTGGAATATTCTTACATGTTGGTGTCTACGGTTACATCAACTAGTAAAGTTTCATGTGGTATCAGTTAGTATCACACACACTCAATGTACACCCCACCCATTACATGGCAAACATACATATGATAATCTAGCTTGGATCAGACTGTCTGTGGCATATCAGGTGTGATCGAGTTTACGGCTTCAGCTATGCGTTCCTATAGATCATCCAGGTTTGTGAGTAGTGAAGGTACATACAACCTACCCTTCATGTACCCCCAAAGGAAAAAGTCACAAACAGGTCTAGTGATCTCTGGGGTCACGTACAGATCCACTGGCCAATTTGTTTAGTGTGGCTAAATCCATCTGTTTAGCAGGTGTTCGCAGAGAAATTTGCGGAGAGTGAGATGCCAGTGCAGCAGTGCCCCATCATGATGAAAAAGGTAGACACTGCCCTCAGCAGGTAGTTCTGGAATCAACCAGTTGTATAGCAGGTTTCCAGGTAAACCAAGGAATGCTCCTCATCAATCTCTGTGCAGGAAGAACTAGATATATGGATTAGCAAAGCAGCAACAACATTTCAGAATGAACACGAGTATGGAATAATAGACAATAATCATGAGCGATCATCTTCTTCACCATTCAGCTTGCAGCTACTTCTCTTCGGTGTCTTTTTCTAGGAGCACCATTGGGAGGTGGATCTTGGTCAGATCTGCAGTACTCCAAACCTGACATGCTCAGTCAGTCATGGATCTCCAGTACTCCAGTTTTGTCATACTCAGTCAGTCATGGATCTGCAGTACTCCAATCCTGATATACTCAGTCAGTCATAGATCTCCAGTACTCCAATCCTGATATACTCAGTCAGTCATGGATCTACACTACTCCATTCCTGACATGCTCAGTCAGTCATGGATCTACAGTACTCCAATCCTGATATACTCAGTCAGTCATGGATCTACAGTACTCCAATCCTGATATACTCAGTCAGTCATGGATCTACAGTACTCCAATCCTGATGGTCACCCTGTACAACATCAAATAAGTAGGGTAAGGAACTTCCTAGGGGAGGCTAGGTGCTGTTGTGCACAGCCAGCAAGCAACTGGAACCATCTGTATGCACACATTTTGTCATCTTTTGAAAGCAACTGGGCACCTATAGTTTGCCTGGAATGCTGTAGTGTCAACTCTAATAATAAAATACCAATGGATCGGGCAGACATCATCAATGCCCTCCAAGATGTGGGAAGGGCACAGGACTTTGACAACCATGAGTCCCCATCACTCCTTTGAATGAAAGAGATGGGAGTTAAGATAGGCACAGCTAGAAATGAGAAACTTAGTGGGCGTATAAAATGACTTATCAACCAACACAGAACTGGAGTCATCAATCGCTGGATACTGCGGGACTTGCTGAGGAGGGGATCTGAGCACCTATGGACATGCTCAGAGTACAGTGATGTAGCAAATAACTCAATAATTCAATATCAATAAAGGACTTTATTTGTATGTACTTTGGATATAGTTCATTTTTAAGTTTCGATTCTAATGATAAAATTGTTTCTCAGAAACGAAACTATATTTTGGTAAAACTAAAAAATGAGGAGATATTTAAACTCCTGTATCTCACTTCTGTCAAATCAGTGGAGGAAGAATTAAGTTAAACAAATATATGTATTTATTTATAGCACATTAAAGTATAAAACACCACAATGACCAAACCCCATATAAGTCTTCTTCCAGAATAGCAAACAATACAAATGTAAAATGAAGAAAAATGTAAGCAAAAACAAAAGTAGATAGCTGTATGTAGAGTTCAAGGATGAACTGAATTCCCACTTTGTCAATTTTTTTCTTTCTTCTGCAGTGTGTTTAATTATTATTATCTTATTGGTGTGATTGAATTTGATGATCATCGCACAATAAGCCTTATTGAGTCACATGACTAAGATATTACTAAGAATCATCATGCGAAGAGTGTGAAACAAAATCAGTCCAGAAATTAGAGATGAACAGTGTGGTTTTGTTAGAGGTAAAGGAACAACAATGCCATTTATATCATAAGATCTTTCGTAGAAAGAACTATAGAGGTGAAAACAGATCTATACCTATGTTTCATAGATTACACCAAGGCATTTGACAAAGTAAAGCACCAAGAAATAATCAACATTTTAGAAAGCATAAACATTGACAGCAAAGATCTAAGAATAATAAAGAACATGTACTGGCAACAAACAGCGGCCATAAGAACTGGAAACCAATTGGGAATGTTTGAACAAATAAAACAGGGTGTTAGGCAAGGTTGTGTGCTGTCACCAGATTTGTTTAATATGTATAGTGAGATTATTTTAAGATCCATAAAGGGCATGCCTGGAATAACAATCGGAGGCCATAATATAAATAATCTAAGGTATGCTGGTGATACAGAGAAATGTTAGACATTATAGTGAAGAAAATAAAAAATAAAGGACTCAGTCATAATAGCAAAAAGACAGAAGTAATGGTAACAACAAAGAAAAAGTCATCACCACAGTGCACAATAAAGACATGTGGAGCAATATTAAAACAGATAATTGAATTTAAATATCTGGGAACATTGTTAACATCAGATGATAGATGTACAACATAGGTGAGATGCAGAATGGCTCATGCAAAAGCTGCTTTCCAGAAAATGAGGAAGATACTATGCAATCCATTTTTGTCAATAGAAACAAGAAAAAGAGTTCATAAATGTTATGTCTTAACATATGGATGTGAATTATGGACAATAGGACAACAGACAAGAAAATCACTTGAGGCCGTAGAAATGTAGTTTTACAGAAGAATGTTGAGATTAGCATGGACAGCCAAGAAGAGTAATGAAAACATTCTGAAAGTAGCCAAAGCAAAAAGAGAGCTAATTTCAAATATTAGGAAGAAACAATCATCATTTTTTTGGCCATGTAATGAGAAGGGAACAGCTGGAACATATTGTAACAGCTGAGAAAATTGATGGACAAAGAGTTAAAGGGAAGCAAAGTGAAAAGATACCAGACAGCTTAAGAGAATAGCTTGGCAGAAGGTCAACAACAGAAATAATAAATAACTGTCGAGATCGAAAGTTGTGGAGAGACATGATAACCTTGAGGCATGGTACTTGATGATTCACTAATATTATTACTTTTAGTTCATTGCTGTTTCTTTTTGTGCTCTTACCATCATGCTATTACCCTTACTAATTGTCTCATTACCAATTTTATAGATTTCTTGGAGTATGTGTACATGAGGGACAGCTTCATGCATTGACAGAGGTAGTAGTTTATTTTATTTCAGCTTTTTAAAATATAGAGATGTATTGATACATAGCAACCTTAGTTAGGTCAGCCTTCCTGTACACTTCCTAGACATGGACCCTTACAAGGGGCTACAGAAGAAGTACAATCATTGGAGATGAAATGTTTTTGAACTATTCAGACCCTACTCCACCTCTTCCCTGTGCTTCTAGTAACAGACTAACCAGTCTAGTTTGACCAAGTAAATAGGGTTCAAAGAGGGAAGGCAACCCGGTTCTCAAAAATGCCCTGCTGAAGTTGGATGTGTTGGGCCGAAAGGTGCAAATAAACGACAACATAATGTATCTACTATCTACGCAAATTTCTTCTTATTCTGCGATCATGGCTCATTTAAACTAGGATTCTGGGCTCTCATTTGAAGAAAGCTGTCTTTTTCAGTGATTCAGGTGCCCCGTTTCTCTTCCACGGAGGTAGGCGTGGGCTACATTGACCTCCTCAGGTCTGTGTACTGTGGGTAATCCTGTAGGATGTATTTTTGTTGTCATGTCATTTTAAGTACAGTGGCATTGGCTGGTAGTTTCTATTTTGAGTTTAGTGAACATGTGGTTTCTCATTCTGTTGTGGCTAGTGTGTAGGTGAAGTATGATGACTTGATCTACGCTCACTTAACATGCCTTTAAGGACTGACTGATAATGCAGAGCACTGTTCCTTTCCTTTAGAGCAGCCATCTGGTAAATACCGGAAAATAAATGTTATTGCAAGATTTTGAGCGTCTCTTATATCACAAATAAAAAGTGGATTTCGATACCTGTATATGTAAAGCCATTCTTTACTATAATGATGTTATAGTAAAACATCAATTTGCAAAAGGATACTAGCCTCGGAGTACATGATGATCTTTTGACTATTGTGAAGTAATGCAAAATGAAATGGTTTGTTCACATGTCTCAATCGTCTGGTCTTGCAAAGACCATCTTCAATCAACTGTGAAAAGAGCAAGAAGGAGAGGTAGGCAGAGAAAGAGATGGGAAGATAACATCAAAGAACGTGCAGCCATTTCTTCGCTCCATAAATCACTCCTTTATCATCTTCAAACCTGGTTCCACAGAGGGCATCTTTAAGTGGACCAAAGAAATGGAAATTAGAGGGTGCCAAATCAAGGCTGTATGAGGAAGTACAGTCCAGCCAAATCTTGTGATTGCTTTCCGTGTTGCCAGACTTGTGTGAGGGCGCGCATTGTCATGAAGGAGAAGCAGGTCTGCTGAATTCCTATGCAGCCAAATTCTGCAAAAATGAGTTTTTCAAAGTCTTAATGTAAGCTTGCAAATTGATTGTCTCTCCTCTTGGCATAACATCTACAAGAATCACATCGACAATGTCCCAAAAGACAATGACCATGACCTTTCCGGCTGAAAGAGGTGCCTTGAATTTCTTTCTTTGTGGTGAGTGCAGATGATGCCACTCCAATTTTAATTGTCTTTGTGTCTCAGGTTCAAAATGATGTGCCCAGGTTTCGTCACCTGTAACAATCTTAGCCAAAAAGTTCTCTCCGTCAACATTGAAATGCTCCAACAGTTCAGAAGAAATTGCTTTTCTTTGCAATCTGTGCTCATTTGTGAGATTTCATGGAACCCATCTTGCAAAAACCTTAGAGAATCTGAGAGTTTTTATAATTGCATTTGCACTACCAATGCTGACTGACAACTTTAAGGCCAGTTGTTGAGTAGTGGTGTGCCTATCAGCATGAACAATGCCCTCAGCATATTTCAATATCTCTACATTGGTGGCTGTGGCAGGCCGCCCACAGCGCGGCTGATCAAGAAGCTCTGTATCTCTGCTTTCCGATTCTTATATTCTCTAAACCCAGCGACTTACTGTACTCCTGTCAAGTGCAAAAACTTCCATACACATCACATAGACGCCTGTGAATGTTCACAACAGTTTCTTTCTCTAAAACGGAAAATTCTAGGACAATTTGCTGCTTATAACGCAAATTGCTAACATGCTCCATTTCAACAGTTTAGTGCAGTCATATTATTTGGCTGATTGCAGTGGAATTTGGTACACACAATTGACACATGCCATATTTGAAGTGTGCAAAATTTCACACTTCTATGTTTATTATTAGCTAAGAAAACCGATGTGGTGTTTTGAACGCCCCTTGTATTAACATTTATTAATGAAACACTGTACATTAGTATTGGCCCATAGAAATAAGGAGTTATGGTAGATTGTATTAGCCGCTAGTTAAAGAATCATACATTTTTCATAACTAGCAGTCAGAATAACTATATATATGTGTTACACTGTCAAACTGCTGAAGAGTCATAAACTTGCGTTCGTCTGTTAAGTACCTATTTCCTCTAATGTACACCCCATCATGGAGCATTGGTAACCGAGTGGTTAGTGTGCTCGCTTCCTGATCAGAAGTGTCCGGGTTTGATCCCCAGACATGACAGATTTTGTTTTGGAAGGCTCAGGGTTCGCACAGCCTCTAAAAATAGACTTAAGATATTTTTCTTGATATCGATCACGTCACCCACAAATGTGACGTGGTCATGAAATAAAATGAACACTAACACCTCATTCCCCATAGGCCTAGTAAGACATAGAGGGAACATATACTTGACTTTTTACCCCATCTTTCTGTGTAATAGTATTTGCATTATCAATTGTCTTTCTTTGCTAAATTAGTGTCTTCATCGTCCATGTTGTCTTTGTTGTCCAGATACTTAGATTTTTAAAAAATGCTACAGCTACCTCCATGTAAATTGAATTATAAACATTCTATCTATCAATTGACCTTTCGAGCCGTAGCCGGCCCATAGGCCGTAGACCAAGATACACCTTCTCCTATCTGAATATTTGTTCTAGCAGTTTTCTTTTAAAGATATTTTATCAAATCTCGCCATCTGTCTCTGTTCTGTGCAAGCAGCTCCATCTCATTGAGGGAGCCGAATACATTAACATTAATAATCCTAAAATAAGATATTTTGACATTTTTACCCTAGATTACGATACTGCCGTAAAAATTACAGCATCAAAATACAAATTCTTCAAAATTTGACATTTTTACTATCTATCTCTATCTATTGACCTTTCGAGCCGTAACCGCCCATAGGGCGTAGACCAAGATACACCTTCTCCTATATGAATTTTTGTTCTAGCAGTTTTCTTTAAAGATATTTTATCAAATCTCGCCATCTGTCTCTGTTCTGTGCAAGCAGTTCTATCTCATTGAGGGAGCCGATTCCTGCTGCTCTTGCCTCTCTCATCAATGTTCTTCTCAGTGTCTCCCTGGGTCTTCCTCTTTTTCTTTTACCTGTTGTTTCCCATATGAGGGCTTGCTTTGCTATTCGATTATTATCTCTTCTCATCACATGTCCAACGTATGACCATCGTCTTTTCTTTATTACTGAAGATATTAGTGGTTGATTGGTGATTTCTCTAATTTCCTCGTTTGTTTTGAATTCGTTCCATTCTATACCAAGTATTTTTCTTATACATTTTACTAAGGTAAAAAATTTCCCAGCTCCGTGTACCTTCCTAATTATTACTTCCCGTGTACGGTGTTTGATTTTTTTTTTACCCCATTTCGTGAGGTATGATCTCGTATAATGTAATAAAAATTCGCCAATTTTAAAGAAATTGGTATTTTTTGGTTGTTTTTTTTTCCCCCTTCCTGTTGCAGGGAAATTTCCTTGGTCGTTGGCTGATGTCAAAAACCCTTTGAAATTTGGGAAATACTACAAGCAATGCTAAGAGGTAACCGAACAAACTTATGTACTTATGGTGGCCGTATCGATAGACAATGTAACACGTCTGGTCCATGTATTCAAATTCAGGTCGTAAATCAATTTGAGCGAGTACCATGATTTTCCTAGTGTAAACACACAGCTGTTTGTCAAAGGTTCAAAGAAAATACTATTTTTAGAACTGCTAATGTTACAATTAAGTGGTAGTAATTTTTACTATGGTATCGTAAAAACGTGAGTAAAAAATACATATTATAATTTAGGGTTAATATATTTTTTGCAGTGATCTCTGCAATATGTGCCATTTTGGCACGCAAGGTTTCTGTTTTTGAGATTGTGGTTGTGCCTATGTGCCGTCTTCAACTCGAAAGGATGATAGATAGATAGATAGATAGATAGATAGATAGATAGATAGATAGATAGATAGATAGATAGATAGATAGATAGATAGATAGATAGATAGATAGATAGATAGATAGATAGATAGATAGATAGATAGATAGATAGATAGATAGATAGATAGATAGATAGATAGATAGATAGATAGAAGATAGATAGATAGATAGATAGATAGATAGATAGATAGATAGATAGATAGATAGATAGATAGATAGATAGATAGATAGATAGATAGATAGATAGATAGATAGATAGATAGATAGATAGATAGATAGATAGATAGATAGATAGATAGATAGATAGATAGATAGATAGATAGATAGATAGATAGATAGATAGATAGATAGAGATAGATAGATAGATAGATAGATAGATAGATAGATAGATAGATAGATAGATAGATAGATAGATAGATAGATAGATAGATAGATAGATAGATAGATAGATAGATAGATAGATAGATAGATAGATAGATAGATAGATAGATAGATAGATAGATAGATAGATAGATAGATAGATAGATAGATAGATAGATAGATAGATAGATAGATAGATAGATAGATAGATAGATAGATAGATAGATAGATAGATAGATAGATAGATAGATAGATAGATAGATAGATAGATAGATAGATAGATAGATAGATAGATAGATAGATAGATAGATAGATAGATAGATAGATAGATAGATAGATAGATAGATAGATAGATAGATAGATAGATAGATAGATAGATAGATAGATAGATAGATAGATAGATAGATAGATAGATAGATAGATAGATAGATAGATAGATAGATAGATAGATAGATAAGATAGATAAGATAGATTAGATAGATTAGATAAGATTAGATTAGATTAGATTAGATTAGATTAGATTAGATTAGATTAGATTAGATTTAGATAGATAGATATTTATTTTACATTTCTCAGTACAATATGTTGTGGCTAGTATGTTATAAATAATTTCTCCCTCTATTTTCCATGTTGGTCTATATATTTTCCTTCTCTCAGTACATATGTTGTGGAAAATACAGTTTAACTCATTTTTCAGTTATTGTTTTTGCATCTTTCAGTACATGAATAATTGAATGTGCAAAGGAAAACATCAATTTCTCTTATATTTCATTTTTTGTTTGACAGTACATCAGTGGTGGGACCCTGGAAGCATTACTGGCTAACAAGTATCAGGAGCTGCCATGGAAGCTGCGTATCAAACTTGCCCTTGACATTGCTAAAGGCATGAGTTATCTGCATTCTGAAGGCGTAATTCACAGGGATCTTACATCAAAGGTCATTGAGAGTTTTTTTTTTCATTGTATTCAAGAATGCTTTGTATCTTTATGAGGTGCTGTATTTATTATTCCATCTTGGCAAGGAATGTTACACTGGCAGCTTTTCACTCTTGCCATTAGAGAAGCTGAACCTTGTGACTAGGGCTCAGACTTTTACGACATCTCATATTTTTTTTGACATGCATTTTTGAAATCCAAGTTAATTCTAACAAGTTTCATGTCTTTCTGAACACTCTGACATTGTATCTATTGGTCATATAAATGCATATTTTGACCATAATTTAGGTTTAGGTCATATTTTGATCACACTGGGGCTTAAATGCATATTTTTGGTTATATTTGGTGATGTTTGTCACCATTTTATTTAGGTACAATGAAACTTTAAATTAGGTAACCCTTTATTAACCCTGTTAACTTTATTAATATTAACTAAATTAAGATTATGATACCATGGTAAAAATGGCAGTATCAAAACACAAATTCCTCAAAATTTGAGATTTTTCCATGTTCAAACATTGTGGCCCCCTCTGTGTGCCTTCCTAATTACCACTTCTGGTGACCCTTGAGTGTTTAATTTTTTCCATTGTCGTTGGATTTTTTGTTGTTGCTGTGACCGGGAAATGTCCTTGGTAATCAGCAGACATCAAACAACCCTTTGCGACTCAGGAAACACAGCAAATGCTATGAGTTAGTCGCATATGCTGATGGACTTATGCCGACCATACCAGTAGATATTGTAACATGTCTGGTCCATGGGGTGAAACTCAGGTCATAAATCAACCTGAGCCAAGAATTTCGTGTCCCCATGTTTTGACTAGTGTGAACAAACAGGAGTGTGTCAAAAGTTAAGAGAAATTACTATTTTTAGCGCACGTTATGTTACATTTAAGTGGTAGTAATTTTTACTATGGTATCATAACTGTGAGAGCTAAAAATAGGTATCGTTATCTAGGGTTAAGCGGACAAAATTTGGCTTTGTAATTTTATTGCTAAGAAATGCGTAAACTTGCCTGAATAAATACAATTTGTCTGTAACTTGGGCAACGTAATTAAAAATAAATATTGAAATGGAAAATTAAAGACCACTTTTAGTTAATCCCTTTGTGTCATCCTCGGCCCGAAAGGGAAATGAATGTCTATTATAGTTGATCCTAACCTCTTGTCAGCAGTAATCCAGTTTACTAGCAACTCTACCACGACACTCAAGGCTGACAAAGTAGTAAAGTCAAGTACCCCCTTCACGCCAAGTGGCGTATAGGGAAATATGGTGTTAGTGACCCTATATTTTACAGACCTTCAGCACATGATTTTTGGGGTAATGTGGTCGGTATTAACGCCCTTGCTGCTTTACTTTCCCAGAAAAAAATCCGGTACCCATTTAAGGCTGGGTGAACCCGGAAGCCGTCGGTTGGGATCAAACCCTACCCCTTGTCCTTTGTAGTCCAGTTCACTAACCACTGAGCTATCACGGCTCCCCAAGGCTGACAAGGAGCATATAAAATGCCAGTTTTATGAGAAACAAAAGGGGGACTACTTGGTCTTGAGACAGAGAGGTTGTGAGTTCAAATCCCGGTTGCACCAGTTGAGATTTTTATTTGTGATTTCTCTCTGCAGCAACCACCCCTGATCTCAGTGGCGAGGCCCAGCTTGAAACGTCAGTTACTCATAAGTTGAAAAAATATGAGTACCTCTGAAGATGGATCTACCTGTGCGTTGAGGGACCCCTATACACACAGCTGCCAGGAAAAAACAGATTTCTGCGCAAAATTCAGTTCCTAGTCTCTAGGGACTTTGCCAGAGGTGAAAGCTGGCGAACGCAAAAAAGAGAAACAACAGAAAAGGCTTTGACAGCAGTGTCAAGCAAGTGCATATTGAAGACAGATTCAAACATCAGGACCTATGCTGAATACAGTCAGCAACTCTTAGCTGACTACTAGCATCAGAGTCAGCAATGACAGCCGAACAAGATCGTACTCCACGCTCCACGTACGTAATCAGTGAACGATAAAGAAGAAGGCTGAATTGTTTTATGTCATTTTGTTTCCTAAAAAATATTTTATTTTCATGTCTCGTTTTCCAGAATATTCTTATAAAAAAAGGAGAGATTCATGAGGCTGTGATTGCAGATTTTGGATTAGCAACTAAAATACCTGATCCCACGTAAGTTCAGAAAGTTATCTGCCTACAGAGTATACATTACAGAGTATCTGCCTGTAGAACTGGGTGGTTCAGGAGTAAGACATTAGGCACTGGATAGAAATTACCTATCCAGTTCGAATTCTACCACAGGTGGTGAGAATTTTTCACTTCAAATCCATGGTTTCCTCGTGACTTTACCCTTTCCTAGACTCTGGGTCGTGAGATCCAATGTCTAGTCTTCTCAGATAATGGAGAAAAATAGGAGGTCTCATGTATCCACTCTTGCATGTTAAAGAGCCCTTGGTAGTTAAAAAAGCAGGCAAAAACGGCCGCTGCCTGGGCAAAAGTTGTTAAGCAAATCTACCCATGGCAAAAACAGACGTTTTGGGCATAAAGGCACAGATATCACAACCTTGCAGTAAAACTAGCAACTTGACACATCCCCACCCCACTTAATGAGTGAATGCTATAAAATTAAAGAAGTATATGTCGGAATGCAGATAAGCTTGAACCCTGCGCAATTTCATTCCGGGCTTACACCGCTTAGTTGCACTTACATTGACGTGTTTGACAGCTCGAATCAATGTTATCATTGGTATAGACTGGAAAGAAGTAAAGAAAATGTTAAAGAATAGGGATGGGTAAAGAGAGTCATATATAGTCATTGAGAAGTCAGTAAGACACTGCTACAATAGCCAATTTTTTAGTTGGCTGCTTGGCAGTGTGCCAAGCGTTCGGCTTCTCGTGGCAAGGCGCGGTGCCACTGAGTACGGGTTCGATCCCACTTCGGACCATATATTGTTCTTCGTTTTTTTCTATTGTTGTTTGTCTGTCAATTTTTCCGAATGCTAACACATACTTCTTTGTTCTATTATTCCCCATGGGTAAAGAGACCTTGTTTGTAGCTTGTACTCCAAAAAAGGGTTCTAAATGTCTTTGATTGTTTGATGGTGAATAGCCATTATATAGTTTAATATCTTTTAATATTGGAAAGTTTAGTTTCTTGGGAAAAATACAAATATTTAGGTCATGGAAATTTTATTTTTATTAAGATGCACAGTTTATAAGATGTTTCATTGTTTATGATTCCTGTCAGGAATAGGATTTTCATACTCTTTTTTGCTGTTTTGTTTTTATTTTATGAGTCTATCATCATTTTTTGGCCATGTGAAGAGAACAACTGGAATGTATTTGTGACAACTGGAAAAATTGAGGGACGAAGAGATAGAGGGGAGCAAAGAGAAAACATAGCAAACAGCTAAAGAGAATGGCTTGGCAGAAGATCAACAGCAGAAATGATAAATAACTGTCGAGATTAATATATAATATATATATTATTATAATAAATGTCGAGAGAAATAACTGTCGAACAGACAGACCACAGCTGACCAGACAGACAGACCAACAGACAGACCAGACCACAGACAGACTGACCATAGACAGACAGACAGATAGATAGGATTAGATTAGATAGATAGACATGCATTTTGATGCCTTTACCCCACACTTTAAGAACCCATGACAATTAGAAATGTCTCTCATTCTAATGTGCCTTCAATGTATTCCCAGAGCTACTGAACCACTGCCTACTGTTGGCTGCCCATGGTGGATGGCTCCTGAAGTTATCAATGGCAAATTTTATGATCAAAGGGTAAGATCTCATATTACCATTGATCTAGAGAAAAATGATTTGAGAAAAATCAATCAATCACCAACAAAATTATCTCATTTACCTGCAGTCAGTAGAATATCTCAATTCCACTTTTATCACACAAATTTGGCATATTAACTGATTGTCAAAATAATTATTCATATAATTTGTGATAATTAGTAAAATAAAGCAGAGATAACTAAGAATTCTCTGCAAAATCTACTTTTTTATTTTTTGTTTTGTCTTTTGCCATCAAGGGAAGAGATAATTAGTGTTCTTTTGTTAACCACTTTTGTTAACCTCTTCAACTATCACATTTCTAAGTGTATTTAGTAGTATTCCATCAATTCAGTTGTTTTAGAGTCTTCCTTAACTAGACTACGAGACAGTCGTAAAAATGACAGCATCAAAATACAAATTATTCCAAATTTGACATTTAACTGTGGTCATCTATTACCCTCTTATTCTTCTTCTTCTTTCCTTCCTCATCTGCCTTTCAGCATCAAGGGAAGATACAATTTGCGGTCTTTTGCTCTTCTGTTCACCTCTGCTGCTGTTGTGTTTCCTAGATGCTTCTAACATTCCATCGATCCATCTTTTCGTGGTCGACCCTTGGGTGTTCTCACAACGTTTGTTGAAGGCTCATTGTGTTGTGTTTTGATCTTTTTGCCTTGTCACGTGGCCAAACCATTTTATCTGTTGTTTCCTTATATATTCTATGACGGGGGCTATTCGTAGCTATTTTCTCAGTTCTTCATTTCTGATCTTATCTCTCAGACTGTTTGACCCCCTAATTTTACCTTCCAAATTACTACTTTTGGTAGTCCCTGAGTGTTGGATTTGTTTCTATTGATATAAGATTTTTTTTAAATTTCATGAGGTACTTTGTTTTTGCAGAAAAAAATATAAAATTTTCAAGAAATTGGTCGTTTTCCCACAGCGAATAACGTTATGAACTACCCTAACATACTGACAGACTCATGCGAGTGCACCAATAAACATTGTGAATGTCCGGACCATAAGGTGACATTCAGGTTATAAATCAACCTGAGACAGGAATTCCAAGTCCCCATGTTTTGCCTAGTGTGAACACATGGCAGTATGTCAAAAGTTCAGATAAATTACTATTTTTCAAGCCCCCAATGTTACATTTAAGTGGTAGTAATTTTTACTAAGGTATCTTAACTGGAAGAGTTACAGATAAGAATCATAATTAAGGGCTAATTTTTTGTTTTTTTTTAGCATTTAATGATAGATGGTTATGGTTTTGGAAGGCCCCGGTATCACTTCAAACAAATTAAAATCCATTATTGCTCAACCGCCCGTGCCAGTGGAATCATCCAAATTAAAATCTCATCTCATTGAAGGATCCAAACAAAGAAAGGCAGCTGCAGTTCCCATTATAGCAGTCTCAGCACATGCCAAAAGACATAATGGTGAAACCGCACTGAGAGTGAACACAGCCATCTGTTCCCTGTCATACAATATCATCATTCATTGAAGCAATCGGAATATCGAAAGACAATCCAGATTAAAAGACACAGCTCACAGTGTGCACAGAGCACTTAACTCAGTAGCTCTGGCAGCAAGCCGGACTTGGAATATGAGGAAACTGCAACAAGAAACACTTTTCATACACAGCTTATAACGGTTTCTGCCGCCTATCCACCCTATTGACCGGAAGTCCATTTATTGATACCTGTATGGATTATGTCTAGTTGTTTCTGTCTTGTTACATGGCCAAACCATTTAATTATCATTTACAAATTCTGCTGGAAAAAAAAATAATCCCTGACTTGTCTTCCTAGTTCTTCACTTCTAACTTTATCTCTTAATCTAACTCCTGCCATGCATCTGAAAGATTTCACTTGGTTGTTTATATCTTTTTGATTGTGCTAAAATCTACTGTTTATATTTGACATTGATAGCACACTGTTGCCTTGGGATGAGAACTATTTTGAAGAGCACTTTTTTGTTTTTTTTTTGTTTTTCTTAATTGGCGATTGTCTGATACACTTTTCTATATTCTGTGTCTATTTCTGCCACCTCTGATACACTTTTCTATATCCTGTGTCTACTTCTGCCACCCTGATACACTTTTCTATATCTGTGTCTACTTCTGCCACCCCTGATACACTTTTCTATATCCTGTGTCTACTTCTGCCACCCCTGATACACTTTTCTATATCCTGTGTCTACTTCTGCCACCCCTGATACACTTTTCTATATCCTGTGTCTACTTCTGCCACCCCTGATACACTTTTCTATATCCTGTGTCTACTTCTGCCACCCTGATACACTTTTCTATATCCTGTGTCTACTTCTGCCACCCCTGATACACTTTTCTATATTCTGTGTCTACTTCTGCCACCCCTGATACACTTTTCTATATCCTGTGTCTACTTCTGCCACCCCTGATACACTTTTCTATATTCTGTGTCTACTTCTGCCACCCCTGATACACTTTTCTATATCCTGTGTCTACTTCTGCCACCCCTGATACACTTTCTATATCCTGTGTCTACTTCTGCCACCTGATACACTTTTCTATATTCTGTGTCTACTTCTGCCACCCCTGATACACTTTTCTATATTCTGTGTCTACTTCTGCCACCCCTGATACACTTTTCTATATCCTGTGTCTACTTCTGCCACCCCTGATACACTTTTCTATATTCTGTGTCTACTTCTGCCACCCTGATACACTTTTCTATATTCTGTGTCTACTTCTGCCACCCCTGATACACTTTTCTATATTCTGTGTCTACTTCTGCCACCCCTGATACACTTTTCTATATCCTGTGTCTACTTCTGCCACCCCTGATACACTTTTCTATATCCTGTGTCTACTTCTGCCACCTCAGATACACTTTTCCAATGTCTGAAGACAATACTTTTTCTAATCAGAGGACAGCATTTTCTCTAATCTATGGACAATATTTTTTTCCGATCAGAGGACAGCATTTTCTCCAATCTATGGACAATATTTTTTCTGATCAGAGGACAGCATTTTCTCCAATCTATGGACAATATTTTTTCCAATCAGAGGACAGCATTTTCTCCAATCTATGGACAATACTTTTTCCAATCAGAGGACAGCATTTTCTCTAATCTATGGACAATATTTTTTCCGATCAGAGGACAGCATTTTCTCCAATCTATGGACAATATTTTTTCTGATCAGAGGACAGCATTTTCTCCAATCTATGGACAATATTTTTTCCAACCAGAGGACAGCATTTTCTCCAATCTATGGACAATACTTTTTCCAATCAGAGGACAGCATTTTTCTTCAATCTATGGACAATACTTCTTCCAATCAGATGACAGCATTCTCCTCAACCCCACAAGCAGAGAATAACAAAAAATACCCCATAATAAGTATGATTCCTTACGAGTGCATTTCTTCTTGCAGGCAGATCTATTTTCCTTTGGCATCATCATGCTGGAAATCACAGGCCGTATAGATGCAGACCCGGATGTAATGCCAAGAACTAAGGTCAGTTTTGTTGTAACTGCAATCATCAGTTAAATGCTTCTTTTATTAGACAAACATGTATTCGAACACATGCAGATGTCAATTTGTCACCCCTTTTTCTTGTCTTTGGTCCTAACAATAAAGTGTCAGTGGTTAACATGTCCCAAGTTGTCTTTAGGACAGCAATAAAATCTCTTCGTTTCGTTTAGTCCACACCATCTTTGCAGGGGGCCTCGGTAGCCTAGTTGGGAAAACCACCTGGCTGGGCTACAGACATTCGGACAACCTGTGTTCAATTCCCGCTGGAAGCAGTGTAAGTTGTATTCAATGTTAGAAAAAGAAAAAAAAATACCCCTGCGGTTGAACCAGTCGCTGGTAGAAATAGGTACAAGGGTATTACTCTGGGAAGGTGAGGAATGCTGCCTTGCATTGTGAGTTTCGATGCTTGAAGTAACACTATCCAGAAGTCTCCAATATAAAGACACTTCTGGATAGGCAGCCGAGCAGATATGGGTGAAAACTGGCGTGCTAAGATGCCAATTCTAGTCTCATACTTTTGCAGGATGCACCAAGTCTGATCAAACATGTGTCCACTGTTTTCCTCCTGATTGCCTTTGATCTTCCTCTTTCAGCTGTACTTACATTTCATACATGTTCATTTGCATGTTTTAGTGACTTCCAATTTATTCTCTTAAGATTGTTGTTGTTGTATATTCTCCTTAGATCAAGTCACAAATGAAGAAGTTTGCTAAAGGAAGGAGGAATAAAACAAAAAAACGCTATGGTTAAATCTTTATGTAATTGATGGACGGCACAAATTTGAATGATGTTTCTGCTCAATAGGCCTTCAGCAGGGACTGTTAGCCGAAACTTCGTTCAAATTTGTGTCATCCTTCAATTACATAACGCTTTAACCATATCATTTTTTTCTATTTTTTATTTTATTTCTCCTTCACATTAAGCTTTACAGCAGCTTGGCAGTGTTATGCATTTATTTGCATTTCTTTGTCTTGACCCCTTTGCTAAAGGAAACAATAAATGGTCGGATGATCTTTTGACTATTGTCAAGAAATGTAAAATATGTTTTGGTCAACCTCTTCAATCATCTAGCCTGGCAAAGATGATTCGGCAAATAACTGTGAAAGGAGGTTTAGGCAGAGAAGGAGATGGGAAGATAATGACAGAGAATAGACAGGCTTGAATTTTTAGAGGTAGACTGAGAAAGAAATGGGAAGATAATGTCAGAGAGTAGACAGGCTTGAATTTTAGAGGTAGACTGAGAAAGAAATGGGAAGATAATGTCAGAGAATGGACAGGCTTGAATTTTTAGAGGTAGACTGAGAAAGAAATGGGAAGATAATGTCAGAGAATGGACAGGCTTGAATTTTTAGAGGTAGACTGAGAAAGAAATGGGAAGTTAATGGCAGAGAATGGACAGGCTTGAATTTTTAGAGGTAGACTGAGAAAGAAATGGGAAGATAATGTCAGAGAATGGATAGGCTTGAATTTTTAGAGGTAGATTGAGAAAGAAATGGGAAGATAATATATAATATCAAAGAATGGACAGGCTTGAATTTTTAGAGGTAGACTGAGAAAGAAATGGGAAGATAATATCAAAGAATGGACAGGCTTGAATTTTTAGAGGTAAACTGAGAAAGAAATGAGAAGATAATATCAAAGAAGGGACAGGCTTGACATTTTAGAGGTAGACTGAGAAAGAAATGAGACGATAATATCAAAGAAGGGACAGGCGTGACATTTTAGAGTACCAAAGAATGACTGTAGATGGAGATCAGTAGACAATGTTAATGAAGTCAGTAGTGCCCCAATGACACCCAGGACTATGGGTAGAGGAAGGAAAGAAGTTTATTATTGACTCAGCCATTGATTTGTTAACTTTCATTATTTTGTTCTTTGAATATTAATTTCCATTTAATTTCAGAATTTTGGTGTTGATTATGTTAAAGTTGGGGATCTGGTTGAATACTGCCCTCTTGACTTTGTAAGGCTTGCTTTCATGTGTTGTCGGGTAAGTGACTGTAATTGGACATGGGGGGGGGGGGGGGGGGGGGCTGGTTGGTCTCCAGGCAAAATACCAGCCTTGAGACTACTGAGAGATTATGAGTTCAAATCCTGGCTGCACCAGTTGGAATTCTTATTTGTAATTTTTCTCTCTGTGACAACCACCCCAGGTCTCAGCAGCGTGGCCCGGCTTGAAATGTCAATTACTTATTGATGGAAAAAATTATGAGTACCTCCGAAGTCGGAGTTATTTGCTCATGCAGCAAGAAACCCTTGTACACAACTGCCAGGGAAAAACGGATTAACACGCAAAATTCAGTTCTTAGTCTCTAGGGTATTCGCCAGAGGTGAAAGCTGGCGAATGCAACAAAAAAAAAACCCCCGAGAGATATACTCCTTGGTTGTGTCTAGGGAATTAGTAGCACTGATTTAGTGTGCATAAATGACTAAGCCAGAATAACACGTTTTTATATCATGTTTTCTTCGTGACAAGATGCTGAGTTTATGAAAAAATTAAAGCCTGGATCTATTTATTTTTGTTGACACTTCCCTCGTCAATTTGTTCAAAGAAACAGTGGTTAAAAACATGGATAAATTATTTGTTTTTTTCTCTGGTAGGTAGTGCATCTAAAATTTAGAACAGTAATTATGCTTTCAATTTGAACCTAGGTGTGGTGAGAATAATAATTGTGTTTTTAACATTAAGGTATTACTACAATGTAAAAATGACTGCTTCAAAACACTTTTTTAAAAAAATCAACTGTGGCAAGACGCCGGCCTCAAGACAGAAAGGTTGTGGGTTCAAATCCCAACTGCACCAGTTGGGATTTTTATTTATGATTTCTCTCTGCAGCAACCACCCCTGGTCTCAGCAGCGAGGCCTGGCTTGAAACATCAATTACTCATCGATGGAAAATATGAGTACCTCTGAAGACAGAGTTATCTGCCTGTGCGGCGAGGGACCACTGTGCATACGGCTGCCAGGGAAAAATGGATTAACACGCAAAATTCAGTTCCTAGTCTCTAGGGACTTCGTCAGAGGTCAAAGCTGGCGAATGAAAAAAAAACCCAAAAAATCAGCTGTTTTCACGCTCACATTTTTTTTCCTCCTCACTTATACCTGCCTAATTGTTCCCCTTGATGACCCGTGATTAGTCTTCGTGTCCTGATTTTTTTGCCGTTATTGTCCACACACCTGTTTTGGGACATGTTCTTTAGTTGAAATGACCTAAGTCACGATGATGCAAATGAGACCCTAAAATGATGCAAACAAAGCCCTTCCCCAGACAAAAATTCCAATGTTTATAACTTACATTCAGGATTGTCTTTGTTGTTCACAATCTTTTCTCGCCTTTCCGCTATAAAAATAGTTATTGTTTATGTAACGGCACCGACATTGCAGTGTCTATTGTTTCAGTTCATCTTGCAAATTTGTTAAAATAACAAATGCCATCCTAATAGCCCAGTGTTTATGACTGTTGCTATAAGTGTTCACTGTTAACACGAGAGATTAAATGTCGTGAATTAAGCGGGATGTAAAATATTAAAATCACTGACACGGCAAGCACAAAAACAGAGACAGACTCCAAATAAAAAATATTTTAAAAATGACCCAGTTAAAAAAATTATGACTTTCACTTTTACTCACAGGAATGATAAAATTGGATTTATGTATAAAGAAATATAGGTCTTTAATGTTAATAAGAGAGATAAAATGTCATGAATAAGGTGGATCATAATATAAAATATATAGTCATGGTGTGATTTTACAGTTAGTGGCAAGCTAGACAAATATTCCGGCCAGACTTTGCAGGAGCGAATTCTGTATTTGACGTCACAATTGCTTAAAACTAAGGTAGATGTTTTAAAGAGTAAGTGTTCAGACGTGTCCAGCAAGGAGATAACTTTGGAAGCAAAACGGACATTCCACAATACAATCTTCATTCCAGCATTATGCTACCAACACCAGGCCTGGACTCTAGATGCAAGAACAAAAAAATAATAACCACTATAGACTTGAAATGTGTTAGACAAATGGCGTGGAAACAATCTATGAAATAAGATCAGAAATGAAGAGCTGAGAAAAAGGCTAGGAGTAATTCCCACCATAGAGTACATAAGAAACAACAGATACAATAGTTTGGCCACGTGATAAGGCAGAAAGTTCAAAACACAACACAATGAGCCTTCATTAAATGTTGTGAAAACACCAGACCCAACGGCCGACCAGAAAAAAAGATGAATTGATGGAATATTAGAAACACTGTGAAATATAACAGCTGGAGAGGCCAATAGAAGAGCAAAAACCCGCAAATTATTTTAAAATAATAAATTATTTTAATTTGAAAAAAGACCTGGACACTGACAGACAAATAAGAAATAAAAGAAGAAGAAGAGTTTAAAAAGGTTTCTTGAGCAGTAAAGTTGCACATTTTGGCAAAGTAGTTGTATGATTTAAAATCTGGAGTTAATTAAGTTGCCTGATCAGCAACTGAGCTGAGTGTGGTCAGTGACTCAAAGCTGACTCCACGAATCAGGATCAGTGAACAAATGAACTGATCAAGATCTTACTCCACCACGCAGTAGTGCTCCTAGAAACAATCTAATCTGGCCAGGTGAGTGTGGATTGAAGAGGGGAGGCAATCCGATGCTCAAAATTGGATGTATTTGGACAAAAAGTGCAAATGAACCACAATGCATTTACGCCCACTCAGCTCTTTCTGTACGTTTCAACGCACTATGTGTCGTGACGATTTCGGTCATGTACGTTTAGCCACAGAGTGCGTCACTCTCAATTAGATTAGTGTTAGCCGTCATCAAACCATATTATTTTTACATGTCTTGTATCATCTCAAAGAGGCCAACACAAAAAGAGAGCTCCTAAAAAACATCAGAAAGAAACAATCAACATTTTTTTAGCACATCATGAGAAGAGGAAAGTTGGAATATTTGATTACAACTGGCAAAATACCGGGAAAGAGAGAGAGCAGATGACAAAGAGAGAAGATACTAGATAGCTTGGTGTCATGGCATGGATAACAGTCAACAACAGAATTGATATGGTACACTATGGATAGAAGATTGTGGAAGGACATGATCACCTACGTCATCCGATATGGCATGTGAAGATGTATCATCTTGATATTGGTGAAATCTAATTCCTTGTTCAATATCTAAGAATTCATATATAATATGTTATATGTTAGATAAATATAAATACGTAGACTGATTTTTAAAACCATGAGAAATTTTGTCTCCAAATTCATTGCATTGATAAAAAGATTCCGTACGGAAAGAGTTATTTTCTCTCAAGACTGGATTACGAAGGAGACTATTCAATTCTTGTTAGTAGCATCAGAGTGAATACCACTCTGAAGGAAATTGAAAATTAGGTCATTGTCTTCAAGCATATATTGTCTTAGGAGACAGATAGAAGCAGAGATGAAGATGATGGGGAAGACATGGAATGATTTTAAAAGAATGGCAAAAAACAGAACGACTTGGAAAGTGTTTGTTGAAGACCTATGCTCCACTGGGAGCTAAAAAGGTAGAAAAAGATATATTGTCTGCTCACTTTCAGACAATAGCTCATAATTGGGGACCTTGGTAGATTAGGTGGGAAAATCACATGACTAGCTACTGGCATTCAGACAACCCGTGTTCGATTCTTGCTGGAAGCAGTGGGAGTTGTACTCGTGGTTGGGAAAAAAAAAAATACCCCCGCGGTTGACCCAACTGCTGGCAGAAATAGGTACCAGGGTAGTACTCTGGGAAAGTGAGGAACGCCACCTCGAATCGTGAGTTTCGATGCTTGAAGCGACACTATCCAGAAGTCTCCAAACACTTCTGGATAGGCAGCCGAGCACATATGAGTGAAAAATGCGCGTGCTAAGATGCCGATTCAAGTCTCGTACTTTACCTTTAGCTCATAATCTTTTACAGAAAGCAAGGGTTTGTCTTAAACATTTGATAACATCATAGCTTGTTTGTTCTCAGCCCAACCGACGGCTTCCAGGTTCACCCAGCCTTAAATGGGTACCGGATTTTTTTCTGGGATAGTAAAACAATACGGGCGTAATACCAACCACATTACCTCAAAAAATCATGTGCTGAAGGTCTGTAAAATATATGGTCACTAACACCATATTCCCTATACGCCACTTGACGTAACGGGGACTTTACTTGTTTGTTCTCAAATGATACTAGTGGTTATTTTATTTTGGAAATGTAATTTCACTTGAAGTGTAAATGTCTTTATCACTGTTTAGGATTTTAGTATCATGTATATGAGAGATTGCCAACAAAATCACCCAGTGTATGTTGTTTTCTGTACCAGGTCCTGCCTGAGATGCGACCAAGCTCTAAAGTTATTATACCTACCCTGGAACAAATGTACAAAAGCCTACACACAGACCCATACACCAGTTCAGGTTGTAAAGTGGTTCTATCTTATATTGTCTTTTTCTCTTGGTTTTCTTTATTCTGTTTTTGGCATCATCCGCATTTTGTCACAGCTGTTTATTTTCATTTAATAAAAGTGACATTTTAGTTCTAATCTTGTAAATTTTGCATTATTTGTGGATGAATATTTTCCATTTCTGGTACATCCCCTCATTCTTAAAATTGGTATTTTATGGGAGTGGTTTAAGTTTTTGACATGTAAAAACAACGTAATATTTCCAGCTAAAGTAAATATTTGTATGTGGATTATATTTTAGCGTTAATGATGAAGAGACCAAAGATTGGCAAATCTGAGAGTCTTATTTATATGTGGATGATATTTTAGTAGTTAATTCTGGCAAAAAGAGACCAATGATTGGCAAATCTGAGAGTTTTATTTATATGTGGATGATATTTTAGTAGTTAATTCTGGTAACAAAGAGACCAAAGATTGGCAAATCTGAGAGTTTCAGGAGATGCTATATTCCATTTGTAACCACAGATGTTTTTAAATTTTAAGATGCAACTTCTTCTAATCACTTTAAATGTCAAATAGAAGAATCATGTTATTTCATCTTCCTGGAAAGGCAACTATCAGCAAATGAACTATAATATCAGTGGCAAAAATACTGTGCTGTTATCCCTTTTTTCTTTGTTTGTGTCTGCTTAGTTTAAGTCTATGCCCTTATGCTTTTAACATTATAGTCTTGTTTTTGTATCAGTGAATCTTTCTTCAGACTATCTTTGTTACGCCTGCAACTCAAGGCCCTTTCTCTCTTTAGCATCTGATCTACATTCATCATGTGCCATACCAGTTGGTGTAGGCGATCATGTCCTTCCACAATCTTCTAACCACAGTGCATCATATCAGATCTGTTGTTGACTGTTGGGGGACCTCAGACACAAACATTTCATGGTTACTACACTGAACAAGTGGCCAGAAATGGGATATGGCTGTAATGATAGTTTTTTTTAAAGGCATCATAAGTTTACCCATACACAGCCATGTCATTCTAGCTAAAAATATATATGTGTGTGTTCTAATGTTTATTTGTCCTCAAATAGTGGCTGACGTAAAACAGTTGGCACAAACACTGTTATAAAATAAAAAACAGTTAACATGAAATGACCTTTTGACCTATTCTTGTTTTACAATTTCCAGGAAAACTGCGGAAGAGGTCAAAGTCAGAAGACAACATTTTACAGAACAGTGACAGTTTTACAGAAATCCAACAAGAGGAGACTTACTTGACCCCTAAGATTATTGCGCAGGCAATGACCAGAGATGACCCTCATTACTCTCCTAGTGACGAGAACCCATTTGCAAAGATGAGTAACTTAAAGGATGGGAAAAAAGTGCATGAGTTATCACACAATCAAAAATTCAGTGGTAATAGTACTGTGTTAGAGTTATCACAAAGGTGTTTAAATCGGTTATCGCCATCCCACAATTCTGATTGCTCTGATGAGAAGCCAAAGAGCCAATCACTACCTTCATCGCCCATAATGCTTAAAAGAGCTGCTGAAAAGCTGCACCAAACATCACTTCATGGGAGTAATGCCATGCGGCTGAGCATTCAACACGATTCTCAAGCCGTCTTCAACAGTGGTTTTAAAAATAACACAAATGGCTCTAGGACTGAACACTCAAGAACTCAGTTCAACAACACCAGAACACGAAGTCTCGGGAGCGTGGATTTCTTTAGCTCTAAACGCGGCCCAGGATATTTTTCCAGATGTAGAGGTCGACCTTGGCATCCACACGATAGCCACTCCGATAAAGTGGATCATCTAGATCATGTTAACTTGTTAGAGCCTGATATCAAAGACTGTGATGGGGGATGCCAGTCAGTTTCTAGACTTAGTTCTTGTGCGGACTGCCAGGATAACGAAGACTGGCTTTATTTGGAGTTTAATTCAAACATTAACTGTAGTGTGGCCAGCTCTCTTGATTTCAGCCCTCGGAGCGAAGGAAGTAGAGGTGGTGCACTACTGCCTGGAAGTTGTGGAGAAAGTGTTAGCATGTCCAGTTCTATCAGTAACTGTGACATCATCGAAGAAGAGGAGACGGTTGATGTCTTTTCTGGCTTACCACTGCCGTTCTTTAACGATACACAGAAGAGACATCCAGTGACGGTTGGAACTATGATCTGTCGTGATTTTTGTAAACCACAAGTCGCTCTGGAATGTGACGGCTCTGACTGTACCCTTGTAAACATTGGTGTCACTGAATGCATTAATAATAAGGGAAACAGCAGATTAAAGTAATCTATGTTTCCTTACTTTATATGATTTTCTTTAGCAGTATTGGTTGTTGTTATTGTTGTTTTCCTCTTTTTCTGTTCCATAAGTTTGTATTTTTAAATACCTCAGACTGTCTCATATCTCCAGCTGTGTAAGGTGCTGTCTTATTCTCTTTTACTAGTCTTTGTCTCTTGTTATTTCAGACTGTCCCATATCTCCAGCTGTATAAAATGTTGTCTTGTTCTCTTTTACTAGTCTTTGTCTCTTGTTATTTCAGACTGTCCCATATCTCCAGCTGTATAAGGTGTTGTCTTGTTCTCTTTTACTAGTCTTTGTCTCTTGTTACTTCAGACTGTCCCATATCTCCAGCTGTATAAGGTGTTGTCTTGTTCTCTTTTACTAGTCTTTGTCTCTTGTTACTTCAGACTGCCCCATATCTCCAGCTGTATAAAATGTTGTCTTGTTCTCTTTTACTAGTCTTTGTCTCTTGTTATTTCAGACTGTCCCATATCTCCAGCTGTATAAGGTGTTGTCTTGTTCTCTTTTACTAGTCTTTGTCTCTTGTTACTTCAGACTGCCCCATATCTCCAGCTGTATAAAATTGTGTCTAATTCTCTTTTACTAGTCTTTGTCTCTTGTTACTTCAGACTGCCCCATATCTCCAGCTGTATAAAATGTTGTCTTGTTCTCTTTTACTAGTCTTTGTCTCTTGTTATTTCAGACTGTCCCATATCTCCAGCTGTATAAGGTGTTGTCTTGTTCTCTTTTACTAGTCTTTGTCTCTTGTTACTTCAGACTGCCCCATATCTCCAGCTGTATAAAATGTTGTCTTGTTCTCTTTTACTAGTCTTTGTCTCTTGTTATTTCAGACTGTCCCATATCTCCAGCTGTATAAGGTGTTGTCTTGTTCTCTTTTACTAGTCTTTGTCTCTTGTTACTTCAGACTGTCCCATATCTCCAGCTGTATAAAATGTTGTCTTGTTCTCTTTTACTAGTCTTTGTCTCTTGTTACTTCAGACTGCCCCATATCTCCAGCTGTATAAAATTGTGTCTAATTCTCTTTTACTAGTCTTTGTCTCTTGTTACTTCAGACTGCCCCATATCTCCAGCTGTATAAAATGTTGTCTTGTTCTCTTTTACTAGTCTTTGTCTCTTGTTATTTCAGACTGTCCCATATCTCCAGCTGTATAAGGTGTTGTCTTGTTCTCTTTTACTAGTCTTTGTCTCTTGTTACTTCAGACTGTCCCATATCTCCAGCTGTATAATATGTTGTCTTGTTCTCTTTTACTAGTCTTTGTCTCTTGTTATTTCAGACTGTCCCATATCTCCAGCTGTATAAGGTGTTGTCTTGTTCTCATTTACTTGTCTATACGACTTATCTTGTTACCTTCATCATCATCATTGAGTGCCGTCTCCGCATCGAAGGTTGGCTACCATGGAGCGCCATTCCATTCTATGTCTTGCTTTGATGGTGCAGATTGTCATAGGCTGACTTGTCCATCTTTTGATGTTACTCGTCCATGTTAGTCTTGGTCTGCCTCTGCCTCTTTTACCTTGTATTTTCCTTCCAATATAATTTTTATTAGACTGTTGTGTCTTTTAACATGACCAAAAAATTTCATTTGTCTTGCTCTAATTGTGTTTAGTAGTTCTTTTTTCATTTTTAGTTTGTTTAAAAGTTCCTCGTTTGTTTTCTTTTCTTTCCATCCAATTCTACCTATTCTTCTATATATTATTATATTCATCATATATTCCTATTCTTGTTACCTTAGGTCTTCTCATATCTATTGCTGTGTAAGCTGTTGTCTTGTTTTCTTCAACAAGTCTGTGTTTGTTGTTACCTCATACCTTCTTAAATCTCTAGTTATATAAGTTGTCTTGTTCCTGTCCACAAATTGTACATGTTACCATTAAACCTAATCTCCAGTTGTACAAATTTATATTTTGTTATGTTCCACAAGCTAATGTATTTTACAACCATATGACACCAGTAAACAAAGACATATGTTACAACCATATGACACCAGTAAACAAAGACATATGTTACAACCATATGACACCAGTAAACAAAGACATATGTTACAACCATTTGACACCAGTAAACAAAGACATATGTTACAACCATATGACACCAGTAAACAAAGACATATGTTACAACTATATGACACCAGTAAACAAAGACATATGTTACAACCATATGACACCAGTAAACAAAGACATATGTTACAACCATATGACACCAGTAAACAAAGACATATGTTACAACCATATGACACCAGTAAACAAAGACATATGTTAATAAATGACTTTGCACCAAGGGTTACCAAACTTTTGACACCTGCTGCTTCCTTTTTCTGCTGACCATATACCAGCGGCACCCTCCTAGCAGTTATGATAGTAGAAGTCGGGTTAACTTCGATTCCCTGATACGATATATAAGATGATAAATGACCACTATATAATAACACCATCCTGTAGAATCTTGTTCATGCACTAAAATATTACGTCCATGTGGATGTTGTTATTTTGTGATGTTTTGATTGGAGACCACCGATTAGGCATTCGACAATATCCTCAACATGTCACCATTACCAAAAGTTTCATGGTGCACACCTTTGGACCCACTACTTTACACAGCTATATATAATCACAATTATACAAACACTTGGGTCTACCCATCTACTGACCAATTGGTAGAAGGTTTCTTCTTTTGTTGTGTATTTGTTTTTTTAAGCGTACACCAGCTTTATATCAGCAGTGAAGTTCCAAGAGATGAATTTTTCATGAATATCACTTTTTTCAATTTTTCACACGAGTAACCATGTCCTCAGGCGTCCTTTGCCGTACAGGCAGATATTCTCCAGAGTTATTCTCATTTTTTTTATGATCAAGAGTTTTAACATTTTTAGGTAGAATTTTTCCTTTCAGTTCTGCCCAGCCAGTGGCAATTATTGGCCTACTATTTTTGGTTTCCAGGTTTTCTTTCATCATCATGTGCCATACCGGTTGGCGTAGGCGATCATGTCCTTCCACAATGTTCTATCTACAGTGCATCGTATCAGTTCTGTTGTTGACTGTTTTCCATGCCATGACACCAAGCTATCCAGTATTTTCTCTCTTTGTCGTCCACGATCTCTCTTTCCTTTTATTTTGCCAGTTGTTACCAAGTATTCCAACTTTCCTCTTCTCATGATGTGCCGGAAAAATGTTGATTGTTTCTTTCTGATGTTTTTTTAAGAGCTCCCTTTTTGTGCTGGCCTCTTTGAGAACTTCCTCATTGGTCTTTTTAGCTGTCCAGGGAACTTTCAACATTCTTCTGAGAAATCCCATCTCTGTGGCCTCTAATCATCTTTTCATTTGTTTGTCTGCTGTCCATTAAAGTTTTCTTTAATGTTCGTAAAATGCACATTGGAACTCCTTTTTTTTTTTTGCCGTTATCTGAGAGGGCTAGGCATCAAATCTCACTACACAGAGAGTGGGGGAGGGTAGAGCCATGAAGAAACCACTGATTTGAAATGAAAAATCTCCACCGCCTGGGGTGTGGGATTTGAAACAAGGACTTTCTTGTCCAGAGGCTAATATCCTTCCTTTAGCCTGCACCTCGCCGCCAAGCCGCCCCCCCCATTGGCTCTTGCGGCGTATTTTCTAACCAGCCCTGCATCTGAGCTTATCCAGTTTCTGAAAATGGGGATCTGAGATTATCTTTGAGAAAGTGTGGCAGCTTGAAGTTGTGATGATCACGTCTTTTGTGGATATGGGCCGATGCTAATGGTCATAGAAGGATATGGTAAGAATGCCATATTCCACATACACCTATGACCTGTAGTATGACAGGCAGCTGTGTGGGTTTTTTTTTTTTTTTAAATCAAATGTTGCAAATTATGCTGAAGTCGAATGTGTTGGGTCAAATGTTCAAATATCACAGTTTTACTACAAACCACAACACAACGTATAAACACCACTTAACATCCTTTTAAGAGCGGGTGATGAAGAGGTATATTCCTTTAGTCATCAGGTGAACGCAAGCAAGCAAGCAAATGTTGTGAATAACTACAAGTTAAATCTAGTCTTTTTTTTTTAAAAAACTGCTTAGAGATGGCAGAGTCAACATTATATTGTTACTGTTAATTGTGTCATGTGTTCTATGTGCGTTAACATTTTTTTAACATGACTGTAGAATCACATTCGGCAGCAATTTGAAGTGAAGTCAGTCAGTATAAATGTACAAAACTTCAAAATTCTTCACAACAAAAACAAGTATTATTATATCTTGCTTGTTCTGTTATTGATCAAGTAGCATTTGAGCTTCTTGTCTAGTCTAATGATGTGCATTGATTTGCAGGGGAGTCCGTAGATTTCTTCCCCATAGTCGCAGAATGTATTTTGGAGGAATCCTTTGTTTTTCAAATTTTTGTTGAGAAATAATAGGAGGTCGCAACCCACTCACGTTTTATATCATAACTGCTGATAATTCTTGTATTTGATCATCTAAATTTATCATGATAAACGTTTGTACGCATGAGAGATACATTTGATTGTCATCTCAAACACTGAGAAGGTCAATGTGGCCTACAACCATGACCCTGGAAGAAAAACTTTACGGTGCACCCGAATTACTGAAACAGACAGCAACCTTCATAAAAGAGTCTGGAGTCTAAGTGAACGATCGCAGAAGAAGAAAGATTGTCATCCCCAAATAAACTTTGCACGCAATCTCTTCTGCACCTGAGATGAGGAATCTCATATTTTTATGGAAGAAACAGTCGCTCCACTCAGCACTAGAACAGGCATTTAAAATCTATCTATCTGTTTATCCTGTCGAGCTGAAGCCGGCACATAGAACAGGCATTTAAATCTATCTATCTGTTTATCCTGTCGAGCTGAAGCCGGCACATAGAACAGGCATTTAAAATCTATCTATCTGTTTATCCTGTCGAGCTGAAGCCGGCACATAGAACAGGCATTTAAAATCTATCTATCTGTTTATCCTGCAAAGCTGAAGTCGGCACATAGAACAGGCATTTAAAATCTATCTATCTGTTTATCCTGTCGAGCTGAAGCCGGCACATAGAACAGGCATTTAAAATCTATCTATCTGTTTATCCTGTCGAGCTGAAGCTGGCACATAGAACAGGCATTTAAAATCTATCTATCTGTTTATCCTGTCGAGCTGAAGCCGGCACATAGAACAGGCATTTAAAATCTATCTATCTGTTTATCCTGTCGAGCTGAAGCCGGCACATAGAACAGGCATTTAAAATCTATCTATCTGTTTATCCTGTCGAGCTGAAGCCGGCACATAGAACAGAACCACAGTCTAAACAAACAGAGACCCTGCATGTCAGAAATGGCACATAGTGTAGAAATCACTGCTTCAAAAAGCCATGGTTCTGTTTCCATAACAATACTTTTTACAATGACAGCTTGTCAAGCCATCGATCAAACTCCTTAGTCGCCTCTTATGACATGCCTGGAAAGTCACAGTGTAAACTATTCTTTGCTTCCCCCATAATGAGGCCCGGAAACACACGGGAACATTAAAAATAACAAGTAACAATTTGTAGACTCTGAACAGGCCACAGCAGATTGAAGTACTGCCTTTTCAGCACACTAAGGGTAGGATCCCCTATGAATGTGACTGTTACATGGGTAGAATGACTGTTGAACATCTGCGATAGTTATGCCTACATATGATGAGCAGAGAATGCCTTTGTGGTCATCACTGGGACCATATCGGGAGAAGCTGTGTGGAGATGTCACCAGCCCTAAACTAATGAATGCTTTCTTTGAATTTATTGATGTTGACGTCTAGAGGTGTACACTGTATGGAGATGTCACCAACCTTGAGCTGACCAATGCTTTCTTTGAACATTAATTTTGACATCTAGAGGTGTACGCAGAAGAACAGGCGTTTCATAAGTGAGTGACAGGTAATTCTATATCACAGTGATGTCCCCCAATTTATGACCAATTTTAGGCTGGTTGTTTTATTGTCGATCCTGCAGCCTATGAATTCTGGGAGCTGCAGTACACCAGTGGTTAACAAACTATTCTTCTGAGGACTCGGACTAAGTTCAAAATGACAGCTTCTAGCCCACAAGGTTTAATAAGCACCAGATTTTTTTTCTGGAAAAGAGAAACAGCACTGGTGTAACTCTGAACACATTACCCAAAGTGAAATGTGCTCATAGTTACCACATATGGCATTAAGACCACATGCTTCGTATGAGTCATTGTTCAGTGTACTTCCACATTCCACTCTCATATTTATATATTATCATAGCTTTATTCACACACACTTTATATCCTATACACATTTATATCACTGTTATATATAAATATGATGACCTTTTTTTTATAAAGGTGAACAATTGTTCTGTTTATATCAAATGATTATAAATTTATTTTTGAAAAAAAAATGTGTTTGATAGTCGTGTCCTGTCTTTTTTTTTTTTCCATGAAAATAAATGTGAATATTTTTCATCCATATGTGATATTTTATGTGGCAGACATATTTTATGTGAAGGATTCGTGATATACCTTGAATTGTCTCTCTTTCTCTCGTCACTTCCTCTTGTGCCCATTTGGGTGTCGAGGGAGATATTAAGTTCCGATTCTCACCTCTTTGGTGGCTTCAATCATTGTCAATTGATGTTGTATCATTTCTTTCATGTTGTCTGTACATCTTACTCTGGATCTGTCTCTTGCTCTTCCGATCTCTCTTAATAAATGCTTTGTTTGGTATCTATCTCTCTTTCGTTCGCACGAAGTATTGCCTATATCTGCAGTGTTGTTGCCTGTAGAAAATTTTACTGTCTTTTGTAATTCCTGCAGTGGCCCATATAGTTTTGTCTGTAGTGTTGTATCTATGGACCCATGGATTTTCCTCAGTCTACTATATTTTGTGCAGCCTTGAAGTTTGTGTTCAGCAGTCTGGGGTGCCTGTCAACATGTACATGTAGTTGAGGTGTAAAAGGGGAATAAGCCACTTGCCTTACTGTAAGGTAAGGGACAGAAAGGAAGTGGCTTACCATGAGGGAAGTGGCTTATTTTCCTTTTTTTGAGAGTCTAGCATATTATCGCCATGTAGTTAGTTTGTTCATTCTTAAGGTCTTCTTGGTCGAAACATTGTTCTACTTTTGTTTTGTTTCTCACCTACGTAAAGCTGTTACCATGTTGCTGTTTCCTCTTTTTTAAATTTTCATTACTATCATCTGCTCTACGCTGCTTCGCATTTCTCTGCCTCTTTATGCCTTTACCCCTATATTTTCTCTATGTTCTCTATATCTCTTTTGCTGGAATTTTTGTTTCTAGTAGTAACACTATATCCCAGAACTTCCTTATTACATATTATGGTTAGTTGTGGTTATGGCTAGTCCAAGGCCCCCAGTATCACTGCAAATGAATTAAAATCCATAATTGCTCAACTGTCCATGCCAGTGGAATCATCTGAATTAAAACTCATCTCATTGAAGGATCCAAGCAAAGAAAGGCAGCTGCAGGCCCCATCATAGCAGCCACAGCACATGCCAAAAGACAAGGTCAAGTGGCACCGAAAGTGAACGCAGCTGAACTGTCCTTTGTCATACGATATCATCATTCATCGTAAGCAATCGAAATATTGAAGCACGATCTTGATGAAAAACACAACTCACAGTGTGCACAGAGCACTAAACTCAGTAGGTCCAGTCTGGCAGCAAGCTGGACTGGAATATGAGAGAACTGCAACAAGGAACACTTTTCAGACTGAGCATCAATGGTTCTTGCTGCCAATCTGCCATATTGACCGGAAGCCTATTATTACATATTAATACTATGCATGTTTCAGTAAGGCATTTAAAAATTATATTTCAATAAAAGGCAACTGTTTAATACTTTAATGGGTAGTGCAAAATAGACCATTAAAATAAAGGTCTTATAGGTCAATGGCCTTCATTTGGCACTGGTTACTTCCATTAGGTAGGGGAGATCATCACATTTGAAAACTGGAACGGTAGCTCTTTTGTTTAGAGACAATCACTGCGAACATATTTTTGAATCTGTGTGCTACTGTGTGTGTGAGAACATGTTCATATTTGTGTGCTATTGTGTGTGTGCTACTGTGTGTATGAGAACATGTTTGTATTTGTGTGTGTGCTACTGTGTGTGTGTGAGAACATGTTTGTATTTGTGTGTGTGCTACTGTGTGTGTATGAGAACATGTTCGTATTTGTGTGCTTTGTATGTGTGCTACTGTGTGTGTGAGAACATGTTCGTATTTGTGTGCTATTGTGAGTCGGTACTGCCACCTCCACTTCACTACTGAGGTTCAGTGACAAACATATTGCCACCCTCTGTTTACACAAACATATTGCCGCCCTCTATTTACACAAACATATTGCCACTCTCTGTTAACACAAACATATTGCCACCCTCTGTTTACACAAACATATTGCCACCCTCTATATAGTAAGTAAAAGTAAAGTACCCTCGCCATGCCAAGTGGCGTATAGGGAAATATGGTGTTAGTGACCCTATATTTTACAGACCTTCAGCACATGGTTTTTGGGTAATGTGGTCGGTATTACGCCCGTGCTGCTTTACTTTCCCAGAAAAAAATCCGGTACCCATTTAAGGCTGGGTGAACCCGGAAGCCGTCGGTTGGGATCAAACCCTACCCCTAGTCCTTTGTAGTCCAGTTCACTAACCACTGAGCTATCGCGGCTCCCCCACCCTCTATTTACACAAACATATTGCCACCCTCTATTTACACAAACATATTGCCGCCCTCTATTTACACAAACATATTGCCGCCCTCTATTTACACAAACATATTGCCGCCCTCTATTTACACAAACATATTGCCACCCTCTATTTATACAAACATATTGCCACCCTCTATTTACACAAACATATTGTCACCCTCTATTTACACAAACATATTGCCACCCTCTATTTACACAAACATATTGCCACCCTCTATTTACACAAAACATATTGTCACCCTCTATTTACACAAACATATTGCCACCCTCTATTTACACAAACATTGCCACCCTCTATTTACACAAACATATTGCCACCCTCTATTTACACAAACATATTGCCACCCTCTATTTACACAAACATATTGCCACCCTCTATTTACACAAAACATATTGTCACCCTCTATTTACACAAACATATTGCCACCCTCTATTTACACAAACATTGCCACCCTCTATTTACACAAACATATTGCCCCTCTATTTACACAAACATATTGCCGCCCTCTATTTACACAAACATATTGCCGCCCTCTATTTACACAAACATATTGCAGCCCTCTATTTACACAAACATATTGCCACCCTCTATTTACACAAACATATTGCCACCCTCTATTTACACAAACATATTGCCACCCTCTATTTACACAAAACATATTGTCACCCTCTATTTACACAAACATATTGCCACCCTCTATTTACACAAACATTGCCACCCTCTATTTACACAAACATATTGCCACCCTCTATTTACACAAACATATTGCCACCCTCTATTTACACAAACATATTGCCACACTCTATTTACACAAACATATTGCCACACTCTACTTACACAAACATATTGCCACACTCTACTTACACAAACATATTGCCACCCTCTATTTACACAAACATATTGCCACCCTCTATTTACACAAACATATTGCCACCCTCTATTTACACAAACATATTGCCACCCTCTACTTACACAAACATATTGCCACCCTCTATTTACACAAACATATTGCCGCCCTCTATTTACACAAACATTGCCGCCCACTATTTACACAAACATATTGCCGCCCTCTATTTACACAAACATATTGCCACCCTCTATTTACACAAACATATTGCCACCCTCTATTTACACAAACATATTGCCACCCTCTATTTACACAAACATATTGCCACTCTCTATTTACACAAACATATTGCCACCCTCTGTTTACACAAACATATTGCCACCCTCTATATAGTAAGTAAAAGTAAAGTACCCCCGTCATGCCAAGTGGCGTATAGGGAAATATGGTGTTAGTGACCCTATATTTTACAGACCTTCAGCACATGGTTTTTGGGGTAATGTGGTCGGTATTACGCCCGTGCTGCTTTACTTTCCCAGAAAAAAAATCCGGTACCCATTTAAGGCTGGGTGAACCCGGAAGCCGTCGGTTGGGATCGAACCCTACCCCTAGTCCTTTGTAGTCCAGTTCACTAACCACTAAGCTATCGCGGCTCCCCCACCCTCTATTTACACAAACATATTGCCACCCTCTATTTACACGAACATATTGCCGCCCTCTATTTACACAAACATATTGCTGCCCTCTATTTACACAAACATATTGCCACACTCTACTTACACAAACATATTGCCACACTCTACTTACACAAACATATTGCCACCCTCTATTTACACAAACATATTGCCACCCTCTATTTACACAAACATATTGCCACCCTCTATTTACACAAACATATTGCCACCCTCTATTTACACAAACATATTGTCACCCTCTATTTACACAAACATATTGCCACCCTCTATTTACACAAACATATTGCCACCCTCTATTTACACAAACATATTGCCACCCTCTATTTACACAAACATATTGCCACCCTCTATTTACACAAACATTGCCACCCTCTATTTACACAAACATTGCCACCCTCTATTTACACAAACATATTGCCACCCTCTATTTACACAAACATATTGCCGCACTCTATTTACACAAACATATTGCCGCCCTCTATTTACACAAACATATTGCCGCCCTCTATTTACACAAACATATTGCCACCCTCTATTTACACAAACATATTGCCGCCCTCTATTTACACAAACATATTGCCACCCTCTATTTACACAAACATATTGCCACCTCTATTTACACAAACATATTGCCACCCTCTATTTACACAAACATATTGCCACACTCTACTTACACAAACATATTGCCACCCTCTATTACACAAACATATTGCCACCCTCTATTTACACAAACATATTGCCACCCTCTATTTACACAAACATATTGCCACACTCTATTTACACAAACATATTGCCACCCTCTATTTACACAAACATATTGCCACCCTCTATTTACACAAACATATTGCCACCCTCTATTTACACAAACATATTGCATTTTTTAAATTGAAGAATCATGTATTTACATCCCATTAGTTCCATATCAATTACACATCATCATGTGCCATACCGGTTGGCGTAGGCGATCATGTCCTTCCACAATCTTCTATCTACAGTGCATCATATCAGTTCTGTTGTTGACTATTTTCCATGCCATGACATCAAGTTATCCAATATTTTCTCTCTTTTCTTTTATTTTGCCAGTTGTAACCAAGTATTCCAACTTTCCTCTTCTTATGATGTGCCCGAAAAATGTTGATTGTTTCTTTCTGATGTTTTTTTAGGAGCTCACTTTTTGTGTTGGCCTCTTTGAGAGTGTCCTCATTGGTCTTTTTAGCTGTCCAGGGAACTTTCAACATTCTTGTGAAAAATTACATCTCTGTGGCCTCTGTCTTTTCATTTGTTTGCCTACTGTCCATGATTCACTTCCATAGATCAGAATTGGCTCTATATAACACTGATGAATTCTCTTTCCCTCTCCTCTTCTATTGACATAGCCTTGTTGCATAAGACGTTTTTCATTTTCTGAAACGCTATCTAGGCCTGAGTTATTCTGCTTTTTATTATTTTTTTTTTCCATTCAGTTATAGAAATGAAAAAAAAATAACTATCAACAATTTGTACTTTTCTTTGCCACTTAAAGAAATGTGTTTTCACAAAAGATAAACAAACATTCATTATTTTAAAATGAACCAAATAAACATTCATTACTTTAAAATGAACCAAATAAACATTCATTATTTTAAAATGAACCAAACAAACATTCATTATTTTAAAATGAGCCAGATAAAAAGACAACAAATTTCAGCAGAGGTGCATCATTTTTCTCTTTATTGAAATCATTGTTGTATAGCCGCTCACTTGAAACTACAGCAGTTTCTGTTTCTGAGAGAAAGATACCAAATATCCTGGACAAGCAAAAGATAAAATATGTCATTATTGTGGTCGAATAGTATCAAGGGTGTAATGAGAATTATAGTAAAATCAAAACATGATATTATGGGAGACACGTAAAACTGTAGAGACCACAAAGGTGTGGTTGTGGGTTAAGATGCTGGACTGATTTGGGGAGAGGGGAACAAAACTGGAAGGTTCTCAAACTGGCATGGAAACGGAACAAATCTCATCAGTAACGTAAGATGAGTTGTGGTTTTGGGACTTGCTATGAGAATGTTGATATTAGAGAACTTGTCATCACTAGAACAATTAAAGAGAAGCAGAGGACAACAAAGAGATGAAGAGCAGCCAGAAAACTTAAGAAAGTCATTGGACACAGAGAAATGAAGGAACATGATCGCCAACACCATCTATCTATCTTTCGTTCGCCTGAAGTATTGTCTATATCTGCAATCGTTTCCTGTATAAATATTACTGTCTTTTGTAATTCTTGCAGTGGCCCATATAGTTTTGTCTGTAGTGTTGTATCTATGGGCCAATGGATTTTCCTCAGTCTACTATATTTTGTGCAATCTTGAAGTATGTGTTCAGCAGTCTGGGGCGCCTGTCCACATGTACATGTAGTTGAGGTGCCAATCATGAATTTTGTATTCATGTGACTGTGAGGTTGTGTCCTGTTCTGAGTCATATAATGATAATTTGTTCACATATGTTCATATTGTGAAAGGCATCCTGATTTGGGGCTTGTGGTCCTCTGATTGATTTGATTATCTGTTTCTTATGATGGTATGTAACCGGTGTATCTAGTTGTGTGCCTGTTGAACCTTCCTTTGCCAACTGATCCGCTTTCTCGTTTCCTGGTATTCCACAGTGAGATGGGATCCACTGCAGGGCAACCCTGTGGTGCTTGCAGAGTTCAGTCAATGAAGTGGCAATTTTCTTGAGAATGCCATTTAGAAACGGCATTGATTGATAATCATACATGAAATGGGAGGTAAGAATAATTTAGTTACAACAGAGAAATTCTATGACAATAAAAGATTGGAGAAAATAGAGAGAATATGTGTGGAGAATGAAATAATAAAATGTTTATAAAATCAAAGACTGCGTGAAATATCTAAAAATTACAAATTGCACCAAAAGAAGTGTTAATTAATCAAAATAGCACCAACAACATAAAAAGAAAATGAACTTTTATTTGAGAATTTGACAGCTTTTTTTATGCGCTACAAGTTTGCTTCGATTTCGAATTAGCTTGCGACTGGGGACAAGGTAGATTAGCAAAACCTGATAATATCTCCTGGGGCACACACTGCAAGGGGATGCCAAACCCACAGTTAAAAGATTGGATGTCTTTTCCGTGGGCAAACACGAGGTAGCTGTCGCCAGGTCCATCAAAGAATGAAGTCTGACACTCCTCGCCATCAATATACTTTCGGATGACGGTGACGACTTTGTCATAGGCAGATTCCGTGTTTTTAAGGTACTCGTCAACGGCAAAGTCGGAAGATACAGTTACGAGCTGTAGATATTAGAAATGAATAACATGGATAATACGGGGTTAAAATTAGATTAAGTAGAAAAATACAAATGTTCAGCATCATCATCATTGAGTGCCGTCTCTGCATCGAAGGTTGGCTACCATGGAGCGCCATTTCACTCTGTCTCTTGCTTTGATGGTGCAGATTGTCATAGGCTGACTTGTTCATCTTTTTATGTTACTCGTCCATTTAGTCTTGGTCTGCCTCTGCCTCTTTTACCTTGTATTTTCCTTCCAAGATTACTTTTATTAGGCTGTTGTGTCTTTTAACATGCCCCAAAAATTTCATTTGTCTTGTTCTAATTGTGTTTAGTAGTTCTCTTTTCGTTTTTAGTTGTTTTAAAACTTCATCGTTTGTTTTCTTTTCTTGTTCAGAATGTTCAGCGCTAATGTTAAATCAGCCGCATTTATCGATTTATATTATTAAATCACTAGACTCACGATGTATCAAAGCTTGTCAAATCATTGGACAGCTATCACCACTATTTGTCCAACAAGGAAATAACTCTAGAGGCAAAACGGGCACTCTATGATACAATCTTGATCCCAACGTTGTGCTACCAATGTCAGACATGGACACGAGATACAAGAATAATAAGAAAAATAACCCCTACTGAGATGAAATGTGTTAGACGAATGACAGGAAACAGGATCGCTGAAATATTAGGACTAGGAAACATAACAGCAGCAGAGGCGAACAGGAGAGCAAAAGACCAAAAATTATATCTCCCCTCGACACTGAAAGGCAAATGAGGAAGGAAATGAGAAAAGATATATAAGGATGGAAATGGCAGGACAAAATCACTAATTTAGAACTATGGGAAATGCTAGACAAATACCAGTGGACAAAAGATACAACAAAGTGATGGCGTTGAAGAGGACACACACTGAGGAAGTCAACTGAGAATATTACATGACATGCCCTTTTTTGGAATCCCCCAGGGGAAGAGACAAAGGGTAAGGCCAAAATATATTTGGAGAAGACAGATGGAAGCAGAGATGGAGAGGATGGGGAATGCACAGAACAATCTTAAAGAGTGACAAGAAACAGTATGGCTTGGAAAGTGTTTGTTGAAAACCTATGCTCCACAGGGAGCTGGAAGTGTTTATTGAAGACCTATACTCCACTGGGAGTTGAAAGTGTTTCTTGAGGACCTATGCTCCACAGGAAGTTGAAAGTGTTGAGGACCTATGCTCCACAGGGAGTTGAAAGTGTTTGTTGAAGACCTATGCTCCACAGGGAGTTGAAAGTGTTTGTTGGAGACCTATGCTCCACAGGGAGTTGAAAGTGTTTGTTGAGGACCTATGCTCCACAGGGAGTTGAAAGTGTTTGTTGAGGACCTATGCTCCACAGGGAGCTGAAAGTGTTTGTTGAGGACCTATGCTCCACAGGGAGCTAAAAGTGTTATTGAGGACCTATGCTCCACAGGGAGTTGAAAGTGTTTGTTGAAGACCTATGCTCCACAGGGAGTTGAAAGTGTTTGCTGAAGACCTATGCTCCACAGGGAGTTGAAAGTGTTTGCTGAAGACCTATGCTCCACAGGGAGTTGAAAGTGTTTGTTGAAGACCTATGCTCCACAGGGAGCTGAAAGTGTTTGTTGAGGACCTATGCTCCACAGGGAGCTGAAAGTGTTTGTTGAGGACCTATGCTCCACAGGGAGTTGAAAGTGTTTGTTGAAGACCTATGTTCCACTGGGAGCTGAAAGTGTTTGTTGAAGACCTATGCTCCACAGGGAGCTGAAAGTGTTTGTTGAGGACCTATGCTCCACAGGGAGCTAAAGTGTTTATTGAGGACCTATGCTCCACAGGGAGTTGAAAGTGTTTGTTGAAGACCTATGCTCCACAGGGAGTTGAAAGTGTTTGCTGAAGACCTATGCTCCACAGGGAGTTGAAAGTGTTTGCTGAAGACCTATGCTCCACAGGGAGTTGAAAGTGTTTGTTGAAGACCTATGCTCCACAGGGAGCTGAAAGTGTTTGTTGAGGACCTATGCTCCACAGGGAGCTGAAAGTGTTTGTTGAGGACCTATGCTCCACAGGGAGTTGAAAGTGTTTGTTGAAGACCTATGTTCCACAGGGAGTTGAAAGTGTTTGCTGAAGACCTATGCTTCACAGGGAGTTGAAAGTGTTTGCTGAAGACCTATGCTCCACAGGGAGTTGAAAGTGTTTGCTGAAGACCTATGCTCCACAGGGAGTTGAAAGTGTTTGTTGAAGACCTATGCTCCACAGGGAGTTGAAAGTGTTTGTTGAAGACCTATGCCCCACACGGAGTTGAAAGTGTTTGTTGAAAACCTATGCTCCACAGGGAGCTGGAAGTGTTTGTTGAAGACCTATACTCCACTGGGAGTTGAAAGTGTTTCTTGATGACCTATGCTCCACAGGGAGCTGAAAGTGTTTGTTGAGGACCTATGCTCCACAGGGAGCTGAAAGTGTTTGTTGAGGACCTATGCTCCACAGGGAGTTGAAAGTGTTTGTTGAAGACCTATGTTCCACAGGGAGTTGAAAGTGTTTGTTGAAGACCTATGTTCCACAGGGAGTTGAAAGTGTTTGTTGAAGACCTATGTTCCACAGGGAGATGAAAGTGTTTGTTGAAAACTTATGCTCCACAGGGAGTTGAAAGTTGGTAGAAGAATGTGGATAATATGCAAAGTACTAAATGTATTGTCCATCATCATTATCATGTGCCATAAGGTTGGTGTAGGCGATCATGTCCTTCCACAATCTTCTATCTACAGTGCATCGTATCATTTCTGTTGTTCACTGTTTTCTATGGGTGTCCGGTTAGCGCAATCGATAGGCGGTTGGCTTACCACGGCAACAGCCGGGGTTCGTAATCCTGGCGAGGACACCTGGGTTTTACTAATTCCCTAAAAATTAGTAGGAGCCGCGATAGCTCAGTGGTTAGTGAACTGGACTACTACGGACAAGGGGTAGGGTTCGATCCCAACCGACGGCTCCGGGTTCACCCAGCCTTAAATGGGTACCGGATTTTTTCTGGGAAAGTAAAAGCAGCACGGGCGTAATACCGACCACATTACCCAAAAAATCATGTGCTGAAGGTCTGTAAAATATAGGGTCACTAACACCATATTTCCCTATACGCCACTTGGCGTGACGGGGGGTACTTTTTACTTTACTGTTTTCTATGCTATGACACCAAGCTATCCAGTATTTTCTCTCTTTGTCGTCCGCGATCTCTCTTTCCTTTTATTTTGCCAGTTGTAACCAAGTATTCCAACTTTCCTCTTCTTATGATGTGCCTGAAAAATGTTGATTGTTTCTTTCTGATGTTTTTTAGGAGTTCCCTTTTTGTGTTGGCCTCCTTGAAAATTTCCTCATTGGTCTTTTTAGCTGTCCAGGGAACTTTCAGCATTCTTCTGAGAAATCCCATCTCAGTGGCCTCTAATCGTCTTTTTCTTTGTCTGTCGACTGTTCATGATTCGCTTCCATAGGTCAGAATTGGTTCTATATAGCACCGATGAACTCTCTTTCTCACTTCTATTGACATAGATTTGTTGCATAAGATATTTTCTGAAATGCTATTTTGGCCTGAGTTATTCTACTTTTTATTTCTGTGGTGCATCTTCCATCTGATGTTATTATTATGTCCAAGTATTTCAAACGGTGGAGAAACATAGGAGGAAGAGGTCAGGTATGTACTACAGCACTCAGAAAAAAATTACAAATAAACATCTAAAATAATAACAATAAACAAATATCGCCTCGGAAGTTCCCCTTGTTTATTTGTCTTTTTTTCTGAGTGCTGTAGTACATACCTCTTCATCCAATGATTCCCTGAATTATCGCCTCGGAAGTTTCCCTCTATAATAATATTAATTTATTATTATTTGTCTCCAGTATTTCAAACGTTGCACTTGTTTCAGATCTGTGATTCAGTGAAGGACAGTAACCATCTTCAGCCCAAGTGGAAAATGAATGAATATTTTTTTTTTAGTTTTATGGTGTTTATGTATGGCTTTATCACTTGAGTCATGTAAATAAAGTATTATAGAGGTTTAAATTAACAATTATTGGTGGTCAGGAACGGATTAATCTAATTTACATTTTTTCTATAAGGATAAATACATTCGACATTCGTACAAAGACTACTTGAACACTATCATGAAGCGAACTGTGTACGACTAACGATTAATTTGGTTCGTTTGCTAACAGGAGAAATGACAAAATAGATATAGAAAAAAAAAAAAGAAAAAAATTGGTATAATTAAAGCTTCACATAAGAAGTGGACAACACAAATCTGAACGATGTTTTGGGGCAAAGCCCTTCAACAGGAACAAACGTACAACACACGTGCAAATAAGTATTTCTTTCTCTCTGCGATCAAGACTCTATCAGAGTAGGATTCAAGAGTCTCACATGAAGACAGCTGTCTGTTTAAGTGAATTGATCGACCCCACAGACAGAACATCAAAATTATAGGTCCGTTAGATCCACTCTGATTGAATACCTGTTAAAACCTTGCAATGTGTTCTGCGCCAGTGGCCCAGTGCATCCGATTTCAGCCAGCATTTTATTCAGGTTTGCTTTCCTTAGCCCTTGATTGTCCCCAATCTTCATGCAAAGCAGCAGATTGTCTTTTCTGTAGGGGGATTCTGCCCTTAGATGGTCGGCCCTCCCAGGTTTTCGAGCACCATCTGCCCGAGTCACAAGAGGTGACTAACACAGACATGCACATACAAAGATATGAGATGTGACTAACACAGACATGCACACACAAAGATATGAGATGTGACTAACACAGACATGCACACACAAAGATATGAGATGTGACTAACACAGACATGCACACACAAAGATATGAGATGTGACTAACACAGACATGCACACACAAAGATGTGAGATGTGACTAACACAGACATGCACACACAAAGATATGAGATGTGACTAACACAGACATGCACACACAAAGATATGAGATGTGACTAACACAGACATGCACACACAAAGATATGAGATGTGACTAACACAGACATGCACACACAAAGATATGAGATGTGACTAACACTGACACACACCAATATATGAAATAAGTATTTAACGTAAACAATAAATAATATTTAAAAAATCGAACTAGAAGGAGAAATGAAAGTAAAATAAGAATAAAATCTTCCCTGATGTGGAAAGAAGGGAAGTACGCACGGGGTGCGTTCGCGTGCACAAAAGTGAAAACGTGCACACAGCACGCAGTAACAGAAGTTTCCAAAAACAGATCCGTCGTTCTGATTTGTGTTGCCCACTTGTTACGTGAAGGTTTAACGATACCGTTTATTTTCTATTTTTTTCCTATATATATATTTTGTCTCATTTCTCCTCACTTTTAGCTTCATTGCAGCTTCGCATTTGTATACATTTTATGTGCATTTTTTTTTTTTTTTTTTTTTGCCTTGACCTTACTCGTTTATAAACACTTTTTTTCCATTCTACTGTTAAAATAATTATGTATTCCTGTTTACGTGTTCGTGCGTCCCTAGTTTTGTACTTACCGACTTATTGTCGTCAGTCGTGGAGAACGATGACCTACCACTTTTGGGTCTGCCCTTGAAAGCCATGTCCGATTTACAAAAAGCCGTCTGGAAATCAAATGTCTTTATTTCCGGATCACAAGCCGAACCAGCGTCTATGACGACGATTAAAGCCAAACAGGCAACTGGCATTAGTTTCCACATTTCAACTGAAATACATCAACATCAGTACATTCAACATCTCAGGCACAAAATACAACATGAAAGTCAACATCAACTAAACAGAAGTCATGAACGTCGCCAAAAATAAACAGAACATCAACATAACTATATAAGGCAGACAACTAAAACAAGTAGAGGAATTCAAGTACCTAGGAAGTCTAATGACAAACGATAATTCTCAAACAGCAGAGATAGAATCAAGATGCAACAAAGCTTGTCAAATCATCGGACAGTTATCACTATTATTGTCCAACAAGGAAATAACTCTGGAGGCAAAACGAGCACTATACAAAAAATCTTCATCCCAACGTTGTGCTACCAATGCCAGACCTGGACCCTAGATGCAAGAACAATAAGAAAAATAACCTATACAGAGATGAAATGTGTTAGACGAATGACAGGAAACAGTCTGGGATATAAGATCAGAAATGAAGAACTGAGAAAAAAGTTAGGAATAGCCCCCGCCATAGAATATATAAGTAAACAACAGATAAAATGGTTTGGCCACGTGACAAGGCAGAAAGAACAAAACACAACACAACGAGCCTTCAACAAACGTTGTGAGAACACCAGACCCAAGGGTCGACCACGAAAAAGATGGATCGATGGAATATTAGAAGCACTAGGAAAAATAACAGCAGCAGAGGCGAACAGAAGAGCAAAAGACCGCAAATTATATCTCCCCTCGACGCTGAAAGGTAAATGAGGAAGGAAAGAAGAAGAAGAAGAACTGAAATACGAGTACATAATTTTAGTAATTAATTTGTATTGTACTTTTTCATTTTGAAATACAATTGAATAAGCCAGCTCTGAAAGCCTTTACTAAATACAAGTGCTGGCCAAATGGCGGCCCGCGGGCCAGATCCGACTCACCAGCCTATTTTTCTTGCCTATTGAAGCGTCCACAGAAACTACAATATCAAATATTCTTCTTCTTCTTCTACCTTTTCAGCTGCCTGTAGAGCATAGATCTTCAACAAACACTTTCCAATTCATTCTGTTTCTTGCAATTCTTTTAAGATCTTTCCATGTCTTCCCCATCATCTTCATCTCTACTTCCATCTGTCTTCTCCAAGAATATGTTGGTCTTCCTCTTTGTCTTTTTCCTTGGGGGTTCCAAAAAAGGGCCTGTTGTATAATACTCTCAGTTGGCCTCCGTAGTGTGTGACCGATCCAGCGCCATCGTTTTCGCTGTATTTCTTTATCCACTGGTATTTGACTCGTACATTTCCATAATTCTATGTTAGTGATTCTAATCTGCCATTTCCACCCTTTTATCCTGCATAAGTATCCATTAATGAAAGTCTGTATCTTCCTGATTGTTCTTTTTGTTGTTCTCAATGTTTCACAGCCATATAATAATACTGACTTAACATTGGAGTTGAAATTTTAAATTTTATATCAAGTATTAATTATATATATCATGCTGAAGTCGGATGTGTTGGGCCGAAAGGCGCAAATATCACAGTTATACTGTAAACCACAACACAACGCAGACACGCCTACTTAACGTCCTTTTAAGGGCGAATGATGATGAGGTACATTTCTTAAGTCATCGGGCGAACACAAGCAAGCAACTGTCTATATAAATAATAACCAAAATTCCAGTCGGTTAAAAAAAAAAACGATTGATGCCGACAGTAATCAAAGGCTTTGTTTATAGTTGACACTTTAAATTTGATTTCTTCTTTATCTTCTGCGATCATTCAGACTAGGATTCCTGACTCTCTTATGAAGTCAGCTGTCTGTTTAAGTAATTCGGTTGCCCCATACAGTTTCTCTTCCAGGAAGGTGGGTGTGGACCACATTGTCCTTCTCAGGTCTGTGTACTGGGAGCAATCCTGTAGAACATGTTTTGTTGTCATGTTATCATCCAGTGTACAGTGGCATTGGCTGGTAGTTCCTATTTTGAGTTTGGTGAACAAGTGATTTCTCATTCTGTGGTGGCCAATGCGCAGACGAAGTAAGATGATTTGATCCCTCCTTGATAGTTGGAGGTATCCATCCCTCTCGTTATACTTTGGGTGTTCTTGTTTCCATTTGCCATGGTACTGACCTTTGATGATGGGTTTAGCTTCATCGTAGCTGAAAATTGTATTTTAATGTCATGAAAAAATATACTAACGTCAAAACAAATAACACCAGGACTAAAACAAAGAATAGAAACATGTTATACCTTCCCTTCTCAACATTCATGTATGGTGCAAGAACATGGACATTAGACAAGAAAACAGAACAGAAAATTGAAACCTTTGAAATGTGGATATATAGAAGAATAGGTAGAATTTGATGGAAAGAAAAGAAAACAAACGAGGAAGTCATAAAACAACGAGAAATGAAAAGAGGCACTACTAAATACAATTCAAACAAGAAAAATGAGATTTTTGGAGCATGCTAAAAGACACAACAGCCTAAAAGTAATCTTGGAAGGGAAAATACAAGGTAAAAGAGGCAGAGGCAGACCAAGACTAAAATGGACGAGTATAATCAAAATATGAACAGGTCAGCCTATGACAACCTGCACCATCGAAACAAGCGACAGAGTGGATGGTGCTCCATGATAGCCGCCTTCGATGCGAAGATGGCACTCAATGAGTAGTAATGAAAACATACATCACCTTTAGTTGGTCTCTCCAAATGCAACAAAGAAGAACGACTCAAGCAGAAGAGTGTAAATCGTAGAACTGTTCAGTTGGAAGAGCTTCAGCTGTAGATCACGAATGATAAATAGCTCCTTAAATGAGAAAACCTTATAAAGAAAATTTGCCATTCAAAGTAATTGTGTGCGTTGGCGTAATTGACTCTTACTTGTTGGCGGGACACAACAGTTCATGGCACTTTCAGCCTTAAAAGGTACAAAAGCCCCAGCAAAATAAGCATTAAATGTCAGGTTAATTATGTTGGTAAATGGCTGAAGTGAATAAGTTTGTTGCACATTCACATCTCTGTGATCGATGAATGTTAACTTCATTTGTTTAATGACGAGTTGGTCACGTTCAACTACGTTGTGTTTTACAAACAGTGGCGTAACCGTACAACCATAATCCTAACGATTTCCTACCAATGCCAGACATGGGCGCGAGACTCTTGAAATACAAGAAAGAAAGAAACCACCAACGAAATGAAATGAGTTAGACGAATGACAGGAAACAACATGAGAGATAAGATCAGACATGAAGAACTGAGAAAAAACAATCTAGGATTTCACAACCATAATCCTAAAGATTTTCTACCAATGCCAGACATGAGCGCGAGACTCTTGAAAAACAAGAAAGAAAGAAACCACCAACGAAATGAAATGAGTTAGAAGAATGACAAGAAACAACATGAGAGAAAAGATCAGACATGAAGAACTGAGAAAAAAATCTAGGTTAATTCCCGCCATTAAAAACATAAAGAAACAACATATATAATGGTTTGGCCACGTGAAAAGATAGAAAGATCAAATCACAATGCAACGAGCCTTTAATAAACCCTACGAGAACACCAGACCAAAGGGCCGACCACGAAAAAAAGAGGGATTTATGGAATATTCGAAACCCTAGCGAAGACTTGTATGTACGGAACTGTGAAAGGAGTGAGAAAGAGGTGGGAGGATAATATCAAAGAATGGACAGCTCTCGAGTCTACAGGGTCTCAGAAAATGGTTTAAAATAGAGAGAAATGAAGAAGGTTGACTAATTATGTCTGGTGCCCCAACGATGCCCAGGGTAATGGCTGAAGATAGAGAGAAATGAAGAAGGTTGACTAACTATGTCTGGTGCCCCAACGATGCCCAGGGTAATGGCTGAAGATAGAGAGAAATGAAGAAGGTTGACTAACTATGTCTGGTGCCCCAACGATGCCCAGGGTAATGGCTGAAGATAGAGAGAAATGAAGGTTGACTAATTATGTCTGGTGCCCCAACGAGCCCCAGGGTAATGGCTGGAGTTAGAGAGAAATGGAGAAGGTTGACTAATTATGTCTGTTGCTCCAACGATCCAGAGGGTAATGGCTGAAGATAGAAAGAAATGAAGAAGGTTGACTAACTATGTCTGGTGCCCCAACGATGCCCAGGGTAATGGCTGAAGATAGAGAGAAATGAAGAAGGTTGACTAACTATGTCTGGTGCCCCAACGATGCCCAGGGTAATGGCTGAAGATAGAGAGAAATGAAGAAGGTTGACTAATTATGTCTGGTGCCCCAACGATGCCCAGGGTAATGGCTGGAGATAGAGAGAAATGAAGAAGGTTGACTAATTATGTCTGGTGCCCCAACGATCCCAGGGTAATGGCTGATGATAGAGAGAAATGAAGAAGGTTGACTAATTCCTAGAGTAATGGATGAAGAAGAAGAAGGAAATATAACTAACAATAGTAGAAGCCAGGGAGCCGCGATAGCTCAGTGGTTAGTGAGCTGGACTACAAAGGACAAGAGGTAGGGTTCGATCCCAACCGACGGCGGCCGGGTTCACCCAGCCTTAAATGGGTACATGATTTTTTTCTGGGAACGTAAAGCGGCACGGGCGTAATACCGGCCACATTACCCCAAAAATAATGTGCTGAAGGTCTGTAAAATTTATGGTCACTAACACCATATTCCCTATACGCCACTTGGCGTGACGGGGGCTCTTTACTTTTTTACGTTTAATAGGAGAGGCCAAGAGAAGAGGTAGATTCCGAAAACTATATCTCTCCTCGGTGGTAGAATATAAATGAAAAAGGAATGAAGAAGAAGAAGTGTGACGGATGAAGAAAAAGCAAGAGTTGATACGCATTTCAATTCTGCTGAAAACGCCGTTACATGTCCCGACATTATATAAAGTGGCACTTTAATCCCAGCCTCCAAGATAAACCGATTTTAGTTGCTGCGAACGTTTTAACACTTTCGTATGAACATCATTTCCCTGGACAGCTAAAAAAAGACCAACGAGGAAATTCTCAAAGAGACCAACACAAAAAGGGAGTTCCTAAAAAACATCAGAAAAAAACAATCAGCATTTTTCAAGCACATCATGAGACGAGGAAAGTTGGAATACTTGGTTACAACTGGCAAAATACAAGGAAAGAGAGATTGCGGTCGACAAAGAGAGAAGATATTAGATAGCTTGGTGTCATGGCATAGCAAACAGTCAACAACAGAACTGATGCGATGCACTGTAGATAGAAGATTGTGGAAGGACATGATCGCATACGCCCACCGGCATGATACATGATGATGAACATCATGCTTTACCATCTCTGCTTTAAAGCGATTACTTTCATCTTAACACAAGAAAGTTAATATTAATTTAGTGTTTTTTTTTTCTTAGTATTTTTCAAGTAGATTAATAAAAAAAGTAAAGTAAAGATCCCCCGTCACGCCAAGTGTCGTATAGGGAATATGGTGTTAGTGACCACAATTTCTACAGACCTTCGGCACATGATTTTTAGGGTAATGTGGTCGGTACTATGCCCGTGCCGCTTTACTTTCCCTGAAAAATCCGGTACCCGTTTAAAGCTGGGTAAACTCGAAAGCCGTCGATTAGGATCGAACCCGACCTCTTGTGGTTTGTAGTTCAGTACACTAACCACTGAGCTATCGCGGCTCCCTTTACAAGTAGATGCCCTTTTATAATGCATGCTCATCATTATCATGTGCCATGCCGGTTGGCGTAGGCGATCATGTCCTTCCACAATCTTCTATCTACAGTGCATCGTATCAGTTCTGTTGTTGACTGTTTTCCGTGCCATGACACTAAGCTATCCAGTATTTTCTCTCTTTGTCGTCCGCGATCTCTCTTTCATTTTGTTTTGCTAGTTGTAACCAAGTATTCCAACTTTCCTCTTCTCATGATGTGCCCGAAAAATGTTGATTGTTTCTTTCTGATGATTTTAGGAGCTGCCTTTTGGTGTTGGCCTATTTGAGAATTTTTGTCATAGGTCTTTTTAGCTGTCCAGGAAACTTTAAACATTCTTCTGAGAAATCCCATCTCTGTGGCCTCTAACGGTCATTTCATTTGTTTGTCTACTGTCCATGATTCTCTTCCATAGTTCAGAATTGGTTCTGAAAAATAAAGCATGTTAGTTGAGTTTAACTAAATATTCTGACCCGATAACCTCCTGGCGATAGGCTGATCATACGGCCTCTATTCTCTAGTCCTATACTCCTCCTTGCAGACTCCAGAAATGGGATTAACACTACAAAGATAGTTCTTTTTTTGTTTAAGTGTATTTGTTCTTATTTGTTTGTATATTTGTTCTTATTTGTTCGTATATTTGTTCTTATTTGTTTGTATATTTGTTCTTACTTGTTTGTATATTTGTTCTTATTTGTTTGTATATTTGTTCTTACTTGTTTGTATATTTGTTCTTATTTGTTTGTATATTTTTTCTTACTTGTTTGTATATTTCGTTGCTTAAATAAACTTGTGAAAGCTGGAAATCCACGCAGTCGTCAACGATATGAATTTTAATGACTTTTTAAAATGAATGTCGACGTAGGTTCTCAAACATCAGCTGAAAATAATACATTTCAAAAGTACAGATGAGAGGAATCAAAACAAGAATACGTGTCAAGCTCTATAAGAAGAATGTGTTGGAAAATACATCAGTCATGTGCTGAGAATGAATGAAGACATATTTCACCATTAGGCATTTCTGTAAAAACCATCTGGTAAAAGAAAACAAGGCAGACAAAGAGAATCGATACACAGAATAATTAATAGGAAGGCTCAGCCATGGGGCAAAAGAAACAACCAAGAACTGGCAGCAAATCGTCAACCGTTGAGATCCATAACTTCAGCCTTATGTGCCGTCTTCAGCCCGGGAGGAAAATGAATGAATGAGTATTAGTTTATGGGGGCGGAGGACTTCAGAACATCATCTTCAGTCATGCAACAACTATGCTGAACTTCAACGTCTAACCAGCCCAATATAGACAACAAAAAGTGTGGACGACAAAGAGAGAAGATACAAGGTCACTTGGTATAGTGGTACGGTATCAGTCAACAACAGAACTGATACGATGCATTGAAGACAGAATCGTGGAAGAGAATGATCGCTTACACCAGCAGGTACAGCACATGATGGTGGTGTTGACACTTTAAAACTATTTGGAAGTTTCTTTCACTGTTTCTTTTCCTCCTTTCTTCCCTAATTTTAATTTTGACTTGTCATAATATATACACGGAGCAAATCTTTAAAAACATCACAGAGATGCCAAGCCTAAACATTAATGGAAAGATAATCAATAACCTAAGATATGCTGATGATACTGTATTACTAGCAGAAAATCTTAGGGATCAACAACAATTACTTAGTGAAATAAGCATGACAAGCACACAATATGGATTAGATATAAATATTTTAAAAAGACTAAAATTTTGATGATAAACAAAGAAAATACTGAAAACCTACAAGTGTATATCAAAGTTGAAGGAATAGGATGGAGACAAATAATAATAAATGAATATTATTATAGAGGGAAACTTCCGAGGCGATAATCAGTGAATCAATTCAGAGGAAGAGGTATGTTTACAGCACTCGGAAAAATTGAGAAATAATCAACAACAGAAAAAAATATGGACCAAAGTAGGATCGAACCCGTACTCAGTGGCACAGCGCCTTGCCACGAAAAGTCAAACGCTAGGGAACACTACCAGATTCGTTGAAGGAATAGACCTGGAGACAGTTCAGAACTACAAGTACCTTGGACATACTATAACCAGTGATGGAAAATGTACAACTGAAATAAACAAAAGAATAGGGATGGCAACAATATATTTTAATGTCATGAAAAATATACTAACATCAAAATAAATAACACCAGGGCTAAAACTAAGATTAACAAAATGCTATATCTTCTTAACATTCCTGTATGGTGCAGAAACATGGACATTAGACAAGAAAACAGAACAGAAAATTGAAAAATTTGTAATATGGATTTATAGAAGAATAGGAAGAATCTGATGGAAAGAAAAAACAAACAAACGATAATGTCATAAAACAACTAAAAATGAAAACAGAAGTACTAACTGCAATTCAAACAAGACAAATTAGATTTTTGGGCCATGTTAAAAGACACAACAGCCTACTAAAAGTAATATTGTAAGGGAAAATACAATTTAGAAGAAGCAGACCAAGACTAACATGGACGAGTAACATCAAAAGATGGACAAGTCAGCCTAGTACAACCTGCACCATCAAAGCAAGAGACAAAGCGGAATGGCGCTCCATGGTAGACATCCTTCGATGCACAGACAGCACTCAATGATGATTATAATATATATACACACACACCAGTTTTCCTTTTTTTATTATTATATGACCCCCATACAAATTATAATAGTCTCTACAAAGTTTGTAATAATCTCCTATTTTACATGGCCTCGTTCAGAAAGCCAACATTACACTTTTCAACTATCCATGGTATTCTCAAAATTCTTTTACAAAACCATATTTACGTAACCTCTAACGATTTTCGTGTGTATTGTCCATTAAAAAAAAGTAGTGCATTTCCCAGCTTTCCATGTGGTCCGAATCCGCCTTTGAAACTCTTATCTTGACAGAACATAATCATGCTCCGCCAGATTAAATCTAAAAATTACAATTGTATGTGTACTTCCACTTCGGCGCCATGGTTCTACCATCTAAAAATTACAATTGTATGTGTACTTCCACTTCGGCGCCAAAGTTCTACCATCTAAAAATTACAGTTGTATGTGTACTTCCACTTCGGCGCCAAAGTTCTACCATCTAAAAATTACAATTGTATGTGTACTTCCACTTCGGCGCCATGGTTCTACTATGAAAAACGTCGCCCCTGCCACATTTAAGTTTTGCTCCGAATCAGTTCAGAGCAATTTATTTTTCTTTCTTTCAGCCTTGATGGCTGGTAAATTATGCAAATGAACGTCTAGACCTGCTCACTGTTGTTGAATAACCTTTGATGGTCGGAACTGAAATGGAGATTTATCAAAGACTTGCGTATTAATCGCGGCATTTTGTAAACACCAGTTCGGTCACGTGCCTCCACTGCAGATGGTTAATCGTGACATCGATTTAATTAATCAGTTAACCGACCACCCACCAGTAATGGGTCATGTCAAGTACCACATGTGTCCACAAAATTGAAAGGAAATTATTGGAGCCGGGTGGTCTAGAGGTAAAACGTCGGTCTCTGGACACAAAGATATCGGGTTCGATTTCGGTGATGAGAAATTGTAAACAAAATCAAATCCATGGCTTTACCCTCCCTTGGTTTCTTGGTAGTGAGATCCTATGTATCATCATCATCACCATCATCATCATCATCAAGTACGGGCCTGCTGGCGTAGGTGATCATGTCTCTCTACAACTTTCGATCTCGACAGTTATTTATAATTTCTGTTGTTGACCTTCTGCCAAGCCATTCTCTTAAGCTGTCTGATATTTTTTCTCTTTGCTTCCCTCTATCTCTTCGTCCCTCAGTTTTTCCAGTTTTTACAATATACTCCAGTTGTTCTCTTCTCATTACATGGCCAAAAAATGATGATTGTTTCTTCCTAATAATGGAAATTATCTCTCTTTTTGCTTTGGCCTCTTTCAGAACATTTTCATTACTCTTCTTAGCTATCCATGGTATTCTCAACATTCTTCTGTAAAATCACATTTCTACAGACTCCAGTGATTTTCTTGTCTGTTGTCCTATTGCCCATGATTCACATTCATAATGTTAAGACTGACTCTACATAACATTTAAGAACTCATATGTATAGCCCTCTCAGAAAACGGCGAAACCGCCCCCCCCCCCCCTAAAAAAAAAAAACCAGGAGGCCATGTGTACATTCTGCGCATGTCAAAGAACTTATGTAATTTGAAATAAAAAAGAGTAGGCCTATAATGGCTGTTGCCTGGACGCAATTAGTAGGATAGTTAAAACTCTCGACCATTAAAATATGAGAGCATCTCTGAAGTAGGAGATTATCTACCTGCATGGCGGGGGACACATGAGCACACGGCTGTCGGTGTGAGAAATATGAAAAAGTGATCATCATCATCATCGAGTGCCATCTCCGCAACGAAGGTTGGCTACCATGGATCGCCATTATGCTCCGTCTCTTGCTTTGATAGTGCATGTTGTCTTAGACTGACTTGTCCATCTTTTGATGTTACTCGTCCACGTTTGACTTGGTCTGCCTCTGCCTCTTTTACCTTGTATTTTCCCTTCCAAATTACTTTTAGTATGTTGCTTAGTCTTTTAATATGTCCCCAAAAATCTCATTTGATTTGTTTGAATTGTGTTTAGTAGTTCTAATTTCATCTGTCTTGTTCTAATTGTGTTTAATAGTTTTCTTTTCATTTGTAGTTGTTTTAAAACTTCATCGTTTCTTTTCTTTTCTTTTCATCCAATTCTACCTATTCTTCTATAAATCCACATTTCAAAGGTTTCAATTTTCTGTTCTCTTTTCTTGTCTAATGTCCATATTTCTGCACCATACAGGAATATTGAAAAGATGTAACATTTTGCTATTCTTAGTTTTAGCCCTGGTGTTATTTGTTTTGATGTTAGTATACTTTTCATGGTATTAAAGTTACTTTTTGCCATACCTATTCTTTTGTTTATTTCAGATGTACATTTTCCATCACTGATTATAGTATATCCCAGGTAGTTGTAGCTCTGAACTGTCTCCAGGTGTATTCCTTCAACTTTGATATTTATTTTGTAGATATTGAGAATTTTCTTTCCTTATGATGATAGTTTTAGCCTTTTTGATATTCATATGTAATCCATATTTTTTGCTTGTCATGTTTATTTCATCAAATAATTGTTGTAGATTTTAGGATTTTCTGCTAGTAGTACAGTATCGTCAACATATTATAGGTTATTGATTATCTTTCGATTAATTTGTAGGCCTGGCATCTCTATGATGTTTTTAAAGATTTGCTCAGTGTATAGATTGAACAAGCTTGGTGATAGGATGCATCCTTGTCTTACTCCTCTTTTTATATCAATGGGTGTAGAGTTCTTCTTGCTATATTTTATTACTGCTGTTTGCTCCCAGTATAAATTACATATTAGTCATATGTCTGTATCGTCTAAATTTATATCTTTTATGCATTCTATAAGTTGATTATGGTGTAATCTAGTTTAGTTTAGTAGGTTTAAAAATAGAAGTTTGGAAGGGGAAGCACCTTGTAGATTGTAAAACATAAAAATAGTTATCAGCAGTCAGTTGAAGGTCATTTCATGAAGATTAGATCTCATCTCTCATTTCCTGGGAGTCAAGGTCAAAGTTTTGGTAACGTGATTATACCTGCAAGCCAGTTTTCTTTGTTAGGTAATTGGAGAACCTCGCCAGCCATCGATAGAGGCAGTCACATTTAGACAAATAGGAGAAGTCACTGGCGAGGAGAGGGTAACATCATGGAAGGTTGACAAGATCTAGGTCCAGATAGTGTTATTTTAGATAGAATCCAGTATATTATATCAGCCATAATACAGAATTGGAGCCGTGATAGCTCAGTGGTTAGTTTATTGGACTACAAAGGACAAGAGGTTGGATTCGATCCAAACCGATGGCTTCCAGGTTCACCCAGCCTTTAATGGGTACCGGGTTTTTTTTCTGGGAAAGTAAAGCGGCACGGGCGTAATACCGACCACATTACCCCAAAAATCATGTGCCGAAGGTCTGTAAAATTTATGGTCACTAACACCATATTCCCTATACGCCACTCGGCGTGACGGGGGGGGGGGGGGGGGGGGGGGGGAAGGGGCACTTCACTTACTATAATACAGAATTACATATAGGACAAATTATAAGAATATTATAAATTATTGGTCCGTCATGGACAGTGTATAAACCCCAGAGGTTCGTTAAGAAGTTACGAAGTACAGATTAACAGTTTGTTAGCGGTAACAATTTTATGAAGACAAGAATAGGTAGTATTTTTGAGTGCAGAGTATATGAGATTGTTGTTTGATGAGATACCACGTGACCAAACTCTTAGAACTGGACGGTATAAGCAATCCCCCTGACATCCGAGCCAGTGTCGGGTGAAAAAAGTGTCATATTTGAACCTGGACCTCCTGGTTAGTAGTGATTCCGCTTCAGTTGCCGGTAAACAATTCAGTTATTTGCAGGCATCATTGCACTCCGAACATGTTCATAGGTGCTCAGATCCCCTTCTCAGCAAGTCCCGCAGTATCCAGCGACTGACGACTCCAGTTCTGTTTTGGTTTGATGAGTCTTCTTACACGCCCACTAAGTTTCTCGTTTCTGGCTGTGCCCATCTTAACTCCCATCTCTATCATCCGAAGAAGTGACGTGGATTTGTGTTTGTCGAAGTCCTGTGCTCTTCGATGCTGTGGATGGTCTAGACTCATGTGCACTCACTCAGTCGCACGGCCCAGAACCCGTTTCCACGTTATAGACTGGCCAACTCCAGTAAATCGCTCTCCTGGCAAACAATACTTTGAATTAAAGAAAAGTCAGTTTTATCATCTTTTTTATTTATTATATTTGGTGACGGAAGTAAAGAAGTCAATGAGTCTTTTTTTCCTCATTATTCAAAACTCTGATATTTACAGCCTTGCTGCTTTTGTCCACATGTTTTACTTATAGGGGCAGGGAGATTTGACGATATCATATACTCTTTTGGTTCACATTGTTTAGGAAATCATGATTTATTATTTTATTTTATTTCCTTGTTATTGTGCATGTGGGTGTTACTTTTAAATTATTATTTTGTTTTAGCTCAGGTGCAGGGAGTGTATAACAATTTTTTATCTATTTCGCAGGCCGGTCAAAATTGTTTGGTGTGCCGGTAATAGTCAATGTGGACCGCAGGTTCTCGCTTTCAAACCTAGCATTTAACTCTTATATTTTTGCTGTTTGTCAACTCCTAAGCACCTGCATTCGGTTGTGTACTCGTAGAAAATTAGTGCGCAAATACGCCAACATACACAATTAACTTAATATATTCAATCTCTATTTTGTGTTTTTTCTATTTAAAGAGCTTCAAAATCTTCAACTGAAGTTCCTAGACTTCAGCAGCTCCACAGTTCACGTTCTCCTGCTCGAGTTTGTTCCCTGTGTTTTGTGGCTTCTGGGTAAACTGACTAAAGGTAATGCTCAATATTTTATTTACAGAATCATCGTTAAAGTAAGAAAATAAATAGCAAATATTCTTTCTAGAAAGACTGACTAAAGGTAATGCTCAATATTTTATTTACAGAATCATCGTTAAAGTAAGAAAATAAATAGCAAATATTCTTTCTAGAAAGACTGACTATAGGTAATGCTCAATATTTTATTTACAGAATCATCGTTAAATTAAGAAATAAATAACAAATATTCTTTCTAGAAAGACTGACTAATGGTAATGCTCAATATTTTATTTACAGAATCATCGTTAAATTAAGAAATAAATAACAAATATTCTTTCTAGAAAGACTGACTAATGGTAATGCTCAATATTTTATTTACAGAATCATCGTTAAATTAAGAAATAAATAACAAATATTCTTTCTAGAAAGACTGACTATAGGTAATGTACAAATATTTTGTATACAGAATCATCATTAAATTAAGAAAATAAATAGCAAATATTCTGTCTATGAAGACTGCCTATCTTAGCATCATTATCATCATTGAGTGTTGTCTCCGCAACGAAAGTTGGCTACCATGGAGCGCCATTCCGCTCGTCTATTATTTCGATGGTGCAGGTTATCAAAGGATGGCTTGTCCATTTTTTTAAATGTTATTCGTTCATGCTAGTCTTGGTCTGTCTCTCTTAGTGTCAAGGCAAAGAAATGCATCAAAATGCCAAGCTGCAGTGCTTGCTTTCGTTCGCCCGATGACTAAAGTATTATAGAATTAGGAATTAGATTGTAGAATTCCTCTTCGTCATCCGCCCTTAAAAGGACGTTAAGTGGGCGTCTCTGCGTTGTGTTGTGGTTTGCAGTGTAACACTGTTATATTTGCGCCTTTCGGCCCAACACATCCGACGTCAGCACGACATTTTTGAGTACCGGGTTGTTTTTCCTCTTCGATCCCTGCTCGCTTGGCCAGACTAGACAGGTTAGTCTGATACTAGAGGCACCACGGAGAGGTGGAGCAGGGTCTGGGTGGTTCTGGTTCACCGATCCTGGCGCAAGCCATCAGCCGTGGGTCGCTGACAACTTCCAGCTCTGGTGCTGTGAGGCACGCCTTTGCCTCCGAAGCTGCAGTGAAGCTCATTGTAAGTAGAAATGAAGATATAAATACAAAATAGAAACCAAAACGGTATAGTTAAAGCTTCGCGTAACAAATCTCTTCTCCCTTTCAGCTCCCAGTGGAGCATAGGTCTCCAACAAACACTTTCAGCTCCCAGTGGAGCATAGGTCTTCAACAAACACTTTCAGCTCCCAGTGGAGCATAGGTCTTCAACAAACACTTTCAGCTCCCAGTGGAGCATAGGTCTTCAACAAACACTTTCAGCTCCCAGTGGTGCATAGGTCTTCAACAAACACTTTCAGTTCCCCGTGGAGCATAGGTCTTCAACAAACACTTTCAGCTCCCCGTGGAGCATAGGTCTTCAACAAACACTTTCAGCTCCCAGTGGAGCATAGGTCTTCAACAAACACTTTCAGCTCCCAGTGGAGCATAGGTCTTCAACAAACACTTTCAGCTCCCTGTGGAGCATAGGTCTTCAACAAACACTTTCAGCTCCCTGTGGAGCATAGGTCTTCAACAAACACTTTCAGCTCCCTGTGGAGCATAGGTCTTCAACAAACACTGTCAGCTCCCAGTGGAGCATAGGTCTTCAACAAACACTTTCAGCTCCCAGTGGAGCATAGGTCTTCAACAAACACTTTCAGCTCCCAGTGGAGCATAGGTCTTCAACAAACACTTTCAGCTCCCAGTGGAGCATAGGTCTTCAACAAACACTTTCAGCTCCCAGTGGAGCATAGGTCTTCAACAAACACTTTCAGCTCCCTGTGGAGCATAAGTCTTCAACAAACACTGTCAGCTCCCTGTGGAGCATAGGTCTTCAACAAACACTTTCCAAGTCGTTCTGTTTTTTTGCAATTCTTTTAAGATCATTCCATGTCTTCCCCATCATCTTCATCTCTGCTTCTATCTGTCTTCTCCAAGAATTCCTTGGTCTTCCTCTTTGTCTTTTCCCCTGGGGATTCCAAAAAAGGGCCTGTGGTGTAATACTCTCAGTTGGCTTCCGTAGTGTGTGTCCTATCCATCGCCATCGTCTTCGCTGTATCTCTTTATCCACTGGTATTTGACTGGTACATTTCCATAATTCTATGTTAGTGACTTTGTCCTGCCATTTCCATCCTTTTATTCTGCGTAAGCTTCCATTCATGAAAGTCTGTACCTTCGTGATTGTCAATTTAGTTATTCTCCATGTTTCACAGCCATATAATAGGACCGACTTAACGTTTGAGTTGAACATTTTTATTTTTGTATTTAACCTAATTTCGCGTAAAAAATGGACAACACAAATCAGAACGACGTTTCGGTGCAGTTGGTCTTTATATGAACAAACATACAACACACGCACAAATATGTATTTAAAATGTAAAAAAAATCGATAATAAAAAATCAAACTAGAAGGAAAATTGAAAGGAAAATAAGAATAAAAATAAATGTATCCCTTGTAGAACAGTCTTCGCTGGGCCAGACTATCGAGTCACGTGGCCAAACAATTTCATTTTACGATTCTTCACAAAAGTAAACAGATCATCATGAACTCTGATTGCTGATTGTATCCTTTTGCCAGCGGTTTCATCCGTGGTCGGATCTAAGTAAAAGATGACCAAAACCTTAGGACAACATTTCAACTCCATAGCTTCTATTGTCTTCTGTAGCTCTGCAGTGAGAGTCCATGTTTCATAATCCTATATATATATAGGGTGTTTATAAAGTCTCACTACACTTGGTATCTAGGTCAATTTGAAAAAAATGTTTATGACGTCATCACAATATGTGCTCAATGGTAAGTTCACTTGTTGCGACAGTTTTCTTAATGACTTGTCTGGACTTTTAAGGATTCTGTCTTGGATATCTAAACATATTTCATCATTCACAGCAGGCCTACCAGATCGTGGAGCATCTTCCACATTTCCAGTAGCAATAAACTTATTCAACAAATTTCATTGACAGTGGGAGCACATATTGTGATGACGTCATAAACATTTTTTTTTCAAATTGACCTAGATACCAAGTGTAGTGAGACTTTATAAACACCCTGTATAATGTAATATAACAAGCTTTGTAAGGGCTGCTGTATTTTGTCTTGTTGTAGCTGATATTTAGGAGCCGCGATAGCTCAGTGGTTAGTGAACTGGACTACAAAGGACAAGAGGTCGGGTTCGATCCTAATCAAGGCTTCCGAATACACCAAACCTTAAATGGGTACCGGATTTTTTTCATGGAAAGTAAAGCGGCACTGGCGTAATACCGACCACATTACCCCAAAAATAATGTGCCGAAGGTGTATAAAAATTATGGTCACTAACACCATATTCCCTATACGCCACTTGGCGTGACAGGGCTTCTTTTTTCTTTGTTTGTTTGTTCTAGACGATATTTCATGTTCTCAGCCTTCATCGCTGACATTTGATCTTAGCTCTTTCAGTACTGAAGGATTTTATCGATTTAGTGGTAGAGATTTCAGAGACACATTTTTCATGTTTTTAAATTTCAATCTAAAAGCTTTATCTAGCACATAACTTATTATAAATGAATTTTTACATATTTGAACAAAGAATTAGATTTCACCAATACCAAGATGATGCAAGACATATAAAAAGATTATGATTCGATGACAGTTTAAAATAATTAATTGAGAGTGACGCACTGTGCGGCTAAATGTAAAAAAAAAAAGTAAAGTGCCCCCGTCACACCAAGTGGCGTATAGGGAAATATGATGTTAGTGACCCTATATTTTACAGACCTTCAGCACATGATTTTTGGGGTAATGTGGTCGGTATTACGCCCGTGCTGCTTTAGTTTCCCAGAAAAAAAATCCGGTACCCATTTAAGGCTGGGTGAATCCGGGAGCCGTCGGTTGGGATCGAACCCTTCCCCTTGTCCTTTAAGTGTTGAAGTTTCTCAACTGTTTCTAGTTCTTGTCTATTTATTCTCATCTTTTCTTTGTCAAAAATTATCCCAATATTATTGATCATCAAGTTTATTAAGAAATAGATTTTAATAGCGTAATGTTGAATCTGATAAGCTTCAAAATAAGCCGACAGATCTTCTGTTGCTTTCCTTCCTCATTTTCCTTTCAGCGTTGAGGGAAGATATAATTTGCGGTCTGGGGGATTGGTTGGTCTCGAGGCAAGACGTTGTGGGTTCAAATCCCGGCTGTACCAGTTGAGATTTTTATTTGTGATTTCTCTCTGGGGGCAACCACCCCTGGTCTCAGCAGCTTGAAACGTCAGTTACTCGTGGTCGGGAAAAAATATGTGTACCACCGAAGATGGAGTTATCTGCCTATGCGGCAAGGGACCCCTGTGCACACGGTTGCCACGGAAAAGACGGATTAACACGCAAAATTCAGTTCAGATCCTAGTCTTTAGGGACTTCGTCAGAGGTGAAAGCTGACGAACAAAAAAAAAAAAGAATTGCAGTCTTCTTTTCCTCTGTTCGCCTCTGCTGCTGTTATGTTTGCTAGTGTTTCTAATTTGTTATCAATCCATCTTTTTCATGGTCGACCCTTGGGTCTGGTGTTCTCGCAACGTTTATTGAAGGCTGGTTCTTGTGTTTTGATCTTTCTGTCTTGTCACGAGGCCAAACTATTTTATCTGTTGTTCCTTTATATATCCCATTCGGGGGTTATTCCTAGCTTTTTTATAAGTTCTTTTTTGCTTATAAATATATAGTTTGTAGACTGTTTCCTGTTATTCGTCTAACACATTTCATCTCAGTAGAGGTTATTTTTTCTTATTGTTCTTGCATCTAGGGTCCAGGTCTGGCATTGGCAGCACAACGTTGTGATGAAGATTGTATTGTAGAGTATCCTTTTTTCCTCTAGAGTTATTTCCTTGTTGGACAATAGTGATGATAGCTGTCAAATTGTTGACAGGCTTTGTCGTATCTTAAGTTTGCTTACACTAGAGTAATCAGAAATCTAAAGGGAGCGAGATTGTGTCTTCGACATTGTTGTGTGCTACGTCATCGTAATGGCTCCCTAGACCGGCCGTGCGCTAATCTTACGGTCTGCTGTTTGATGTGCGACGGGGATAATTTGACAACTAACTGTGTGTCTATATGTTCGGAATTGGAGTCAACAACGATGGCCTAACATCATCAAGTGCTACGACGATCATCATTTTCAAGGGGACATGACTTACCGGTATATGGGGATAGGCGGCAGGAACAATTGAAGGCTATGCATGAAAAGTGTTTCTTGTTGCAGTTTCCTCATATTCCAAGTCGCATGTCTGTGTTAGTCACCTCTAGTGACTCGGGCAGATGATGCTCGTAAACCTGGAAGGGCCGACCATCTAAGGGCAGAATCCCCCTACAGAAAAGATCATCTGCTGCCTTGCAGGAAGATTGGGGACAATCAAGGGCTAAGGAAAGCAAATCTGAACAAAATGATGGCTGAAATCGGATACACTGGACCACTGGCGCAGAACACAGTGCAACGTTTTAACAGGTATTCAAGCAGAGTGGATCTAACAGGCTTAAACAGGCAGCTGTCTTCGTGTGAGAGTCTGGAGTCCTACTCTGATTGAGTCCTGATCGCAGAGAGTATCTTGAGTCTAAAGAGCGAGTGTTGTATCTTGAGTCTAAAGAGCGAGTGTTGTATCTTGAGTCTAAAGAGCGAGTGTTGTATCTTGAGTCTAAAGAGCGAGTTTTGTATCTTGAGTCTAAAGAGCGAGTGTTGTATCTTGAGTCTAAAGAGTGAGTGTTGTATCTTGAGTCTAAAGAGCGAGTGAGAGCGAGCGAGGCCATGTTATTGTAAAACATAATAAACGTTCAGTAAAACTAACTTATTAAATTATGTATTTCAGTTAAAATGATGAAATTAATGCTGGTTGCCTGTTTGGCTATATATGTCGCCATGGACGCCGTATTGGCCTGCACGCCGGAAATAAGGGCAATGGATTTCCAAGCCGAAGTGTGTAAATCGGATGCGGTTTTCAAGGGCAGACCTACAAGAGGCTCATCTGCACTTTCCGTTGATGAAAATGGTCTACCGGTAAATACAAAACATAACAGACTGATGCCATGACCTAAAGACAGGCTTATTTACGTAAAGAATAATGAAATAATTGTTATATATTTCATTCTAAATAATTTCATTCTTTGTATTTAAAGATGAACGTGTATTTGAGAAGTCTGGACGCTGTTCTAAAAGTCTGACCCAATCATTCTCTCATTTCTCTCAATCTCTCTCTTATTCACTCTCAACCTTTGTTTTCGTCTCTTAACCGTTGAAGGTCGATGGGATTTCAATATCAGCACTAACTATGCCTCATCTACTATGACTTTTGCTGATGCTATTCTGGTATATCGACAGGGAAGAGACAGACGAGGAATCGCCTCCACAATGCAAGACGAACTCGATCGCATTTCTTCCTGGTGTGGGGTTTCAGGTGCCTTGGTTAATCCTAATAAAGCATCAGTTTCATGGTTCTCCCTTAACAATCATATCATTAATACAACCACACCGGTAGTACGAGTGGGAGCTGCTGAGGTGACCAGGGACAAGTTGATGACATACCTTGGAGTTAAGTTTGATCTCAGCCTGTGTTTTCGGTACCACGTCGACCATGTGATAACAAAATCCCGCAAAGGATTAGCCGCCTTGAAGGTCATGGCAGCTGCCAACATCGAGCAGAGGCTACTTACTCTTCTGTTCCAGGGATTAGTCTTCGCACCAATCGAGTATGCCCTGGCAATTCTAACTGTCAGTACGACTCAAATTGATAGGCTGGAGAAAATACAGAATGAAGCCATGCGCATTATCCTGGGATGCACGAGGGACACTCGCTGTGTAGCAATGAGGCATCTTCTTGACTTTCCAACCATGGATGACAGAATCAAGATCTGGAGAGCACGAGCATACCTGAAGATTAGTGCAGATAAAGAGCATCCATTGCACCACGTGCTCAACACAGTGAAAGGTGCCAGGCTAAAAAGAGGCAAATCATGGGTGGGCCGAGCAGAAGATGTCATCAAACAGGTCTGTGGGCTTACCAATATCAGCGTTGGTGAGGAGTGGATACCGGTGCCTACGTCATTCAAGGGGACTTTCTCATGTATTGTCACACTCGACAGGAAAAGTAGGGAACAGAACCCGGTCATGGTTAATGCTGAGGTCAACGGTCTCATCTGCGATAACACCGATGAGAAAGATGCAGTCATCTATACAGACGGATCTGTAATACGACACTAGGGAAAGTGCATAGGCATTTACAGCACGCTCGGCAGGCAGAATAGTCAAAGAAGACAGTGATGCATACGTCATGACCACGAGTAGCATGACAATGGAGGCGATGGCAGTGACCAAGGCATTCAAATGGTTAGAGTCACAAGACTACACCCACGCATGTATACTGGGTGATTTGATGAGCATGATTAAAAAAGTGGAAGCGGGCTCTGTACGCAATGGATAGAGTTGTTGCAGAAATCCAAAATACGTGAGGTCACCTTTGTCTATGTCCCTGGACATGCGGGAGTACAAGGAAATGAAAGAGCGGACAGGTTGGCTAGCTGCGCTGTAGTTGAGGACGGGCAACCAATGGATCGGGCAGACATCATCAATGCCCTCCGAGATGTGGGAAGAGCACAGGACTTCGACAAACACAGATCCACGTCATTTCTTCGGATGATGGAAATGGGAGTTAAGATGGGCACAGCCAGAAATGAGAAACTTAGTGGCCGTGTGAGAAGACTAATCAACCAACATAGAACTGGAGTCGTCAGTCGCTGGACACTGAGGGAATTGCTGAGGAGGGGATCTGAGCACCTATGGACATGTTCGGAGTGCAATGATGATGACCCGCAAATAACTCAATAACTCATTCTTTTGTTGTTGACTTCCCATCACATCATTCTTTTGTTGTTGACTTCCCATCACATCATTCTTTTGTTGTTGACTTCCCATCAAATCATTCTCACGTTGTTGACTTCCCATCACATCATTCTTTTGTTGTTGACTTCCCATCACATCATTCTTTTGTTGTTGACTTCCCATCAAATCATTCTCACGTTGTTGACTTCCCATCACATCATTCTTTTGTTGTTGACTTCCCATCAAATCATTCTCACGTTGTTGACTTCCCATCACATCATTCTTTTGTTGTTGACTTCCCATCACATCATTCTTTTGTTGTTGACTTCCCATCACATCATTCTTTTGTTGTTGACTTCCCATCACATCATTCTCTTGTTGTTGACTTCCCATCACATCATTCTTTTGTTGTTGACTTCCCATCACATCATTCTCTTGTTGTTGACTTCCCATCACATCATTCTCTTGTTGTTGACTTCACATCGCATCATTCTTTTGTTGTTGACTTCCCATCACATCATTCTTTTGTTGTTGACTTCCCATCACATCATTCTCATGTTGTTAATTTCTCATCAAATCATTCTCTTGTTGTTGACTTCCCATCACATCATTCTTATGTTGTTGACTTCCCATCAAACCATTCTCTTGTTGATGACGTCACATCAAATCATTCTCTTGTTGATGACGTCCCATCACATCATTCTCTTGTTGTTGACTTCCCATCACATCATTCTTATGTTGTTGACTTCCCATCAAACCATTCTCTTGTTGATGACGTCACATCAAATCATTCTCTTGTTGATGACGTCCCATCACATCATTCTCTTGTTGTTGACTTCCCATCAAACCATTCTCATGTTGTTGACTTCCCATCAAACCATTCTCTTGTTGATGACGTCACATCAAATCATTCTCTTGTTGATGACTTCCCATCACATCATTCTCTTGTTGTTGACTTCCCATCACATCATTCTTATGTTGTTGACTTCCCATCAAACCATTCTCATGTTGTTGACTTCCCATCAAACCATTCTCTTGTTGATGACGTCACATCAAATCATTCTCTTGTTGATGACGTCCCATCAAACTATTCTCATATTGTTGACGTCCCATCAAACCATTCTCTTGTTGATGACGTCCCATCAAATCATTCTCTTGTTAATGACTTCCCATCAAACCATTCTCTTGTTGATGACTTCCCATCAAACCATTCTCTTGTTAATGACTTCCCATCAAACCATTCTCTTGTTGATGACTTCCCATCAAACCATTCTCTTGTTGATGACGTCCCATCAAATCATTCTCTTGTTGATGACTTCCCATCAAATCATTCTCTTGTTGATGACGTCCCATCAAATCATTCTCTTGTTGATGACGTCCCATCAAATCATTCTCTTGTTAATGACTTCCCATCAAACCATTCTCTTGTTGATGACTTCCCATCAAACCATTTTCTTGTTGATGACTTCCCATCAAACCATTCTCATGTTGATGACGTCCCATCAAACCATTCTCTTGTTGATGACTTCCCATCAAACCATTCTCTTGTTGATGACTTCCCATCAAATCATTCTCATGTTGATGACGTCCCATCACACCATTCTCTTGTTGTTGACTTCCCATCACATCATTCTCTTGTTAATGACTTTCCATCAAACCATTCTCTTGTTAATGACTTCCCATCAAACCATTCTCATGTTGATGACTTCCCATAAAATCATTCTCATGTTGATGACTTCCCATCAAACCATTCTCATGTTGATGACGTCCCATCAAATCATTCTCATGTTAATGACTTTCCATCAAACCATTCTCTTGTTAATGACTTCCCATCAAACCATTCTCATGTTGATGACTTCCCATCAAACCATTCTCATGTTGATGACTTCCCATCAAACCATTCTCATGTTGATGACTTCCCATCAAACCATTCTCATGTTGATGACTTCCCATAAAATCATTCTCTAGTTGTTGACTTTCCATCAAACCATTCTCTTGTTAATGACTTCCCATCACATCATTCTGAAGTTGATTAATTCCCATCACATCATTCTCATGTTGTTGACTTCCCATCATTGATTTGCTATTAATATGCTGCATGATGGTGATGATTGTTTCTTTGATATGACCATTACTTCTGTTTTCTTACTATTCAGACTGGATCGTAATTATCCACACAATATCATGTATAATTATTAATCCATTATATCCACAGTTGGTAAGTGGCACTACTGACTTCGCTGTGGAACAAAACTTCAAAAACACGAAAGGACAGCACACCTCCATCATCACTGTGAGACAAGTCTACCACAAGGGCGAGGAATGCGAGTCACATGATGCACCTGCAACTAGTTACCTCGTTTTCGCCCACGGAAGTGATGGTCCCAACAAATATTCCAGTGGCACGCGCATTCCCTGGCACTGTGTACCACAGACAGCAATAAAAGGGCTCTCTTCGCGACATTGTCCCGGGAGCACCGGCCGAAAGAGGCCGTGGTATTGTAATTATCAATATTAATTAAGACCTTTTTCAAACAATAATTATTAATTAAGACCTTTTTCAAACAATAATTATTAAGTAAGACCTTTTTCAAACAATAATTATTAATTAAGACCTTTTTCAAACAATAATTATTAAGTAAGACCTTTTTCAAACAATAATTATTAATTAAGACCTTTTTCAAACAAGAATTATTAATTAAGACCTTTTTCAAACAATAATTATTAATTAAGACCTTTTTCAAACAATAATTATTAATTAAGACCTTTTTCAAACAATAATTATTAATTAAGACCTTTTTCAAACAATAATTATTAATGAAGACCTTTTTCAAACAATAATTATTAAGTAAGACCTTTTTCAAACAATAATTATTAAGTAAGACCTTTTTCAAACAATATTGGTTATTGGTTATGGAAGGCCTCGGCATCACAGCAAACGAATTAAAATCCATAATTGCTCAACCGCCCGTGCCAGTGGAATCATCCGAATTACCAACTCATCTCCCAAACAAAGAAAGGTAACTGTAGTCCCCATCGTAGCAGTCTCAGCACACGCCAAAAGACATAAGGCGAAACCGCGCAGAAAGTGAACACAGCCAACTGTTCCCTGTCATACGATATCATCATTCATCGTAAACAAGCGGGATATCGAAGCAGGATCAAAACGGATGAGACACACAGCTCACGGTGTGCACAGAGCACTTAACTCAGTAGCTCCTGCAACAAGCCGGATTTGGAATATGAGGAAACTGCAACAAGGAACACTTTTCAGACATAGCCTTCAATGGTTCCTGCCGCCTATCCACCATATACCATGGGAGTTCACGTCCTCCCGAAAATGATGATCGTCATAGCACTTGATGATGTTAGGCCGTCATTGATGACTCCAATTCCAAACATATAGACACACAGTGGTGGTAATTTGTCATTTCCAATCCAACAGAAGCCACATGACCTGTAGTTAGTAAAACCACAGAGAGAATATGATTTTGTGACCTTCACTGATTCACTCTTAGATGTGAATGTGTAGTTTACACAAGAGGAGAAGTTTTCAACTACAGTGATTCCATTTAAGGCAATTCTGGGATAGCAAGGCAAGTCTCCTTTATAGCAGCAGAACTTGATGTTCTCCGCTCTCTTCTTGTAGCTGCTGCCACACGATTCTGATGTCTCATTAACTTGGACATCATTCAAGAACAATGTCAGATTAACATTCCATAGATATGGCTCTGCTGATGAAGTGCTTGGTGCAACAGTTGTATCAATCATACTGGAGGCTCCTGGTCTGTGGTAATTAATATCACAGACGGCACATGGTGTTGTTATATTCAGTATTTCTTTCTGGGGTGTAAATATGTGGCACACACATGGAGAGTGGTTTGTGGTCACAGTAATCCCATTAAAGGCAATTCTAGGATAGCATGGCATAGCTGTTTCAGAACAGCACAATCCTGTGATGTTTTCTGTGTTCGCTATAAAGCTGCTGCTGCTACACAATCCTGACCATTTATAGGTGTGGACATTATTCACTTGCAATGACAAAACTGCTTTGTTTACATCATAAACCTCTGGAAGCGAATCATTTATGGGACTAATAGTACAATTTATTCTTCCATCGGGGATATCTGCATTGAGTCCCCCCAAAAAAAGGTCTTTGGTTAAAAAGCACATATGCGTTTGAGTTAAACACACAATGAGCCAACTTCATAGATTCAAAATGATCCTTGCCAATGCTATCCTTTTGCACAAGTTAGGTCCTTAATACCAACGTCTAAAATGTCTGAAACGAAGCCATCCAATTAACGACTTATCTACAGCGAAGGTTAACGAACTGTGAACAAACAATTATGCTCAAACCCTTGAAAACATTTTCAAAAATCTGCCAACTCGCAGCAGTAACATTTATCGTGTTGTTCAATGTAAACATTGCTTTGTCCATAGCTCGAATATAAATAAGCTGCCATTTTGGTGCGTCCCATGACGTCATCCTCTTTCAAACAATAATTATTAAGTAAGACCTTTTTCAAACAATAATTATTAATTAAGACCTTATTCAAACAATAATTATTAAGTAAGACCTTTTATAAACCAAAAATGTCGAAGGGATAACTTTTTTTTTTTTTTAATAATCGCTTCCCTTTGCAAGCAACCACATTTTGAACGTGTCAGTAATTTCATCCTCCATGCATATTTTCTCTCTGTTTTCTCTAATCTTTTCTTGCCATAGAATTTCTCTGTTGTAACTAAATTCTTCTTACCTCCCTTTTCACGTATGATCGTCAATTGATGCCGTTTCTAACTGGCGTTGGCGATCATGTTCCTCCACTTCTCTATGCCCGATGTCTTTCTGGTTAGGTCTAGTGACTTCTCTTCATCGTACCAATCTGACATGATGTTCCTCTCTTTGTTGTCTTTTGCTTCTCTTTCTCTTTTATTTTTTTCGTGACGAAGAGTTCTCCAGCTTCATTCTTCTTATAACAAGTGCCAAAGTGGTGACTCTTTCCTCCCAAAGTGGTGACTCTTTCCTCCCAAGTGGTGACTCTGTCCTCCCAAAGTGGTGACTCTGTCCTCCCAAAGTGGTGACTCTGTCCTCCCAAAGTGGTGACTCTTTCCTCCCAAAGTGGTGACTCTTTCCTCCCAAATTTGTGAATCTTTCCTCCCAAAGTTGTGACTCTTTCCTCTCAAAGTGATGACTCTTTCCTCCCAAAGTGCTGACTCTGTCCTCCCAAAGTCGTAACTCTTTCCTCTCAAAGTGGTGACTTTGTCCTCCCAAAGTGGTGACTTTGTCCTCCCAAAGTGGTCACTCTGTCCTCCCAAAGTGGTGACTTTGTCCTCCCAAAGTGATGACTCTGTCCTCCCAAAGTGGTGACTTTGTCCTCCCAAAGTGATGACTCTGTCCTTCCAAAGGGGTGACTCCTTCCTCCCAAAGTGGTGACTCTGTCCTCCCAAAGAGGTGACTTTGTCCTCCCAAAGTGGTGACTCTGTCCTCCCAAAGTGGTGACTCTGTCCTCCCAAAGTGGTGATTCTTTCCTCCCAAAGTGGTAACGCTGTCCTCCCAAAGTGGTGATTCTTTCCTCCTAAAGTGATGACTCTTTCCTCCCAAAGTCGTGACTCTTTCCTCCCAAAGTCGCGACTCTTTTTTCAAAAATTCGTGACTCTTTTCCCCCAAATTCGTGACACTTTTCGCCCAAAGTCGTGAATCTTTTTTACCAAATTCGTGACTCTTTTTTCCCAAATTCGTGACTCTTTTTCCCCAAAGTAGTGAATCTTTTCCCAAAATTCGTGACTCTTTTCCCCAAATTCGCGACTCTTTTCCCACAAATTCGTGACTCTTTTCCCTCAAATTCGTGACTCTTTTCCCCCCAAAGTCGTGACTCTTTTTCCCCCAAAGTCGTTACTCTTTTTTCCCAAAGTTGTGACTATTTTTCCCCAAAGTCGTGACTCTTTTTCCTCAAAGTCGTGACTCCTGTTCTCCAAAGTCGTGACTCTTTTTCCCCAAGTCGTGACTCTTTTTCTCCAAAGTCGTGACTGTTTTTTTTTCACAAAGTCGTGACTCTTTTTCCCAAAAGTCGTGACCTTTTTTTCTCAAAAGTCATGACTCTTTTTTTTTCCCCAAAGTCGTGACTCTTTTTTTTTCCAAAGTCGTGATTCTTTTTTTTCCCAAAGTCGTGACTCTTTTTCCCCAAAGTCGTGACCTTTTTTCTCCAAAGTCGTGACTCTTTTTTTTTACCCAAAGTCGGGACTCTTTTTCCCCAAAGTCGTGAAACTTTTTCCCCAAAGTCGTGATTCTTTTTTGTCCCTAAGTCGTGACTCTTTTTCCCCAATGTCGTGACTGTTTTTTTTTTTCCCAAAGTCGTAACTCTTTTTCCCCAAAGTCGTGAATCTTTTTTGTCCCTAAGTCGCGACTCTTTTCTCCTGATGTAATTTACGTGATTGTCCTACACCAGTTTGAGAGCCTCTCCTCCCCCCCCCTTCCCCAAACACCCCCCCAACATCTATCCACATAATTGACAACTACTCTCTCCAGAACCGCACCTTAGTAGCCTCTACAGTTTTACGTGTATCCCATAATTTTATGTTTTGATTTTACTGTAATTCTCATTATAGCATTACATCCTTGATACAACTTCAATAATTACATATGTTATCTTGTGCTTGTCTTTGATATGGAAGGTTTCTCAAGGAAACCAAAATGCTCTAGTTGCAAGTAAGTTACAACAATGATGTCATTAAAGAGACAAATCATGCATCTCTGCTTACAATTGTGTTGTCTTATTATTTGATTCATTTAACAATAATAAATGTCTATTTATCTTTATGAAAACACTTTTAAAATAGTTTCTTTTATTGAAGTAAGACGTGTAAATGTTTTATGAAAAAAAGTGTAATTTATGTAGAGTAATTTCCGACGTATAAGACACGCTACCAATTTGTGTACACATTTGTAGAAAAAAATCTATATAATTGAATTTTATAACTACTTTACAGTATTTCAGATAAATAAAGTAATGTATAAGATTAATTTTAACAAATACCTTACCTTGCTAGGTAAGAATACCTTTTAATCATGTCAAAACCAAGACATTCATATATAGAAGTAAATGAAGAGTCACTTCAGATCTCTTCTAAATAAGAATGTGAGCAGACATACAACAAATTGTCCTCTGTACCATCCAGTCTGTGCATAACTAATGCCACAGTTTTTCAAAATCAATGGTGGTAGAAATGTTGCCCCACCAGCACAGGATGATAATACATGTTCATTAACAGACTCAATCAAAGCAGCGTATGTATGCGGTTCTAACAAATTACAACAACGCGAATGTTGTTCTAGGGCCATAACTTGCCCCCGCTCTCCTCCCCCCCTCCCCCCAAACCCCCCCCCCCCCAAAAAAAAAAAAAAAAAAAATTAGGAAAATCCAACAGCAGAAATTTAACTCACTTAAACATAATTCAAAACTATCGGAAAGTTTGGGGACTTGTTGGTCTTAAGACAAGATGGTCAGTCTCGAGACAGAGAAGGCAAGACACCAGTCTCGGGACAGAGAGGTTTGTGAGTTCAAATCCCGGCTGCACCATTTTGAATTCTATTTATAATTTCCCTCTGCGGCAACCACCCTCTCAGCAGCGAAGCCCGGATTGAAACGTCAATTTACTCATCGGCGGAAAAAAAAATATATAAGTACCTCCGAAGACCGGAGTTGTTTGTAATCACGATATTTATTTGTAACAATCGAGGCCGGCGTCTTGCCTCGAGACCAACCAGTCCCCAACCACCCCCCCCCCCCAACCTTTTTCAGCTTTCACGCGACGAAAACGCTTCTCCACAATCCGCCTTCAAAAACCACTTTAAGTGATATCAGATGTTTTGTGCTTCAGTGTCTTCTCTTTATATAATTTGTTAGATTGTACCTTTTCCGACTCCAGTTTGAGAACCCCTCGGTCTTGTTTAGACCCCCACGAACTGTTCCTATATTTGTCAGCGTCTTTCATCAGAACAATAGTTTTAGAATCTCTACAGTTTGACGTGCACATCCCACAATTTGATGTGTTAATTTTATAATAATGTTTGGTATATCCTCGATTCTTTTTTTTTTTACATCACCATCTGCATTCTACTGCTTAACTAAGAAAAAAAATAAAGGACGCAATAGCAAAAAATCAGAAGTAATGGTAACAACAAGAAAAAAGACATCCCCACAAAGCACAATAAAGACAAGTGGATCAATATATAAAACAATACAAGTGGGAAAACAGGTAAATAAATTTAAATATCTGGGAACAATGTTAAACTTAGATGGTAGATGTACAACAGAGGTGAGATGCAGAATGACTCAGGCAAATGCAGCTTTCTAAAAAAAAAATGAGGAAGATACTGTGCAATCCATTTATGACAAAAGAAACAAGAAAAAGAGTTCTTAAATGCTATATAGAGTCAGTCTTAATATATGGATGTGAATCACGGACAATAGGAAAAAAGACAGTAAAATCACTGCAGGCTGTAGAAATGAGTTTTTACAGAAGAATGTTGAGAATACCATGGACAGATAAGAAGTGTAATGAAAACGTTCTGAAAGAGGCCAAGGCAAAAATAGACCTAATTTCCAATATTAGGAAGAAACAATCATCATTTTTTGCCATGTAACGCTTGCGTAGTTTAACATCACGGATTTCATTAAAGAGGAAAACAATGCTTACCCATTGAAAATTGTGTTGTCTTTTTATTTAGTTCGTGTTAAAGATTTCCTGTTTGTTGATATATCTTTTAATTAAATACGTTTATTGCATTGCACTTTTTCTTCATTCATTAAGTGTTGTATCCATATCGAACGTTGGCTACCATGGAGCGCCATTCTGCTCTGTCTCTTGCTTTGATGGTGCAGGCTGTCATAGGCTCACTTGTCCATCTTTTGATGTTACTCGTCCATGTTAGTCGTGATCTGCCTCTGCCTCTTTTACCTTGTATTTTCCATTCCAAGATTACTTTTAGCAGGCTGTTGTGTCTTTTAACATGCTCAAAAAATCTCATTTGTCTTGTTTGAATTGTGTTTAGTAGTTCTCTTTTCATTTTTAGTTGTTTTATTACTTCATCGTTTGTTTTCTTTTCTTTCCATCCAATTATTCCTACTCTTCTATAAATCTGCATTTCATAGGCTTCGATTTTCTGTTCTGTTTTCTTGTCTAATGTCCATGTTTCTGCACCATACGGGAATATTGTGAAGACGTAACATTTTGCTATTCTTAGTTTTAGCCCTGGTGTTATTTGATTTAGTGGACTTCCGTTTCTAAGATGGCGGATCTAGTCCACGTTCTCTCGATCGCTGCAGATAGTGCATTCGGGGTCTGTTTAATTTCGGTTCTCCATTGCACTTCTCTGAACTAAGGTCAAAATGATGATCTACTTATTACATCTGCGCCGATAAAGCGGTGTCGTACGTCGGTAATATTCCATTTTCGACAAATCAAGTGTTCCACCGTCTAGACTTGATCTGCGCTTTACGTCACATTGGTGCTGTTCATGACCGTTTTTGGAATTGCTTGACGTTAGTTATTTACATTTGTTACTCATTAATGTGAAATGCTTCGTCAGCAGCAGTTTTATCTCTTTAGGGAATTTGCACCGTGTTTTGTTCGTCGACATTGTTGTGCTGTGCGTTCGACATTGTTGTCTGTGCTACGTCATCGTAATGGCTCATCGTAAATCCCTAGACCGGCCGTACGCTAATCTTACGGTCTGTTGTTTGATGTGCGACGGGGATAATCTGACGACTAACTGTGTGTTTATATGTTCGGAATTGGAGTCAACAACAATGGCCTAACATCATCAAGCGCTATACATTAAAAAAAAAAATATGACGATCATCATTTTCAGGCGGACGTGAACTTCCGGTATATGGTGGATAGGCGGCAGGAACCATTGCAGGCTATGCATGAAAAGTATTCCTTGTTGCAGTTTCCTCATATTCCAAGTCCATGGGGTACTGGTTGGTCACGAGGCAAGACGCCGGCCTCGAGACAGAGAGGTCATGGGTTCAAATCTCGGCTGCACCAGTTGGGATTTTTATTTATGATTTCTCTCTGCGGCAACCACCCCTGGTCTCAGCAGTGAGACCCGGCTTGAAATGTCAGTTACTCATCGACGGAAAAAAACATGAGTACCTCCGAAGTCGGAGTTATCCTGTGCGGCGAGGAACCCCTGCGCACACGTCTGCCAGGGGAAATTTGAATTAACACGCAAAATTCAGTTCCTAGATTCTAGGGACCTCGTCAGAGTTGAAAGCTGGCGAACGCAACAGCAACAACAATATATAATCCATATTTTTTGCTTATCATGTTTATTTCATCAAGTAATTGTTGTAGATCTTTAGGATTTTATGCTAGTAGTACAGTATCGTCAGCATATCTTAGGTTATTGATTATCTTTCCATTAATGTTTAAGCCTGGCATCTCTGAGATGTTTTTAAAGATTTGCTCAATGTATATATTGAACAAGCTTGGTAATAGGATGCATCCCTGTCTCACTCCTATTTTAATATCAATAGGTGTAGAGTTCTCATTGTTATATTTTATTTTTGCTGTTTGCTCCCAGTATAAATTTCACATTAGTCGCATGTCTACGCCACCTAGATGTAAATATGTGTGACAGAACTCGGACTCTCGTTCCGGATTCAAGAAGCCAGCCTCTGACCGACCTCTGGTTAAGTGGTCAAAGTTCGAGCAGCAAAAGTCCGGTAACTCTGGCGCGTTTGTCTAATTGTAAAAAAAAAGTAAAGTACACCCGTCACGCCAAGTGGCGTATAGGGAATATGGTGTTAGTGACCATAAATTTTACAGACCTTCGGCACATGATTTTCGGGGCAATGTGGTCGGTATTACGCCCGCGCCGCTTTACTTTCCCAGAAAAATCCGGTACCCATTTAAGGCTGGGTGAACCCGGAAGTCGGCGGTTGGGATCGAACCCTACCTCTTGTCCTTTGTAGTACAGTTCACTAACCACTGAGTGGTCTCCCTTGTCACAGTGAGAAGTGAAGTCTATCCCAATTGTACTCATCCTAGAGTATGGAGTCATAGCCTGGGCTAAAGCTTACAAATCACACCTTAGCAAAATTAACAGAACACAAAACCAGGCTGCCCGTATTTTCACTGGTGCTATGAAATCTACACCTATCGAGACCAGAAACAGTATCAGGTTTACAACCATTAGAAGACAGACGGAAAACTAGAGTAATGCAACAAGCTGAGAAATATAAAAGGCTCTCTAGCCACCCCATGCATCAAAGAATAACTGGTTTCGGAAAAGGAAGACTAAAGAGGAGCAGCTTCGCTGCAATCTCCAAAGAACTAACAACTATATAGTGACCCAGTACTGTTCTAAACAATTGTGAAAACCATAAGCCCATCTGATATGACTCCTCATGGGAAACACAAAGTACTAGAACTTAAGGACGACATAAAAGGAATCATGAAACAAGGCACCCAAACAGACACAGAGAGAAAATACATGGCAGAAAAATACATAAACGACAACTACCCACAGGACTCCTGGTCACATATACACAGATGGCTCTGCTACAAATACCACCAGAAATGGAGGGGGAGGTGTGTTCTTGACGCTGAATAATCAGGACGAGATCACCAAGTCAATAGCTACTGGGAAATTCTCAAACAACTTTAAAGCAGAAACTGAGGCCATCAGAGATGTTGCAACACTGGCTACTCAACACAAAAATAACATGCACAATAAATTAGTGATACTGACTGATGCACTGTCAGTACTATCAGCTCTAAAAAAAAACCCAAAGGAACAGTGAGCTAGCTGCTAGATGACTAGAGAATAACCCTAGACCAACTGTGCAATAACTTCCAAAGAGTGGTCATCCAGTGGATACCATCACACTGTAATATACACTTGAACGAACGCGCAGACAAATTAGCTAAAGAGGGAGGGAAATTACCACAAGAGAACCATCTGGTCAGCTATAATGAAGCCAAATCCATCATCAAAGGCCAGTACCATGAAAAATGGAAACAAGATCACCCAAAGTATAACAAGAGGGATGGATACCTCGAACTATCAAGATGGGATCAAGTCATTATACTTCGCCTACGCACCGGCCACAATAGAATGAGAAATCACATGTTCACCAAACTCAAAATAGGAACTACCAGCCTATGTCACTGTACACTGGATAACAAGACAACAAAACATGTTCTACAGGATTGCCCCCAGTACACTGACCTGAGGAGAGCAATGTGGTCCACACCCACCTCCCTGGAAGAAAAACTATATGGGGCAATCGACTCACTTAAACAGACAGCTGACTTCATGAGAGAGTCCGGAATCCTAGTCTGAATGACGTCATGAACGCAGAAGGAGAAGAAGAAGAAGAAGAAGATTTTCAATCTCTTTTTTTTTCTCCTCCCTATTCTCATATTTTTTATTAATCTTTTTTTTTTATATCTTTTCACTTATTGTATCTCTCTATTCTCTACCCTTTTCTCACTCGTTATCTCTCGTATTCTCTCTTTTGCTCTCACCCCCCCCCTTTTCTCTCTCACACACACTAGTTGTTTCTTTCTTTCTTTTTTTCCTTTCTTTCTTTCTTTCTTTCCTTCTTTCTTTCTATCTTTTTATTTATCTTTTCTTTATCTCTCGTATATCACTCTTTATATCTTTATCTGTCTTTATCTCCTTTTTATTTCATTCTTTTTCATTCTTTACTCATTAGCTCTCATGTTTTTTCTCTATTTTTCTCTCATTTCTCATTCAGTATCATAGCTATCCAGTATCTTATCTCATTGTCGTCTGCCATCTCTCTTTCCCTCTATTTTGTCATTTATAACCAAGTGATCCAACTATCATGTTCTCTTGATGTGTCCGAAAGTGGAAGGAATGTACTAGATATCATAATATGCGCATCGGTGAATTAGCTGTCGAGGCAAAGACGCCGACCTCGAGACAGAGAGGTTGTGGGTTCAAGTCCTGGCTGCACCAGTTTGGATTTTTATTTATGATTTCTCTCTGCGGCAACCACCCCTGGTCTCAGCAGCGAGGCCCGGCTTGAAACGTCAATTACTCATCGACGGTAAAAATTATGAGTGGCTCCGAAGACGGAGTCATCTGCCTGTGCGGAGAAAGACCACTGCTCGTACATCTGCCAATGAAAAACGAATTAACAAGCAAATTTCAGTTCCTAGTCTCTAGTGACTTCACCAGATGTGAAACTTGATGAAAGGTAAAATAAAAAGACATAAAATAAGTAAAAATAAAGAGCCCCGTCACACCAAGTGATGTATAAAGAATTTGGTGTTAGTGACCCGTCACGCCATGTTGAATATAGGGAATATGGTGTTAGTGACCCGTCACGCCAAGTGTCGTATAGGGAATATGGTGTTAGTGACCCGTCACGCCAAGTGGTGTATAGGGAATATGGTGTTAGTGACCCGTCACGCCAAGTGTCGTATAGGGAATATGGTGTTAGTGACCCGTCACGCCAAGTGGTGTATAGGGAATATGGTGTTAGTGACCCGTCACGCCAAGTGGTGTATAGGGAATATGGTGTTAGTGATTATACATTTTACAGACCTTCAACGCATGATTTTTGGGGTAGTGTGGTCGGTATTACACCCGTGCCGCTTTACTTTCCCAGAAAAAATCCTGTACCCATTAAAGGCTGGGTGAACCCGGAATCCGTCGATCATGATAGAACCCGATCCTTTGCCCTTTGTAGTCCAGTTCAATAACCACTGAGCTATCGCGACTCCCTAAAAAAAAGACACATGCATATACAGTATAACCTAAATGTCACTTAATGATTAACATAAGCAGCTGTGAATTATTTTTGTAATTATTTCTGCAGATCGTTTTTGCTTCTACAACTTTTGATGTTCAACAGTACTTTAAAAACAAGAGAAGACAAAACACGAATGCAATCACTGTCAGACGAACTTTCTACTTGCACGAATTTTGTGGACACCCGTTCTGGGATAAATTTAACGAGAGCTACCTCGTGTTTGCTCGAGGAAATCGTCGACTCAGAATTACGACCTGTGGTTTTGGCATCCCCTGGCATTGTGTGCCCCAAGCGGCACTATATAGATCGATTTGCTACTCACAATGTTCCGGGCGTGTCAAATAGCTCATTTAAGCTTTTTTTCCTTCTCTTTTTATTTTTTTTTGTTTTTAAATAGTTCTAAGTAATTTGTTAATGATGAATTTCCTTGACAACCAACCCTGTTTTCTATGTTTAAATATTTCGCATGGTCTATCTTCTTTTTCCTTTCCTTCCTCATTTTACTTTCAGCGTCGAGGGGAGATATAATTTGCGGTCTTTAGCTCTTCTATTCGCCTCTGGTGCTGTTATGTTTCCTAGTGTTTTTCATATTCCGTACAGCCATCTTTCTCGTGGTCGACCCTTGGGTCTGGCGTTCTCGCAACGTTTGTTGAAGGCTCGTTGTGTTGTGTTTTGAACTTTCTGCCTTGTCACGCGACCAAAAGATTTTATCTGTTGTTTCTGTATATATTTTATGGCGGGGCTATTTCTAGCTTTTTTCTCAGTTCTTCATTTCTTATCTTATCTCTCAGACTATTTCCTGTCATTCGTCTAACACATTTCATCTCAGTAGAGGTTATTTTTCTTATTGTTCTTGCATCTATGGTCCAGGTCTGGCATTGGTAGCATAACGTTGAGATGAAGATTGTATTGTATAGTGCTCGTTTTGTCTCCAGAGTTATTTCCTTGTTGGACAATAGTGGTGATAACTGTCCAATGATTTGACAAGGTTTGTTGCATCTTGAGTCTATCTCTGCTGTTTGTGAATTGTCGTTTGTCACGAGACTTTCTATATATTTAAATTCATCTACTTGTTTTAGTTGTCTGCCGTCTATAGTTACGTTGATATTCTGTTTCTCTTTTGCGATATTAATGACTTCTGTTTTGTTGATGTTGATTTTCATGTTATATTTTGTGCCTGAGCTGTTGAGTCTATTTAAGTGTTCTTGTAGGTCTTCTATTGTTCCATGTATTAGTGTCTGATCGTTTGCAAATAGAAGCTCGTTGATTTCCTGTCTCTGATGGGTTGGCTAACTTGCATATATATAGTCCATGTATGTAATAAACAGTAGGGGATTAGTAGACACCCCTGTCTTACACCTGATCTAATTTCTAAGTGGTATTTGTCTATACGTGGTCTATGATTTTAAAGTAACTTAATAAGACTTATATCTTCCCTCTTTATCCTTTTACCCATTCTTTTGTATGTTTTTTTTTTTGTATTTCCCAGTTGTAACTAAATTTTCCATACCTTTCTTTTCAAGTACAGCCATCACTCATGGCCGTTATGAATAGCATTGGTGATCATGCTCCTTCATTTCTCTGTGTCGTATGATTTTCTAATTTGGTCTACTGGCTTCTCTTCGTTGTGCAATCTGAGAAACCCGACAAGATATTTCTCTCATTGTCTTCCACTGCTTTTTTTTGTGTGCCTCTTTGTTTTTTAATTCCAGAGTTGACCAAAAGCTTCCGCCTCTCCCTACACACAATATGGTCAAGTAACTACACTCGTCTTCATCAATTATTGTTGAAGAGATTGAGCTGTCGCCACACCAGTGTGAGAAGCGCTCGGTTCAATCTCGCTGTCTGTTTTTATATTCAGCGTCATCTTTCTCCACAGTCAGTCTCTGTCATTTCTAAAATTGTATGTCTACTACTGTTTATGTCCCACAGACATACAAACAGAGAGACAAACAGACGGATAGACAAACACACGGAGAGACAAACAGACGAAGGGGCACAAACAAATAGACAGACAGACGCACGAACAAACTGACAGACATATAGACTTTTTAAAATAGTGGATGGGTGGGCAAACAGACTGACAAAATATATAGATAGAGATAGACAGACAGGCAGGCAAGCAGACAGACAGACTGAGAAATATTTTTTATTTTATTTTTGGATGCTGTTATATTGAATTTTGCTGTTTAATAAACTTTAACTGTTGGAATCTTTCTCACAGTAGCCACATTGTTATTGTTGCAAGTCACATTGTTATTGTTGCAAGTCACATTGTTATTGTTGCAAGTCACATTGTTATCGTTGTAAGTCACATTGTTATTGTTGCAAGTCACATTGTTATTGTTGCAAGTCACATTGTTATCGGTGTAAGTCACATTGTTATTGTTGCAAGTCACATTGTTATCGTTGTAAGTCACATTGTTATCGTTGTAAGTCACATTGTTATTGTTGCAAGTCACATTGTTATTGTTGCAAGTCACATTGTTATTGTTGCAAGTCACATTGTTATTGTTGCAAGTCCCACTGTTTTTGCTGCGAGTTCCATTGTTCTTGTTGCATGTCACATTGTTATTGCTGCAAGTCATATTGTTATTGTTGCAAGTCCCACTGTTAAATTTGCAAGTCATATTGTTATTGTTGCAAGTCACATTGTTATTGTTGCAAGTCATATTGTTCTCGTTGCAAGTCACATTGTTCTTGTTGCAAGTCTCATTGTTATTGTTGCATGTCACATTATTCACGTTTCAACTCGCATTGCTATTGTTGCATGTCACTGTGTTATTGTTGCATGTCACATTGTTCTTGTTGCAAGTCACATTGTTCTTGTTTCATGTCACATTGTTATTGCTGCATGTCACATAAGCACTTCTCGTACAATCCTCATTGAAGTTAAAGATTCAAAAGATTATTTTTGCCCGAAACAGAGTCCGCCAACAAAAATATACACATTTAAATATTTCTTGTTTTGTACCTGATGAAGGCTTTTGCCGAAACGTAATTTGTCTTGTATTTAAATATGCTTAGCTGTTTAATTAATACGATTTTGTGTCATTTTACTCATTTTAACCCAGAAGTGGGCAACCTACAGCCCGCGGACCAGAATCGGCCGGCCAAGCTATTTTGATCGGCCTTTGTGCTCGATTGCTTGTGAATGCAAATTATGTAATTTATGTAATGGCTTCATTAGGTGATGGATGGGGACTGGTTGGTCTCGAGGCAAAACGCCGGTCTCGAGACGAGAGGTTGTGGGTTCGAATCCCGGCTGCGTCAGTTGGAATACTTATTTATGATTTCTCTCTGCGGCAACCACCCCCGGAGAAGTACCCCCGAAGACGGGGTTATCTGCCTGTGCGGCGAGGGACCCCTGTGCACACGGCTGCCAGGAAAAAAAAACAGATTAACACACAAGATTCAGTTCTTAGTCTCTAGGGACGACGTCAGAGGTCAAAGCTGACGAACGTATACAAAAAAAATAGGTGATGGGTGGTTTCCGGCCATCGGAATTTTCATAGTTTTCAGATCTGGCCCAGTGCGTCCTCGTAGTTTTCAGATCTGGCCCACGGCGTCTTCATAGTTTTCATATCTGGCCCACGGCGTCCTCGTAGTTTTCAGATCTGGTCCACGGCGTCTTCATAGTTTTCATATCTGGCCCACAGCGTCTTCATAGTTTTCAGATCTGGTCCACGGCGTCCTCGTAGTTTTCAGATCTGGTCCACGGCGTCTTCATAGTTTTCATATCTGGCCCACGGCGTCTTCGTAGTTTTCAGACCTGGACCACGGCGTCTTCATAGTTTTCAGATCTGGTCCACGGCGTCCTCGTAGTTTTCATATCTGGCCCACGGCGCCCTCGTAGTTTTCAGATCTGGTCCACGGCATCTTCATAGTTTTCAGATCTGGTCCACGGCATCTTCATAGTTTTCAGATCTGGTCTACAGCGTCTTCATAATTTACAGATATGACTCTTGGCGACTTCAAAGTTTTCAGATCTGGCCCACGGCATTTTCATAGTTTTCAGGTCTTTTCCACGGCGTCTTCATAGTTTTCAGATCTGGTCCACGGCGTCTTCATAGTTTTCAGATCTGGTCCACAGCGTCTTCATAGTTTTCATATCTAGTCCACAGCGTCTTCATAGTTTTTAGATCTGGACCTTGGCGTCTTCATAGTTTTCAAATCTGGTCCACGGTGTCTTCATAGTTTTCAGATCTGGTCCACGGTGGCTTCATAGTTTTCAGATCTGACCCTTGGCGTCTTCATAGTTTTCAGATCTGGTCCACATCGTCTTCATAGTTTTCAGATCTGGTCCACGGTGTCTTCATAGTTTTCAGATCTGGTCCACATCGTCTTCATAGTTTTCAGATCTGGTCCACAGCGTCTTCATAGTTTTCAGATCTGGTCCACATCGTCTTCATAGTTTTCAGATCTGGTCCACATCGTCTTCATAGTTCTCAGATCTGGTCCACATCGTCTTCATAGTTTTCAGATCTGGTCCACATCGTCTTCATAGTTCTCAGATCTGGTCCACATCGTCTTCATAGTTTTCAGATCTGGTCCACATCGTCTCCATAGTTCTCAGATCTGGTCCACATCGTCTTCATAGTTCTCAGATCTGGTCCACATCGTCTCCATAGTTCTCAGATCTGGTCCACATCGTCTCCATAGTTCTCAGATCTGGTCCACATCGTCTCCATAGTTCTCAGATCTGGTCCACATCGTCTCCATAGTTTTCAGTTCTGGTCCACGGCGTCTTCATAGTTCTCAGATCTGGTCCACATCGTCTTCATAGTTTTCAGATCTGGTCCACGGCGTCTTCATAGTTTTCAGATCTGGCCTCAGTTAATAATAGGTTGCCCACCCCTACTTCAAGCGATGAGCTGTGGACCATTTACGAACTTGGGTCGAATCACTCAATCACGACAACGTGTAGTGTAATGTTTTCTTAAATTATGTCTTTACTCCGATGACTGTAGCAGCAGGAATGTGACTTGTACAACTGTGCATATGGATGTAAATATTTAATGCGTCCTATATACAACTACACGTACTACTGTAATCTGACGTATGCGACTGTAAAACTCAGCGTACACGTCACATTTACAGTCGTGCACGTCACATTATTAACAAAAATGGCAATGATGAAGATACAGACCTTCATTAATGGATGATGTCGCAGAATAAAAAGATGAAAATGACAGGATAAAATCACTAACTTAGAATTATGGATATGTACCAGTGGATAAAGAGATACAACGTAGACGCTGACGCTGGATAGGACACACACTTACGGAAGCCAACTGAGAGTATTACACGACATGTCCTTTTTTGGAATCCCCAGGGGAAGAAACAAAGAGGAGAACCAGAATATACTTTGAGATGACAGGTGGAAGCAGAGATGAAGATGATGATGAAGACATGGAATGATCTCAAAAGAATGTCAAGAAACAGAACGGTTTGGATGGTGTTTGTTGAAGACCTATGCTCCACGGGGATTTGAAAGGAAAAAGAAGAAAAATTAGAAGCAAACAAATGGAAGATATCGCGGCAACTAGAAAAGTTTAACGAATAAGAAATAGAGGTAGAAATATGTCAGACAGTAAGAAAATGGCTTTGTACAAAGTTAGCAACAATGAACACGTATAGAGACAAAAAAATGTAGATTGGCATGATCACCTACGCCAGTTTAGATGTAACCATTTCTAAAAGTCACTATCTAGAGCGATGCGGTATCGAAAGTACTAAAGGTTGCATCAGTGCATTTACACGAAACTCCGTATCACAGGCGAAGACCTCGAAAAAGTGGACGTCTAGTCTACCTAATGGAACAAGAATTTACACAAGGGAAACATAATTAGGCATTCTGCGTGTGAAACTAATGACTACCACGGGAACATAGCGCTGTATTGAAACCGGAAGTTATTTGGTTATTTGATTATGGAAGGCCCCGGTATCACTGCAGACGAATTAAAATCCATAATTGCTCAACCGCCCGTGCCAGTGGAATCATCCGAATTACTAACTCATTTCCCAAACAAAGAAAGGTAGCTGTAGTCCCCATCATAGCAGTCTCAGCACACGCCAAAAGACATAAGGCGAAACCGCACAGAAAGTGAACACAGGCAACTGTTCCCTGGCATACGATATCATCATTCATCGTAAACAATGGGAATATCGGAACATGATCAAAACGGATGAAACACACAGCTCACAGTGTACACAGAGCACCTAACTCAGTAGCTCCTGCAACAAGCCGGACTTGGAATATGAGGAAACAGCAACCAGGAACACCTTTCAGACATAGCCTTTAATGGTTCCTGCCCCCTATCCACCATATTGACCGGAAGTATGTCCAGGCATTCTGCATGTGAAATTAATAACTGTCACAGGAACATAGCGCTGTCTTGAGACCGGAAGTATGTCCAGGAAATTTAAATTGGCTAGACAGCCCCTTGGCATGGGTTTATCGTCATTGAAGAAGCATAATGCTCTCTGATGAATCACGATTCTGTTTACAAGGCAATGATGGGCGTTGTTTGAGGTATGGCAAAAAGTAATTTTAATGCCATGAAAAATATACTAACAACAAAACAAATATCAGCAGGGCTGAAACTAAGAATGGCAAAATGTTACATCTTCTCAATATTCCTGTATGGTGCAGAAACATGGACATTAGACAAGAAAACAGAACAGAAAATTGAAGCCTTTGAAATGTGGATTTATAGAAGAATAGGTAGAATTGGATGGAAACAAAAGACAACAAACGATGAAGTTTTTAAAACAACTGAAAATAAAAAGAGAACTACTGAACACAATTAAGACAAGACAAATTAATTTTTGGGGGCATGTTAAAAGACACAACAGCCTACTAAAAGTAATATTGGAAGGAAAAATACAAGGCAAAAGAGGCAGAGGCAGACCAAGACTAACATGGACGAGTAACATCGAAAGATGGACAAGTCAATCTATGTCAGCCTGCACCATAGGCAGTAAACCACAGACAACCACAACAACATTGATCCATCTCCTTGTCGGTTGCATCTTATTCGTCTTCTTCTCCCTCTTCAGCGTCCATACGACGATTACTCGTCTTCATGGTTCACACTTTGAAGGACGTAAAGTAGCTTATATGCGTTAATTTACTGCAATCAATATTTTCAACTTTCGGCCCGGCACATCTTAATTATTAAATAGCTCGACATACAACACTGTCGTGACCTTAGAATATCATTGTTGGGGAAGTCATGTGACAAACGCCAGTCAATTCACAAATAGCAGATAGAGACTCAAGATGCAACCGAAAAAAAAGTAAAGTACCCCCGTCACGCCAAGTGACATATAGGGAATATGGTGTTAGTGACCATAAATTTTACAGACCTTCAGCACATGATTTTTGGGGTAATGTGGTCGGTATTACACCCGTGCCGCTTTACTTTCTCAGAAAAAATCCGGTACCCATTTAAGGCTGGGTGAACCCGGAAGCCGTCGGTTGGGATCGAACCCTACCTCTTGTCCTTTGTAGTCCAGTTCACTAACCACTGAGCTATCGCGGCTCCTAAAGATGCAATAAAGCTTTACCAAATCATCAGACAAAACTATCATCACTGCTGTCCAACAAGGGAATAACTCTAGAGGTAAAACGGACACTCTACAACACGATCTTCATCCCAATGTTGTGCTACCAATACCAGACATAGACCCAAGATGCAAGAACAATAAGAAAATAACCACCACCGAGATGAAACGTGTTAGACAGAGAATAATCTGGAATACAAGATCAGAAACGAATAACTAAAGAAAAACTAGGAATAATTCCCGCAATTGAAAATATAAAGAAACAACAGATACAGTTGTTTGACTAAGTGAAAAGATAGAAAGATAAAAACACAAACAACGGGCCTTTACTAAAAGCTATCTGAACACCAGCCCCCGTGTGTTACCGGGGCCTCATTATGAGGGAAGTAAAGAATAGTGATGCTGTGACCTTCCAAGCATGTCGTAAGAGGCGACTAAGGAGGTTGATCGATGGCTTGACGAGCTGTCATTGTAAAAAGTATTATTATGGAAACAGAGCCATAGATTTTAGCGCAGTGATCTCTGCAATATGTGCCATTTTGGCACGCAAGGTTTCTGTTTTTGAGATTGTAGTTCTGCCCTATGTGCCATCTTCGGCTCGAAAGGACAATAGATAGATAGATCTGAACACCAGGCTGAAGAACTGAGAAAACAGCTAGGAATAGCCCAGCCATAGAATATATAAGGAAACAACAGATAAAATGGTTCGGCCACGTGACAGGGCAGAGTGATAAAAACACGAGCCCTCAATAAACGTTGCGAGAATACCAGGCCCAAGGGACAACCACGAACAAGATGGATTGTTGGAATGAAAGAAACACTAGAAACAACAGCAGCAGAGGCGAACAGAAGAGCAAAAGACCGTAAAGTATATCTCCACTCGACGCTGAAAGGCAAATGAGGAAGGAAAGAGGAAGAAGAAAAAGAACACCAGACCCAAAGTTCGACCACGAAAAAGATGGATTAATAGAGTATTAGAAACACTAGGAAACATAAAAGCAGCAAAGGCGAATGGTTAATTAGACTAGCAATAGACTGCAAACTATATCTGCCCTCAACTCTGAAAGGCAAGTGAGAAAGGAAAGAAGAAGTGACCTTAGCCACTTACGCTTGTCCTATTCGGCTCTATCAAAGGCTGCAGCAACGTGTCGTGGCTTTTAATTTAAAAATAAAAGCATTTCACTTGGCAGAACTTTACATCTGTCGGTGTTTCCTGCTTCATTCCTTGTTTTCTTCCCTAATGACTGCTGATTTTATTCTGTGTTTTTCTTTCAACAAGTCCGCAGACCTGTTTGCGTCTTCTGTGTGCCGTTAAGTCTCACTACAAGGGGGAGTAATGCTGGCCAAATGTGAACGATAATAAACGGACCAACTAACAAAACACCTCTTCCGTTCACGACTACACAATTTACCTGCCTTGTGAAGAGAACCGCATAGCTAGCGTGAACTGCGGACACACTGGCATTTGATTTCAACATTTGTCACAGCCTCTCGTATCCCGTTTACTCGTGGGCCCCCTCGCTCTACGCTCGTCAGAGAAGACAAGGACTAGATCATGTCGTGTCCCAGGCATGTTTTTCCCCGGCACGATATTTTTAGTGCAAGGATTAAACAGGGCATTTTTGTTCACAATTTGATCGAATCGTGGGTGATTTTAATTTAAACAAGTGACAACTTTACGAATCTGTGCGAGAGGCCATTTATGGTAAGTGTTTGCTGTTATTATTATTGTATTTTTATTGCCAAAGTCCTAGTTTAACGTCTTTCTGCTCGGAGTAACGTCCCTTGCTCTTTAATCGGTCGTTCTCTCCTCTGCCATCAAAAACTCCTGGGTTAGGTTCTGGGTTTAGGATACCCAAAATCTAACGCTAAACCTAGCTCTAAACCTTGTTCAAACAAAATAAAATGAAATGCATAAAAAACTTGAAGCAGTTCATACATTCAAATAGCAGAAGGACGCTAAACTAGGACTTAACCTAATTTATTATTATTAAGAGAAAAATAAGTATATGTAAGTCTGTTTATTACGTCTTTACGACTTGTCACTTTAACCTGACGTTAAATAGTATGTTATATGTTCAAGACGGGATTCAGTAACAAACATTTCGATTATAAAGTTTTCATCAGTAAACAAAGAAAAGTCAGGAACATGGATGATATGAATAAACAATATTTGGTGTGGCTGAATATTAATTAATTAAAAGTAGTAGTAGTTATTAGTAGTAGTAACACTAGTAGTAGCACTAGTAACAGATACAGCAATAAAAGTAGTGGTATTTGTAATGATGTTGAACTAGTAATACAAAAAGCAAATACTGTCACATACCAGCTTCCACCATTGCTAAGACATCCAAACATTTCTATAGCAGCTAAACAACAAATGATAAATAGCATTTTCATACCAACTTTGTGCTATGAAAGTCAAACATGGACTCTTTCTAAATCACATTTAAGAAAGATCAATACATGTGAGATGCGATGCTTGAGAAAAGTAACAAACAACATAAGAAGAGATAGAATACCAAATGAAACCATAAAAAAAAATGGTAGGAACAAAACCCTGCCAAGAATATATAGAACAACAACAACTTAAATGGTTTGGCCACCTGGTCAGAATGAATCCTTATCAATCACCATCAAGGGTGTTCTTCTCGAGAATGCATGGGAAAAGACCAAGAGGAAGACCCAGAAGAAGATGGATAGATGCAGTGACAGAGACATGTAACAACAAAGAAAATCACTAATTCAGACAGTTCGAGCAGCTCAAGAACGACAAATGATATAAACCACAACACCTTTTAGGTATAAGAGAAAAGAAGAAGAAGATGGGTAGATGCAGTGACAGAGACATGTAACAACAAGGAAAATCACTAATTCAGACAGTTCGAGCAGCTCAAGAACGACAAATGATATAAACCACAACACCTTTTAGGTATCAGTGAAAAGAGAAAAGAAGAAGATTGAACTAGTATTATTGTCAGTATTTAAATAATTATTAATAATAACAATGATAGTGGTTTTAGAAAACATTATTATAAGACGTAATATAATTCGTAGTAGTATTAGAAGTAATCGTACCGTACTTGTAGTATAGACCTTAGCGGTAGAAGTAAATTAGTAGGCAGTAAACGTGTTGGTGGCAATTATATTGAAAGTGATGATTGTAGTAGTAGTTGTAGTAGTAGATGTAGAAGTAGTAGTAATAGTTCTTGCTTGAGTTGTAGCTTTAGAGTGGTGTATTTCCAAAGATTGCGGTCTGCAGCTATCTCTCCTAGGCTGCAGGGTTTATGCTCAGAGTCTTCATATCACGTTTAAAAAAGTAAAGAGCCCCGTCACGCCAAGTGGCGTATAGGGAATATGGTATTAGTGACCCGTCACGCCAAGTGGCGTATAGGGAATATGGTATTAGTGACCATAATTTTTATAGACCTTCGGCAATTGATTTTTGGGGTAATGTGGTCGGTATTACACCCGTGCCGCTTTACTTTCCCATGAAAAAATCCGGTACCCATTTAAGGCTGGGTGAACCCGGAAGCCGTCGGTGGGATCGAACCCTACCTCTTGTCCTTTGTAGTCCAGTTCACTAACCACTGAGCTATCGCGGCTCCCTATGTCACGTTTATGCACGCCTATAAATCGGAGTTTTGAGTGCCCTCTAGTTATTTTACCATCTGCTAGTTGTCCATAAAGGTTATTTTTGGTATGCGGCCATCTTTCATACGGCGCAAGTGGCCAAGCCAGCGTAACGTATGCTGTTTGAGCAGCTTGTAGATGTTCGCGATTCCGGTCTCTCTTATGAAGGCAGCTGTCTGTTTCAGTGATTCGGGTACCCGTAGAGTTTCTTTTCCAGGGAGGTGGGTGTGGGCCACATTGACATCCTCAGGTCTGTCTTCAGGGGGCAATCTAATAGTGTGTAGTAGCAGTAAGTAATAGCAGTAGTTGTGGTAGTAATATAGTAGTAGTGGTAGTAGTATTAGTAATAGCTGTAGTAGTAGTATTAGTAGTAGTAGTAGCATTAGTAGCAGTACTATTAGTATTAGTAGTGGTAGTAGTATTAGTTGTGGTAGTAGAATTAGTAGTTGTAGTAGTATTAGTAGTAATAGTAGCATTAGTAGTGGTAGTAGTATTAGTAGTGGTAGTAGTATTAGTAGTTAGTAGTATTAGTAATTGTAGTAGCATTATTAGTAGTAGTAGCATTAGTAGTGGTAGTAGGTAGTAGATTAGTAGTGGTAGTAGTATTAGTAGTGGTAGTAGTATTAGTAGTGTTAGTAGTATAGTTGTAGTAGCATTATTAGTAGTAGTAGCATTAGTAGTGGTAGTAGTGTTATAGCATTAGTAGTGGTAGTAGTAGTAGTGGTAGTAGTATTAGTAGTGTAGTAGTGTTAGTATTAGTAGTATTATTAGTGGTAGTAGTATTAGTAATTGTAGTAGCATTATTAGTAGTAGTAGCATAGTAGTGGTAGTAGTGTTAGTAGCATAGTAGTGGTAGTAGCATTAGTACTGGTAGTAGTATTAGAAGTGGTAGTAGTATTAGAAGGGGTAGTAACAGTAGTAGTAGTAGTAGTAGTAGTATAGTAGTGTTAGTAGTATTAGTAGTAGTGTAGTAGTATTAGTAGTGGTAGTAGTATTAGTAGTAGCATTAGTAGTAGTAGTAGTGTTAGTAGTATTAGTAGTATTAGTAGTGTTAGTAGTAGTAGTATAGAAGTAGTATTAGTAGTGTTAGTAGTATTAGTAGGTTAGTAGTATTAGTAGTAGTAGTAGTATAGTAGTAGTAGTAGTGGTAGTAGTATTAGTAGGGTAGTAGTATTGTAGTGGTAGTAGTATTAGTGGTAGTGTATTAAGTGTTAGTAGTATGAGTATAGTAGTAAGTAGTAGTAGTAGTAGTTAGTAGTGGTAATAGTATAGTAGTGTTAGTAGTATTAGTAGTGTTAGTAGTATAGTAGTGCTAGTAGTATTAGTAGTAGTAGTAGTGGTAGTAGTATTAGTAGTAGTAGTAGTAGTAGTAGTATTAGTAGTAGTGGTAGTAGTATTGTAGTAGTATTAGTAGTAGTATAGTAGTAGTAGTAGTGTTAGTAGTATTGGTAGTGGTATAGTTAGTAGTAGTAGTAGTAGTATTGGTAGTAGTAGTAGGATTAGAGTGTTAGTAGTATAGTAGTGTTAGTGTATAGTAGTAGTAATAGGTAGTAGTGGTAGTAGTATTAGTAGTGGAGTAGTATAGTAGTGGTAGTAGTAGCAGTAGTGTTAGTAGTATTAGTAGTGGTAGTAGTATTAGTAGTGGTAGTAGTATTAGTAGTGTTAGTAGTATTAGTAGTGGTAGTAGTATTAGTAGTGGTAGTAGTATTAGTTGTGGTAGTAGAATTAGTAGTTGTAGTAGTATTAGTAGTAATAGTAGCATTAGTAGTAGTAGTATAGTAGTGGTAGTAGTATTAGTAGTGTTAGTAGTATTAGTATTGTAGTAGCATTATTAGTAGTAGTAGCATAGTAGTGTAGTAGTGTTAGTAGCATTAGTAGTGGTAGTAGTATTAGTAGTGGTATAGTATTAGTAGTGTTAGTAGTATTAGTAATTGTAGTAGCATTATTAGTAGTAGTAGCATAGTAGTGGTAGTAGTGTTAGTAGCATTAGTAGTGGTAGTAGCATTAGTAGTGGTAGTAGTATTAGTAGTTAGTAGTTAGTAGTATTAGTAGTATTAGTAGTGGTAGTAGTATTAGTATTGTAGTAGCATTATTAGTAGTAGTAGCATTAGTAGTGGTAGTAGTGTTAGTAGCATTAGTAGTGGTAGTAGCATAGTACTGGTAGTAGTATTAGAAGTGGTAGTAGTATTAGAAGGGGTAGTAACATTAGTAGTAGTAGTAGTAGTATTAGTAAGGGTAGTGTTAGTAGTATTAGTAGTAGTGTTAGTAGTATTAGTAGTGGTAGTAGTATTAGTAGTAGCATTAGTAGTAGTAGTAGTGTTAGTAGTATTAGTAGTATTAGTAGTGTTAGTAGTAGTAGTAGTAGAAGTAGTATTAGTAGTGTTAGTAGTATTAGTAGTGTTAGTAGTATTAGTAGTAGTAGTAGTATTAGTAGTAGTAGTAGTGGTAGTAGTATTAGTAGTGGTAGTAGTATTAGTAGTGTAGTAGTATTAGTAGTGGTAGTAGTTAGTAGTGTTAGTAGTATAGTAGTAGTAGTAGTAGTAGTAGTAGTAGTATTAGTAGTGGTAATAGTATTAGTAGTGTTAGTAGTATTAGTAGTGTTAGTAGTATTAGTAGTGCTAGTAGTATTAGTAGTAGTAGTAGTGTAGTAGTATAGTAGTAGTAGTAGTAGTAGTAGTATTAGTAGTAGTGGTAGTAGTATTAGTAGTAGTTAGTAGTAGTATTAGTAGTAGTAGTAGTGTTAGTAGTATTGGTAGTGGTAGTAGTATTAGTAGTAGTAGTAGTAGTATTGGTAGTAGTAGTAGGATTAGTAGTGTTAGTAGTATTAGTAGTGTTAGTAGTATTAGTAGTAGTAATAGTATTAGTAGTGGTAGTAGTATTAGTAGTGGTAGTAGTATTAGTAGTGGTAGTAGTATTAGTAGTGTTAGTAGTATTAGTAGTGGTAGTAGTATTAGTAGTGGTAGTAGTATTAGTAGTGTTAGTAGTATTAGTAGTGGTAGTAGTATTAGTAGTGGTAGTAGTATTAGTAGTGTTAGTAGTATTAGTAGTGGTAGAAGTATTAGTAGTAGTAGTAGTATTAGTAGTGTTAGTAGTAGTAGTAGTAGTAGTATTAGTAGTGGTAGTAGTATTAGTAGTGGTAGTAGTATTAGTAGTAGTATTAGTAGTGGTAGTAGTATTAGTAGTGTTAGTAGTATTAGTAGTGGTAGTAGTATAGTAGTAGTAGTAGTATTAGTAGTGGTAGTAGTATTAGTAGTGGTAGTAGTATTAGTAGTGTTAGTAGTGGTAGTGTTAGTAGTGGTAGTAGTATTAGTAGTATTAGTAGTATTAGTAGTATTAGTAGTATTAGTAGTGGTAGTAGTATTAGTAGTGGCAGTAGTATTAGTAGTGGTAGTAGTATTAGTAGTGGTAGTAGTATTAGTAGTGGTAGTAGTATTAGTAGTGGTAATAATAGAACAAAGAAGTATGTGTTAGCACTCGGAAAAATTGACAGACAAACAACAATAGAAAAAAACGAAGAACAATATATGGTCCGAAGTGGGATCGAACCCGTACTCAGTGGCACCGCGCCTTGCCACGAGAAGCCGAACGCTTGGCACACTGCCACGCAGCCAACTAAATAATTGGCTATCATTATCGCCTCGGAAGTTCCCCATATAATAATATTTATGTATTATTATTTGTACCCAGTATATAACCACTGGAAACTACTATTCGTGCTGTTTCGCAATAAATGTTTGTCTACAACACAAGTATTCAGCCCTACTGGGAGATACTTGCATTAATAGGAAAGTACAAATATACAATTTATTTCCGGTCTGTGATCGTTACCCTATGCTATAGTCATTGAGAACGTCATCGTGTAAGACACTGCTGCAATAGCCAATTTTTTAGTTGGCTGCGTGGCAATGTGCCAAGCGTTCGGCTTCTCGTGGCAAGGCGCGGTGCCACTGAGTACGGGTTCGATCCCACTTCGGACCATATATTGTTCTTCGTTTTTTTCTATTGTTGTTTGTCTGTCAATTTTTCCGAGTGCTAACACATACTTCTTTGTTCTATTATTCCCTATTATCGCCTCGAAAGTTCCCCATATAATAATATTTATGTATTATTATTTGTACCCACTATTAGTAGTGGTAGTAGTATTAGTAGTGGTAGTAGTATTAGTAGTGTTAGTAGTATTAGTAGTGGTAGTAGTATTAGTAGTGGTAGTTGTATTAGTAGTGTTAGTAATATTAGTAGTAGCAGTAGTATTATTAGTAGTGGCAGTAGTATTAATAGTGGCAGTAGTATTAGTAGTAGTAGTAGTATTAGTAGTGGCAGTAGTATTAGTAGTGGCAGTTGTATTAGTAGTGGTAGTAGTATTAGTAGTGGTAGTAGTATTAGTAGTGGTAGTAGTATTAGTAGTGGCAGTAGTATTAGTAGTGGCAGTAGTATTAGTAGTGGCAGTAGTATTAGTAGTGGTAGTAGTATTAGTAGTGGTAGTAGTATTAGTAGTGGTAGTAGTATTAGTAGTGGCAGTAGTATTAGTAGTGGCAGTAGTATTAGTAGTGGTAGTAGTGTTAGTAGCATTAGTAGTGTTAGTAGTGTTAGTAGTGTTAGTAGCATTAGTAGTAGCCATTTTAGTAAAACCATTCTATCTGTCTGTCTTTGTTTCTTTCTTTCGCCAAAAATAATTTCCCATTGCCGTGAGTCGTGGCATCCTGATTGTGTAGTGCGCCTTTTGGCTGGTTGCCTCCGACTTCAGCACTTAGACTTACTAGAGCAGACTGTGGTCTTGCTCGGGTGTAGGAAGGCGTAGCCAGTCTTGGTTTTCAGTCCCTGGTGACTGTTAAAGTCGCGAATCAATTCAAAGGAAGATGTATGTTTACAGCACTCGGAAAAAAATGATAAATAATCAACAGAAAAAACAAAACAAAGAACAATATATGGTCCGAAGCAGGGTTGAACCCGTACTCCTTGGCACAGCGCCTTGCCACGAAAAGCCAAACGCTAGGGAACACTGCCCCACAACAAGGAGCTGTCCTTGATGGGGAGTAGAAACATTATCATTGATTTTTAATATTAATAGTTTTATTGTTTATATAACCATAGTTATATGACTATACGAATGATACAGTCTTAATCGTTAAAAGTGAAAATGAGTTACAAGGAATGTTGGGCATTATAGTGAAGGAAAGCAAAAACAAAGGACTCAGCCTTAATAGCAAAAAGACAGAAGTAATGGTAGCAACAAAGAAAAAGACATCACCTCAGTGCAAAATAAAGACAAGTGGAACAATATAAAACAGGTAAATGAATTTAAATATTTGGGAATTTTGTTAACCTCAGACGGAAGATGTACAATAGAGGTGAGATGCAGAATGGCTCAGGCAAAAGCAGCTTTCCAAAAAATGAGGAAGATACTATGCAATCCATTTTTGACAATAGAAACAAGAAAAAGAGTTCTTATATATTATGTAGAGCCAGTCTTAACATATGGATGCGAATCATAGACAATAGGACAACAGACAAGAAAATCACTGGAGTCTGTAGAAATGTGGTTTTACAGAAGAATGTTGAGAGTACCACGGTCAGCTAAAAAGAGTAATGAAGATGTTCTGAGAGAGGTCAAAGCAAAAAGAGAGCTAATTTCCAATGTTAGGAAGAAACAATCATCATTTTTTGGCCATGTAATGAGAAGAGAACAACTGGAATATATTGTAACAACTGGAAAAATTGAGGGACGAAGAGATAGAGGGAAGCAAAGAGAAAAAAATAACAGACAGCTTGGCAGAAGGTCAACAACAGAAATGATAAATAGCTGCCGAGATCGAAAGTTGTGGAGAGGCATGATCACCTACGCCAGTAGGCCAGGTACTTGATGATGATGACCATGATAACCATAGTGTTATTATAAAAAAATTTTATTTGCTGACGATGCAGCCCTAGTCGCTCATAGTGAGGCCACCCTATAGTCGCTGATCAACAACCTGGATAAAGCATGCGACCTTTTTTCACTGTCAATTAATGTTCAGAAGACAGTAATACTAAATCAAGGTGACTTCAAACCTATATCTATTACTCTAAAAGACTGCCCACTAGAATCAGTACAGAAATTTACATATCTTGGATCCACAGTTACGCAAACCATCTCTCTTGATGAAGAAATAAACTGTCGAATTGGTAAGGCAGCTACGACCTTCGGCAAACTCACAAAAAGGGCATGGAACAACACGAAACTAACTCAAAAGACTAAACTCTTAATATATCAAACATGTGTGCTTAGCACACTACTATATGGATCCGAAACCTGGACAACATACTCAAACCAGGAAAAAAGACTAAATGTCTTCCACATGCGATGTCTCCGCAAAATAATGCACATCAAATGGCAAGACAAAATAACCAACTTAACTGTCCTGCAACGTGCTAAGACCCTAACAATCATGTCGATGCTCAGAAGTCGAAGGCTAAGATGGCTGGGGCATGTCCAACGGATGGAAGAAAAACGCATTCCTAGGCAAATACTATATGGCGAGCTAAAACACGGAAAACGACAAATCGGCAGACCTAAACTACGATATAGAGATATCTGCAAATCATCTCTGAAAGACTTCTCCATCTGTGAAAACGACTGGCAACATCTGGCAAGTGATCGCACATCATGGAGAGCACGTATAAGGAACGGTATAACAACATTTGAGACTGTTCTAAGACAGGACTTAGAAGAGAAGAGACTCATGAAAAAGGATGGTAAACCCTGTGGACCAGCGAGCCTGACCTGTTCATTATGTGACCGCGTGTGTTTGTCAAACATTGGTAGAATTAGCCACGAGAGAAGCTGTTCGGCAAAAACAATACCTCAAAAAAATACGCAATAGCCTCCACTAGACCGTCTGACAAGACGAAAAGGGCCATATATATAATATATTATAAATAAAAACAGTATCAGCAATAGAAGTGGTGGTAATCGTGTATTAGTGGTACTCTTCTCTTCATCTGATAAACATGTTGGTAGTTGGAGTATTACTCCGTTACTGGCAGACCAAACAAATCTTGTTTTCTTGATTTATTTCTTCAGCTTTTCTTCTGGACTCCTCGAAGTCGAGGCCTGTCCATTCATTTTATCTTATCCTCCTATTTCTTCCCCTGTTTACCTCTTCTCTTCCTCCACTTCTTTCACTTAAAAAAAATATATTATTAATATTTGTATTATTGGTAGTAGTAGTATTAATGATTATCATTATTACTTATCAGTAGTAGTAGTAGTATTAATGATTATCATTATTACTTATCAGTAGTAGTAGTAGTATTAATGATTATCATTATTACTTATCAGTAGTAGTAGTATTAATGATTACCATTATTACTTATCAGTAGTAGTAGTATTAATGATTATCATTATTACTTATCAGTAGTTGTAGTATTAATGATTATCATTATTACTTATCAGTAGAGTAGTATTAATGATTATCATTATTACTTATCAGTAGTAGTAGTAGTATTAATGATTATCATTATTACTTATCAGTAGTAGTAGTAGTATTAATGATTATCATTATTACTTATCAGTAGTAGTAGTAGTAGTATTAATGATTATCATTATTACTTATCAGTAGTAGTATTAATGTCAAGTCAAGTACCCCCGTCACGCAAAGTAGCATATAGGGAATGGTGTTAGTGACTATAAATTTTACAGACCTTCGGCACATGATTTTTAGAGTAATCTGGTCGGTATTACGCCGAGCCGCTTTACTTTCCCAGAAAAAATTCCGGTTCCCATTAAAGGCTGAGTGAACCTAGAAGCCGTCGGTTGGGATCGAACCCGACCTCTTGTCCTTTGTAGTCCAGTTCACTAACCACTGAGCTATCGCGGCTCAGTAGTATTAATGATTATCATTATTACTTATCAGTTGTAGTAGTAGTATTAATGATTATCATTATTACTTATCAGTTGTAGTAGTAGTATTAATGATTATCATTATTACTTATCAGTTGTAGTAGTAGTATTAATGATTATCATTATTACTTATCAGTTGTAGTAGTAGTATTAATGATTATCATTATTACTTATCAGTTGTAGTAGTAGTATTAATGATTATCATTATTACTTATCAGTTGTAGTAGTAGTAGTAATGATTATCATTATTACTTATCAGTTGTAGTAGTAGTAGTAATGATTATCATTATTACTTATCAGTTGTAGTAGTAGTAGTAATGATGATCATTATTACTTATCAGTTGTAGTAGTAGTATTAATGATTATCATTACTTATCAGTTGTAGTAGTAGTAGTAATGATTATCATTATTACTTATCAGTTGTAGTAGTAGTAGTAATGATTATCATTATTACTTATCAGTTGTAGTAGTAGTAGTAATGATTATCATTATTACTTATCAGTTGTAGTAGTAGTATTAATGATTATCATTATTACTTATCAGTTGTAGTAGTAGTAGTAATGATTATCATTATTACTTATCAGTTGTAGTAGTAGTATTAATGATGATTATTATACTTATCAGTAGTATTATTAGTGTTATCTCCACGGTCAAGGCTGCGGTCGTCGTCGGAGGCTCGTGGCACATAATAGCGATGTTGTTGTACAATGGATGGTTACAGCAAGATGCTGAAGACGGATGTGTCGGGCCTAAAGGCGCAAAATATCGCGGCCTTGCCGTAAACTAGCAATACACCACATCTGCGACCATTTAACGGATGAACGCTAAAAAGCTGATACTTAAAGCAAGGGTTGTAATTACGTTCTTTAGCGAAGATTGTATGTTGAAATGTTGGTTACTGCTGATTGGCTACAATTATTGTTGTTTTGACATCAGGCCATCTGCATCGAACATTTATAGTTTTGGGGAAACAGAAATAGTAGACACCCTGGAGAAACAGGAGTTGGGGTGGGTCATTTCTTAGAGTATCAAGGAGGAGTGAGTAGTAGAGTGAGAAGTGTGAATAGATATACCAACAAAGGGGGGGGGGGGTGAGTATTAGAGTGAGAAGTGTGAATAGATATACCAACAAGGGGGGGGGGGTGAGTATTAGAGTGAGAAGTGTGAATAGATATACCAACAAGGGGGGGGGGTGAGTATTAGAGTGAGAAGTGTGAATAGATATACCAACAAGGGGGGGGTGAGTATTAGAGTGAGAAGTGTGAATAGATATACCAACAAAGGGGGGGGGTGAGTATTACAGTGAGAAGTGTGAATAGATATACCAACAAGGGGGGGGGGGGGGTGAGTATTAGAGTGAGAAGTGTGAATAGATATACCAACAAGGGGGGGGGGGGGTGAGTATTAGAGTGAGAAGTGTGAATAGATATACCAACAAGGGGGGGGGGGTGAGTATTAGAGTGAGAAGTGTGAATAGATATACCAACAGGGGGGGGGTGAGTATTAGAGTGAGAAGTGTGAATAGATATACCAACAGGGGGGGGGGGGTGAGTATTAGAGTGAGAAGTGTGAATAGATATACCAACAACGGGGGGGGGGGTGAGTATTAGAGTGAGGAGTGTGAATAGATGTACAAACAAGGGGGGGGGTGAGTATTAGAGTGAGAAGTGTGAATAGATATACCAACACGGGGGGGGGGTGAGTATTAGAGTGAGAAGTGTGAATAGATATACAGTCGAACCTGGTCTTAGGACCACCTGTTCAAAGCGTTTCCCTGGTTATAGGACCGGGTCTACAATTTCCCCGAGTTTTTTACTATATGCTAACACTGATTACGGCGCTCACCATATGACGCGACCAGAGACCAGGCTAATTAACCGCCGCCAATGTTATTTATCCCGTTTACGACGACCAGCCAGTCCTTCGTCTCGCTGGGAGCTATAAACGATCGACACAGGTGTCTACAGGTGTTGATGTTTTCCCGTATTTAGTGAGTCCCAGATTACAGTGGGACGTGTTACGTTTATCAGTCAATACTGGTGCAGACACATATCTATGATTCGTGAAGTGACATCACTTCGCGGTTCCGTCTAGACCAGAGTAGACCATTGCGTGGCCCGTATAAATTACAGGAATTAACTAAAGAATTAGTCATTGCCCGCTTAGAGTGTATTCATGTACATGTACAGTATCTCAGTGAATTATTTTTGTGGATTTTAAAAGTGTTACACACAATATAGGAAATGGCCAGTGTCAAAAGTGTAAAACCAAAAGCATTAACGCTGGAAGAACGAATATCAGTGATTCGACAAAATCAGCAAGGTAAAAGTTCGCGATTATTGGCAGAACAGTTTGGAGTGGGAAAGACACAGATTTTACGTACGTTAAAGAGAAAAGCCGAGTATATGAATGACTTTGAAAATAATGCACCAAGTATGAAAAGAAGGAATAGCAGGAAAACGGGAAATGAAGACATAAATACACTTTGTTGGAAATGGTGTCAATCAGCACTTGCACGAAAAATTCCGTTATCTGGGCCGATGATCAAAGAACGAGCTTTACAGTTTGCAAAAGAATTGGAAAACTCAGTCTTTAAAGCATCGAACGGCTGGTTAGAGGCCTTCATTAAAAGACACAATCTTGTGTTTGGTAAGCAATGTGGCGAAGTCGGTGATTCAGATATGAGTGCTGCGGCTGACTGGACTTCTAAATTATCCGAGATATGCTATGGTTACGCTGCTCAAGACATTTTTAATTTAGATGAAACCGGGTTATTTTTCAAAGCGACTACGGACAAAACATTTTTTGTCAAAGGAGAAAAATGCGCTGGGGGTAAAAAAAGCAAAGAGCGAATAACAGTGATGCTATGCACTAACATGTTGGGGGAACGAGAACCGGCTTTAGTGATTGGGAAAGCAGCTAACCCTAGGATTTTTAAAAACATCAACATAAACACACTGCCAGTGATTTACAGAAACAACAAAAAGGCATGGATGACTGCAGCTATATTTGAAGATTGGCTGAAAAATTTTGACCGTAAGATGCAGAAAAAAAAGCGCCACATTATTTTATTTGTTGACAACGCTACCTGTCATCCCAAGATCGAACTACAGAATGTTAAGCTGCAGTTTCTGCCACCCAACACAACTGCATTAGTTCAACCCCTAGACCAGGGTGTCATTCAGACATTTAAATTAAAGTTTAGACAAAAACAGCTTCTACATCTTATCACAGTCATGGAATCAAACAAGGATGCTTCCGAACCGAACTCATGAAACAGGTCAATTTACTGGATGTAGTCTACTGGATTGCTGCAGCATGGAAAGAAGTGGACAACTCAACCATCCTTAAGTGTTTCTGTAAAGCAGGTTTTCATTGTCCTGCTGAAACATACGCATATTCTCTGACGCACATGGAATCTGCATCAAAGACCGACGTGCAAATTGTTTCTACTGCAATTTCTACTGCTTTGGATAACCTTTCAAAAGAATTGTTTGGATACCAATTGACAGACATCTCCATGATTGATTCAGGGCTCCAAACTTGCAACACAATAGAAACAAACCGGGATCTTCCTGCCACTGCAATTTTAGCTGCTGAGGATGTGAATAGTGAATCAGACAACGAACAAGATTCTACTGACATTGAGAAAACATACACTATCGCAGATGCACATAATGCTTTGGAGCTTCTGCGCACCTATTCAATAACAAACGGGAGATCTGACATACTAGACGTTATCATGGACTTGAGAGAAAAATTGAACTTATCGTTTATTTCATCTGTCAAACAACAGACTACCATATTGGATTTTTTTTCAAGTCAAAAGTGATACATGTACAGTATAAGTGGAATCTGTGTATGTGTGTTTTATTTGTGTGTGTTTAACTATCGTGTTTATGAAAAGTGTCCAACCAGTGGCTATTGTAGACCGACATGTGCACTATGTTCTACTCATGGATTACGCTGATTTGCAGGTTAGTTTTCAGTGCTTAGGATAAAATTTTTTTATCGCTCTATTTATTATGTGAAACCTGTGAGGCAGGACCACCTGTCCTATGGGACCAGTTTTTGAAAGTCCCGTGAATGGTCGCCTTAGACAGGTTTGTACCAACAAGGGGGGGGGGGGTGAGTATTAGAGTGAGAAGTGTGATTAGATATACCAACAGGGGGGGGGGGTGAGTATTAGAGTGAGAAGTGTGAATAGATATACCAACAAAGGGGGGGGGGGGGGGTGAGTATTAGAGTGAGAAGTGTGAATAGATATACCAACAAAGGGGGGGGGGTGAGTATTAGAGTGAGAAGTGTGAATAGATATACCAACAAAGGGGGGGGGGTGAGTATTAGAGTGAGAAGTGTGAATAGATATACCAACACGGGGGGGGGTGAGTATTAGAGTGAGAAGTGTGAATAGATATACCAACAACGGGGGGGGGGGGGGGTGAGTATTAGAGTGAGGAGTGTGAATAGATGTACAAACAAGGGGGGGGGGAGTATTAGAGTGAGAAGTGTGAATAGATATACCAACACGGGGGGGGTGAGTATTAGAGTGAGAAGTGTGAATAGATATACCAACAAGGGGGGGGGGGTGAGTATTAGAGTGAGAAGTGTGATTAGATATACCAACAGGGGGGGGGTGAGTATTAGAGTGAGAAGTGTGAATAGATATACCAACAAAGGGGGGGGGTGAGTATTAGAGTGAGAAGTGTGAATAGATATACCAACAAAGGGGGGGGGGGTGAGTATTAGAGTGAGAAGTGTGAATAGATATACCAACAAAGGGGGGGGGGTGAGTATTAGAGTGAGAAGTGTGATAGATATACCAACACGGGGGGGGGGGTGAGTATTAGAGTGAGAAGTGTGAATAGATATACCAACAAGAGGGGGGGGGGTTAGTATTAGAGTGAGAAGTGTGAATAGATATACCAACAAGGGGGGGGGGTGAGTATTAGAGTGAGAAGTGTGAATAGATATACCAACAGGAGGGGGGTGAGTATTAGAGTGAGAAGTGTGAATAGATATACCAACACGGGGGGGGGGGGTGAGTATTAGAGTGAGAAGTGTGAATAGAAAGATTAACAAGGAGGAGTCAATATTAGAGTGAGAAGTGTGAATAGAAAGATTAACAAGGAGGAGTCTATATTAGAGTGAGAAGTGTGAATAGAAAGATTAACAAGAGGGAGTGAATATTAGAGTGAGAAGTGTGAATATATAGAATAACAGGGGGGGGAGTCCATATTAGAGCGAGAAGTGTGAATAGATAGAATAACAAGGGGGAGTGAATATTAGAGTGAGAAGTGTGAAAAGGAAGATTAACAAGAGGGAGTGAATATTAGAGTGAGAAGTGTGAATAGATAGAATAACAAGGAGGAGTCAATATTAGAGTGAGAAGTGTGAATAGAAAGATTAACAAGGAGGAGTCAATATTAGAATGAGAAGTGTGAATAGAAAGATTAACAAGAGGGAGTGAATATTAGAGTGAGAAGTGTGAATAGATAGAATAACAAAAGGGATTCAATATTAGAGCGAGAAGTGTGAATAGATAGAATAACAAGGGGGAGTCAATATTAGAGTGAGAAGTGTGAAAAGGAAGATTAACAAGAGGGAGTGAATATTAGAGTGAGAAGTGTGAATAGATAGAATAACAAGGGGGAGTGAATATTAGAGTGAGAAGTGTGAATAGATAGAATAACAGGGGGAGTCAATATTAGAGTGAAAAGTGTGAATAGATAGAATAACAAAAGGGATTCAATATTAGAGCGAGAAGTGTGAAAAGATAGAATAACAAAAGGGATTCAATATTAGAGCGAGAAGTGTGAAAAGATAGAATAACAAGGGGGAGTCAATATTAGAGTGAGAAGTGTGAATAGATAGAATAACAGGGGGGAGTCAATATTAGAGTGAGAAGTGTGAATAGATAGAATAATAAGCGGGAGTTAATATTAGTGTGAGAAGTGTGCATTTTCTTCTTCTACCTTTCAGCTCCCTGTGGCGCATAGGCCTTCAACAAAACACTTTCCAAGTCGTTCTGTTTCTTGCCATTCTTTTAAGATCATTCCATGTTTTCCCCATCATCTCTATTTCTGCTTTTGTCTGTCTTCACCAATAATTTATTGGTCTTCCACTTTGTCTTTTTCCTTGGGGATCCCAGAAAAAGGCATATTGTGTAATACTCTCATTTGGCTTCCGAAGTGTGTGCCCTATCCAGAGCCATTGTCTTCGCTGTATCTCTTTATCCGCTGGTATTTGACTGATACTTTTACATAATTCTAACCTTTTCTCCGGATTGCGTCATACATCTCTTAGACAGAGACCCATTATCCATTATGAGAATATGGTGGTAGTGACCATATTTTATATGACCGCACATCTTTGAGATTATGGTCCGTATCACGCCAGACCGTCATTACTTTCCAGGAAAAAAAACGCTGGTGCCCATTTTAGAGTCTGGGTGAACCCCGGAACCTTGTCGGTCCGAAAAAAAATTCCCCACTTCTATGAATCGAACCGGGCTTTCTGATCAGGAAGCGAGCAGGCTAACCACTCTGCCACCGAAGCTCTAAATGTTTATACTTCATACAAAAACACGATATGGCAATTAAAAAATAAAATTAAAGAGCTCCGTCACGCCAAGTGGCGTATAGGGAATATGGTGTTAGTGACCATACATTTTACAGACCATCAGCACATGATTTGTAGGGTAATGTGATCGGTATTACGCCCGTGGATATGACAATTGCTACTCATAAAACAACAATAAACATAAAAGTCAAATAATTATATCACAACTGAAAATGGCGCAATAGGAACAGTGGCATTTAACGCGCCTGTTAGTCACAAGATAGATAGACAATAGGGCAGTTAGGATCTGAGGGCCGATAAGGAGCAAAAAAGTGAAAAATTGTTTAAATGTCACGTGGGGATAGATGAAAGGATGGAGTGAAAGAAGAGGCCATGGTTAAGAGAAGAGTGAAAAGAGTTAATCCTCAGGGATATAGAGTGCCAAAACAGGCTATGACTGTAATTCACCTTCCTTTACAGAGCCCCTTTTCCCTTTGAGAATCAATCCAGAGGAAGATGCATGTTTACAGCACCCAGAAAAAAAAATGACAAATAATCAACAGAAAGAAAAAAATCAAAGAACGATATATGGTCCGAAGGAGGATCGAACTCGTACTCCTGGCACAGCGCCTTGCCACGAAAAGCCAAACGCTAGGGAACACTGCCAGCTCGGCTAACTAGTGTTTGGCTTTTCGTGGCAAGGCGCTCTGGAGTACGGGTTCGATCCTGCTTCGGACCATATATTGTTCTTTTTTTTCTGTTGTTGATTATTTGTAATTTTTCCGAGTGCTGTAAAACATGCCTCTTCCTCTGAATTGATTCGCTGATTATCGCCTCGGAAGTTTCCCTCCAAAATAATATTCATTTATTATTATTTGCCCCCTTTTCCCTCTGCCAGTCCTCGCAATATATATATAAATATATATTCCAAAAAGATAGCATTGCTTCTCTGTTCTTGTTTGTTACTTGTCAAAAGATATTCAAACGCGCGCGTTTCTGTATCACTGTTATCTTTAAACTCTCCTCGGAGTTTCCTTATAGTAAACATGCATTAGATCAAACACAGCTCAACGAGCCTTCAATAAATGGTGCGTGAATACCAGACACAAAGGCCTAAAAAAAGATGGATTGGCAGAATATTAGAAGCACTGGGAAACATAACAGCAGTAGAGGCGAACAAAGAAGCAAAAGACCGCAAATTATATCTTCCTCGACACTGAAGGGCAAATGAGGAAAGAATGAAAGAAAGAAGGAATGTGAGAAGAAGTAGTAGTAGCAGTAGCAGCAGCAGCAGTAGTAGTAGAAGAAGAATATGCATTTATTATTTATTTTCATAATCGTTACTTTTCCAGTAATGACCAAATTAATGGAGAATTATCAGATTGCAGTAAGTTCACGTCCCGATTGCTACACGCACAGATTGATGATTATATAATTCCCACAAAAATAAAACACCAACATGCAACAAAAATCGATTATGTATAACACAACAAGGAAAATTCGATATATGTGGTTAAACGTAAACTGTAGTTATATTACATTGAAAGTCGCATGCTGAAAGCAGTCGCCACGAAGTGAACACGCTGCGGATATTATTTCACTCCTGATATATAAAAATAGCCTTTTGTTATATCAGAAATTACACAAGTAATCTCTACCAAGATGAAATGTGTCAGACGAATAGCAGGAGACAGCATGAGAGATAAGATCAGAAATGAAGAACTGATAAAAAAAAAAAAAAGCTAGGAATAACCACCGCCGTAGAATATATAAATAAACAACAGATAAAATGGTTTGGCCACGTGACAAGGCAGAAACATCAAAACACAACACAACGAGCCTTTAATAAACGTTGCGAGAACACTGGATCCAAGGGCCGACCACGAAAAAGATGGATCAATTGAATATCAGAAGCACTGGGAAACATAACAGCAGTAGAGGCGAACACAAGAGCAAAAGACCGCAAATTATATCTCCACTCGACGCTGAAAGGCAACTGAGGAAGAAAAGCAGAAGAGGGAAGATAAAGTTACACTGATGAACACCTCGTTCTTGAAACGGCAGATTGAACCCACAGGACCCCAGAAATCATAAAAATTAACGCATAGATTAACATTCAAATGAATTTATCTGAAATTGCGTATAATGTTGCAAACTTTCTTATAAATTCAGATCATGTTAAATTTCATATTGTGTGCTGCTGAACACATACTGCAAGACTGTACTAATAAAGTAGACTGAGGAAAAACCATTGGCCCATAGATACGCTACATATAAAACTATATGGGCCAATGCAAGAATTACAAAAAATCGTAACATTTATAACATATAAACTATAACAGTTCTTAAATGTTATGTAGAGCCAGTCTTGACATATGGATGCGAATCATGGACAATAGGACAACAGACAAGAAAATCACTGGAGTCAGTAGAAATGTGGTTTTACAGAAGAATGCTGAGAGTACAATGGACAGCTAAGAAGAGTAATGAAAATGTTATGAGAGTGGTCAAAGCTAAAAGAGAGCTAATTTCCAATATTAGGAAGAAACAATCATCATTTTGGCCATGTAATGAGAAGAGAACAAATGGAATATATTGTAACAACTGGGAAAATTGAGGGACGAAGAGATAGAGGGAAGCAGAGAGAAAAAATAACAGACAGCTTAAGAGAATGGCTTGGAAGAAGGTCAACAACAGAAATGATAAATAGCTGCCGAGATCGAAAATTGTGGAGAGACATGATCACCTACGCCAGTAGGCACGGTACTTGATGATGATGATGATGATAACATTTATACAAGGAACGTAATTGCAGATAGAGACAATACTTCAGGCGAACCCAAGATAGGTGATGTATGACGACTAGTAGTGTTGTCACTTTTCCTAAAGTGTGGAGACTTGTGGACACCTTGAAGAATTATGCCGTGAGCAATAAACGTGTTTTAATGGACTGAAACTGTGTTATTGTTTTGTGTTGTGCTCACACGAATCGATATCACAATTTGCTGAACATATAACATTCAGGCTGCCATATATCAGGGCTTGCATTTATCGACTTTAGGTCATTGATCAAGCTGTGTTAATAGTAAAAAAAAAAAGTAAAGTGCCCCCGTCACGCCAAGTGGCGTATAGGGAATATGGTGTTCATCATCAAGTGCCATCTCCGCAACGAAGGTTGGCAATTATGGAGCGCCATTCTGCTCTGTCTCTTGCTTTGATGGTGCAGGTTGTCATAGGCTGGCTTGTCCATCTTTTGATGTTACTCGTCCATGTTAGTCTTGGTCTGCCTCTGCCTCTTTTACCTTGTATTTTCCCCTCCAGGATTACTTTTAGTAGGCTGCTGTGTCTTTTAACATGGCCCAAAAATCGCATTTGTCTTGTTTGAATTGTGTTTAATAGTCCTCTTTTCATTTTTAGTTGTTTTAAGACTTCATCGTTGGTTTTCTTTTCCTTCCATCCAATTCTATCTATTCTTCAATATATCCACATTTCAAAGGCTTGAATTCTCTGCTCTGTTTTCTTATCTAATGTCCATGTTTCTGCACCATATAGGAATGTTGAGAAATATCGTTTTAGTGACCATACATTTTTACAGACCTTCGGCACATGATTTTTGGGATAATGTGGTCGATATTACGCCCGTGCCGCTTTACTTTCCCAGAAAAAAAATCCGGTACCCATTAAAGGCTGGGTGAACCTGGAAGCCGTCGGTTGGTATCGAACCCTACCTCTTGTCCTTAGTAGTCCAGTTCACTAACCTATCACAGCTCCCTGTGTTAATAGTATTTGTACTTAATTCAGAGAGGGGGAAAAATCAAGAATGAACAGCGTTTGCTATTTTTCTATTTTGTCTTGCTTTGATCGTGTACTTTAATTAAGTAATAAAACATAACAGGGATATAACCTCAAATGAACAACAATCAATAACCCTTTCGTTACAGTTTGACGGTTCCAGCACAAACAGGCAATTATCCAGATTACGACCAGAGGAGTTGTCACAATGGGGGATCTCAACAATTCTGAATCTGCACAGAGGGGGTACAAGCGATTATCATCCCTGTTTTTACTTCCACGAGAAAATTCTCAGAAATGTCAAAGATGTGGCCAGACTGTGTACCAGCAGGAGAGAATTGGCCCTGTCAACGATGTGATATTTCATAAACAGTGCTTCCGGTAAGTGTGTTTGTCAAGGTCGATTGTTTAGATTTAATTCTGGAAAACGTTGCAATGTTAATTGTTAAAGATATCTTGAGTCGCTACATTCCTCTCACTCTTAAAACTGAGATTTCATGGGAGTGGCTCCAGTTTGTGGCACGCTTCAAAAATGTGAATTTTTTTATCTTATGTGGTTTGATTTATATATTTATTTGCGTGATATCCCATCCATCATGGCAACACCTGGGAGTCGCAGACTAGTGCTGAGATATAAGGATGTAGGGAGGGCTTCCGAGTAAGTTCTCTTTCAGTGTAAGAAAGTAGGAATACCTAACATCAGATCGTATCACATGGAGAATAAAAATCTAAAAGAAAAAACAGCACAGAAACATTCTAGGAAGCCTTGATGTCAAATTCAGAAAACAAAAGGCGCAGGAGAAAGGAGATTAGACCAGGTAACACAAATACATCTTGTTTATTCTGCGGTCGGATCTGTTCATTCAAAATTGGCACATTCAGATACGAGAACTGTTCAGTAAAACAGCATTCAGCACAAGAAATTAATACATTATACAACTACTGACAATTATATTTGCCTGTTACCAACTGATTGTCAAGACGCCAAAGGACATATAGATATAGAGATAGAGATGATAAAGACATATAGATAATATAGACATATAGATATAGACATAATAATGTAGACAGATTATATAACCGTAGATAATATAGACGTATATAATATTGACATATAGATATGTTGTTGTTGTTGTTGTTGTTGTTGTTGCGTTCGCCAGCTTTAAACTCTGACGAAGTCGCTAGAGACTAGGAACTGAGTTTTGCGTGTTAATCCATTTTTCCTGTCAGCCACGTGCACAGAGGTCCCTCGCCACACAGGCAGATAACTCCGACTTCGGAGGTACTCATGTTTTTTTCCGTCGATGATTTGAACCCACAACCTCTCTGTCCCGAGGCCGGCGTCTTGCCTCGAGGCTAACCAGTCCCCCATGGACTTGGAATATGAGGAAACTGCAACATATAGATATAGACATAGATACTATAGACATATAGATAATATAGGCATATGGATATATATGATATAGATATATATATAGAGAGAGAGAGACATAGACATCTAGATATTCTAGTAGATTTGTGTTTTTGAAAGCTAACGTATACAGATTGACACATTTGTTTCCTTCTAAAGTGAAATCATTTATTTTTAACTGTAAAAGTTTGTAAAACTTAATACTAACTTCTTCTTCTTCTTGTTCTTCTTTTTCTTCTTCTTCTTGTTCTTCTTTTTCTTCTTCTTCTTGTTCTTCTTTTTCTTCTTCTTCTTGTTCTTCTTTTTCTTCTTCTTCTTGTTCTTCTTTTTCTTCTTCTTCTTGTTCTTCTTTTTCTTATATTCTTGTTCTTCTTTTTCTTCTTCTTCTTGTTCTTCTTTTTTTCTTCTTCTTGTACTTCTTCTTCTTCTTGTTTTCTTCTTCTCTCTTGTAATTCTTATTATTTCTTCTTCTTCTTCTTGTTTCTCTTCTTCTTGTTCTTCTTCTTGTTCTTCTTCTTGTTCTTATTCTTCTTTTCTTCTTTTCTTGTTCTTCTTCTTCTTGTTCTTCTTCTTGTTCTTCTTCTTGTTCTTCTTCTTGTTCTTCTTCTTGTTCTTCTTCTTTTCTTCTTCTTCTTTCTTCTTGTTCTTCTTGTTATGTCTTCTTGTTCTTCTTCTTGTTGTTCTTCTTCTTGTTCTTCTTCTTGTTCTTCTTCTTCTTCTTCTTCTTCTTCTTCTTCTTGTTCTTCTTCTTGTTCTTCTTCTTCTTCTTCTTCTTGTTCTTCTTCTTGTTCTTCTTCTTGTTCTTCTTCTTCTTGTTCTTCTTCTTGTTCTTCTTCTTGTTCTTCTTCTTGTTCTTCTTCTTTCTTCTTGTTCTTCTTCTTGTTCTTCTTCTTCTTCTTCTTCTTCTTGTTCTTATTCTTGTTCTTCTTCTTGTCTTCTTCTTGTTCTTCTTCTTCTTCTTCTTCTTCTTGTTCTTCTTCTTGTTCTTCTTCTTCTTCTTGTTCTTCTTCTTGTTCTTCTTCTTCTTCTTCTTCTTCTTCTTCTTCTTGTTCTTCTTCTTGTTCTTCTTCTTCTTCTTCTTCTTCTTGTTCTTCTTCTTGTTCTTCTTGTTCTTCTTGTTCTTCTTCTTGTTCTTCTTCTTGTTCTTCTTCTTCTTCTTGTTCTTCTTCTTCTTGTTCTTCTTCTTCTTTCTCTTCTTCTTGTTCTTCTTCTTGTTCTTCTTCTTGTTCTTCTTCTTCTTCTTCTTCTTCTTGTTCTTCTTCTTGTTCTTCTTCTTGTTCTTCTTCTTGTTCTTCTTCTTGTTCTTCTTCTTCTTCTTCTTCTTCTTGTTCTTCTTCTTCTTGTTCTTCTTCTTGTTCTTCTTCTTGTTCTTCTTCTTGTTCTTCTTCTTGTTCTTCTTCTTCTTCTTCTTCTTCTTCTTGTCTTCTTCTTCTTGTTCTTCTTCTTGTTCTTCTTCTTGTTCTTCTTCTTGTTGTTCTTCTTCTTGTTCTTCTTCTTGTTCTTCTTCTTGTTCTTCTTCTTCTTGTTCTTCTTCTTGTTCTTCTTCTTGTTCTTCTTCTTGTTGTTCTTCTTCTTGTTCTTCTTCTTGTTCTTCTTCTTGTTCTTCTTCTTCTTCTTCTTCTTCTTGTTCTTCTTCTTCTTCTTCTTCTTCTTGTTCTTCTTCTTCTTCTTCTTGTTCTTCTTCTTCTTCTTCTTCTTCTTGTTCTTCTTCTTCTTGTTCTTCTTCTTGTTCTTCTTCTTGTTCTTCTTCTTCTTCTTCTTCTTCTTGTTCTTCTTCTTCTTGTTCTTCTTCTTGTTCTTCTTCTTCTTCTTCTTCTTCTTCTTGTTCTTCTTCTTCTTCTTGTTCTTCTTCTTCTTCTTCTTCTCCTCTCTCTCTCTCTCTCTCTCTCTCTCTCTCTCTCTCTCTCTCTCTCACTCACTCACTTTTCACCTTCTCTTGTACTGGTTTCAAGTGTCGAAAGAGATACAAAGTTCAGGTCTAGCCCTTTTGTCGGCTTCACTCATTGTCAATTGATGTTGTTATACCGTTTCTTGATGCTGTCTGACCATCTTACTCTGGGTCTGCCGCTTGCTCTTTCCACTTCTCCTTTTTAAACACATTTTGTATGGTAATAAATTACACTAGACAAACCAGTTTATTTGCTGTTTCTGTATGTAGCTTAGGAATGGATCAATACCTACTTGTTCTCATATATTTACTTCTTCTAATTCTCTAAAATCCTCGTTTTTCCCCCTCTTACAACGGTTGGAAGCAGGATGGTGTTCATCGGCAGTAGAAATTTCTAGCTTATTCTGAATATTACTACTGAGGAAAAATAAAAAATAGAAAAAATGGTATGTTAGAAGCTTTACACGATAAGTAGACGACACAGATTAAACGACGTTTCGGCCCAATAGGCCTTCAGCAGAAACAAACAAACAAAAAAAAAACACACACGGATATGTAAGTAAAACTAATCAAAAATGTCTTCCCTGTGTGTCAGACCGAGGTCAAAATGAAAAGAAAATGGTAACCTGAGTGTGGCTGTCGTGTATGTGCAGAAATGTGCAGAAATGTGCAGAAATGTGCCTTGTTACTACTGAGTTAGTTCATTCACACTCAAATCGTCATCGAAGAGTTCAGAAGAAATGACATCAGCACATCACGATGTCAACTCTATTATGCAATAGACACATCATATACTTCTTCATTTGCAATAATGGTGGACTAGTTGGCAAATCGCCGGCCTCGAGACAGAGAGGTTGGGGGTTAAAATCCCGGTTGGTTGGGATTTTTATTTATGATTTCTCTCTGTGGCAACCACCCCTGGTCTCAGCAGCGAGGCCCGGCTTGAAACGTCAATTATCGCATCGACGGGAAAAAAATATGAGTACCTCCGAAGTCGGAGTTATCTGCGGCGAGGGACCCCTGTGCACACGGCTGCCAGGGAAAAATGGATTAACACGCAAAATGCAGTTCATAGTCTCTAGGGACTTCGTCAGAGGTAAAAGCTGACGAACGAAAACAAAAATGTGCAATGACTCACTCAGATCGGAATTCCGGAGTCTTTTATGAAGCTTGCTGTCTATTTCTAGCCGTGCAAGACAACTAAAATATCATTGACAAACATCAGCAGCCGATACTGGTGTCGTTGTTGTTAGTTGCTGTTGTTTTCAGCCCTGTAGCATGTCCCTTAAGTGTTGTCCCAGGTTGTAGTGTTGTCCTTTCTGCGTGCATGTCAACACCGCGCTGTCAGTCTTGTTTTCCTTTGTCGTTGTTTGTCTTTCCTTGCGACATTGTCTTTCTTTGACAATCGATGTGATCTCTGGCAATTTCCATTTAGCAAAACCGATCGACCTCTTTTGTACTACGAGCTGTCTCATACGTGCCCCTATCCCCATCTACCACGTTTTTAATTACAGATAAGTGGAATACCGTGGCGTATTTTCTATGCTACCGCCGGTAGCCTGAACATATTAACGAGTTACAAAAGAAAATTATAATTTATTATATTTTTTTCATAATTATATTACAAATTTTCGAATATTCTATTACACATTTCGTCGGCCAATATGATTTATTTGCTTTGATTTGCATTTATTAAAGCAAGGTTTTCCTCTGGCCATTATAACGTTTGCGAATTAAACCGAAATTACGAGGTGTACTACTAAGATAGTACATGAAACCGCTAATATGCAGCGGTACAGTTCTCTTCTCTCCGACTTAGAACTAATGACCTTGACATAAAAAAATTCCCGTAAAAATAATGCAGCGTAAGCTACCTATACAAAATGCGGTTTCATGGGTTATTTTTAGCTCTAACCAATCAGAAGCGTCACAAAGTGAAAGTGAAACTATGTCTTATTACCAGAACTTCCTAACCTATTTTTAACTACGTTATGCGCAGCAGCATCTGTAGAAAGAACTTTTTCTGCTCTCAAGATAATCAAATCTTTATTGTCGCTCAACTCAGACACAAGAACGTTATCTTGTTTGGCAATAATGCCCATTGAGAAATCATTCCTTCAGAAACTTATAAATCCAACAGTACTTTCAATGACAAAGTCATTGAGCCATTTTCGTCCCAAACAAGACGGATAGAGTTTACATATAAATAAGTAAGTAATTTAAAATGTAGTGATGTCATTAGCAAATATTACTTCATGGTAGCCTACTGAATAACAATTTATGTCTTTATTTATTATGTCAGCGGTAGCCCAGACCCCAAAACCAGTATACGCCACTGGTGGAATAGTACGTATGTTGATAGTTCTTCTAACTTCTCTGTGTCGTTTTTTCCTCTAATTGAATAGTCATGTCCTACTCGTGCTACATCTATCTATCTATCTATTGACCTTTCGAGCCGTAACCGGCCCATAGGGCGTAGACCAAGATACACCTTCTCCTATATGAATTTTTGTTCTAGCAGTTTTCTTTTAAAGATATTTTATCAAATCTCGCCATCTGTCTCTGTTCTGTGCAAGCAGTTCTATCTCATTGAGGGAGCCGATTCCTGCTGCTCTTGCCTCTCTCATCAATGTTCTTCTCAGTGTCTCCCTGGGTCTTCCTCTTTTTCTTTTACCTGTTGTTTCCCATATGAGGGCTTGCTTTGCTATTCGCTTATTATCTCTTCTCATCACATGTCCAACGTATGACCATCGTCTTTTCTTTATTACTGAAGATATTAGTGGTTGATTGGCGATTTCTCTAATTTCCTCGTTTGTTTTGAATTCGTTCCATTCTATACCAAGTATTTTCCTTAGACATTTATTTTCGAATGCGTTCAACTTTGTTTCTATATCTCTTGTTGTTTTCCAGCTTTCACACGCATACGTAAGGGTTGATAGTACATTTGATTTGAATAGCCTAAGTTTTGTGTTTGTGCTAATGAGTTTTGATTTCCACAACTTTTCAAGGCTTCTGAAAGACATTGCTGCTTTAGCCAGTCTGATTCTAATTTCTTTGCTCGTATCCCCTTCTCGATCAATGTGACTTCCAAGATAGATGAAGTGATCGATCTCTTCTACTGGTTTGTTTTCCATGTATATTTCGTGCTACATTCAACCAATTAATCTCCTGTTTTATCTTTTGTCATGTCCTACTCGTGCTACATTCAACCAATTAATCTCATGTTTTATCTTTTGTCCTGTTCTACTCGTGCTACATTCAACCAATTAATCTCCTGTTTTATCTTTTGTCCTGTTCTACTCGTGCTACATTCAACCAATCAATCTCCTGTTTTCCCCTTTGTCCTGAGCAAATGTATTCAATATGGCAAGGAGATCATCATCATCATCATGTGCCATACCGGTTGGCGTAGGCGATCATGTCCCTCCACAATCTTCTATCCACAGTGCATCGTATCAGTTATGTCGTTGACTGTTTTCCATGCCATGACATCAAGCTATCCAGTATTTTCTCTCTTTGTCGTCCGCGATCTCTCTTTCCTTTTTTTTTTTTTTGCCAGTTGTAACCAAGTATTCCAACTTTCCTCTTCTCATGATGTGCCCGAAAAAATGTTGATTGTTTTTTTCTGATGTTTTTTAAGAGCTCCCGTTTTGCGTTGGCCTCTTTGAGAACATCCTCCTTGGTCTTTTTAGCTGTCCAGGGAACTTTCAACATTCTTCTGAGAAATCCCATCTCTGTGGTCCGTACCCTACTATTTTAAAAATTTTTGATTTTTTTTTCTTCAGTTTTTCTCCCTCTATAATTTTTAAACTTTCATTTATTATATTTGAAGTCTGCCTTTATTTAGTTTCAAAGCACCGACAATAAAGGAACTATGTTTTTTGTTAACGCTTTCCGTTTCTCAGATGTTGTATGTGTGGTGGCTACGTGACGTTAAAGAACTACTGGACCAATCAGACCAGCAGTGGGGACAAGGAAATCTACTGTCAGACTCACGCGCCCCGAATTGGAGGCTCGCGATTGGATAGTAACGCTATCGGGATACAGAGGGCGCTGTCTGCTCAAAATAACTTCAGGTAATTGTCTTTTTTATGCATTACTTCCCTGTTTACTCATCATCACGATGTGCTCTCTACCCATCGAGAGTTTGCTATCATGGATCGCCATTTCACTGTCACTTCCCCTTAATTCTCGCTTCTTCTTTCTTGGTCTTCAAGCTTTTCTTTTCCGTTTAATGCCATTGAATATTTCATTACAATTGTTTACATTTTTAATTTGATAACAACATTTTGTTTTGTCCATCTCTTGAAGCTATTACTCTACTTTAGTATTTGTTTTTGTTTTTTTAAACCGCGTTTTCCTTGTTTTGCATTTTCCTTTCCACTCTTTCAGTAAGTTATTGTGCCTCTCTGTATCCAAAAAAACGTCATTTACACTTCACTTCTCTCTTTCTCCATATTCCCATATTCCCCTTCTCTCTTTCTCTATACTCCCATATTTCCTTTCTCTCTTTCTCCATACTCCCATATTTCCCTTCTCTCTTTCTCCATACTCCCATATTTCCCGTCTCTCTTTCTCCATACTCCCATATTCCCCTTCTCTCATTCTCCATACTCCCATATTTCCCTTCTCTCTTTCTCCACACTCCCATATTTCCCTTCTCTCTTTCTCCATAATCCCATATTTCCCTTCTCTCTTTCTCCATAATCCCATATTCCCCTTCTCTCTTTCTCTATACTCATATATTCCCTTCTCTTTTTCTCCACACTCCCATATTTCCCTTCTCTCTTTCTCCATAATCCCATATTTCCCTTCTCTCTTTCTCCATAATCCCATATTTCCCTTCTCTCTTTCTTCATAATCCCATACACCCCTTCTCTCTTTCTCCATACTCATATATTCCCTTCTCTCTTTCTCCATACTCATATATTCCCTTCTCTCTTTCTCCATACTCATATATTCCACTTATCTCTTTCTCCATACTCATATATTCCCCTTCTCTCTTTCTCCATACACATATATTCCCCTTATCTCTTTCTCCATACTCATATATTGCCCTTCTCTTTTTCTCCATACTCATATATTCCAATTCTTTCTTTCTCCATACTCATATATTCCCCTTCTCTCTTTCTTCACACTCATATATTCCCCTTCTCTCTTTCTCCATACTCCCATATTTCCCTCCTCTCTGTCTCCATACTCCCATATTCCCCTTCTCTCTGTCTCCATACTCATATATTCCCCTTCTCTCTTTCACCAAACTCCCATGCTGCCCTCCCCTTTTTCACCAAACTCCCATGCTGCCCTCCCTTTCCACCAAACTCCCATGCTGCCCTTCCCTTTCCACCAAACTCCCATGCTACCCTCCTCTTTTTCACCAAACTCCCATGCTGCCCTCCCCTTTCCACCAACTCCCATGCTGCCCTCCCCTTTCCGCCATACCCATACGCTACCCCTCCCATACCATACCTTCATTTTCCCCTCCCTTATCTACCATACCTCCATTTTCCCCTCCCTTATCTACCATACCTTCATTTTCCCCTCCCTTATCTACCATACCTCCATTTTCCCCTCCTCTTTTCACCATACCCACATGCTGCCCTCCCCTTTCCACCATACCTCCATTTTCCCCTATCTTTCCACTATACCCACACGCTGACCCTCCCTTTCCACCATACCTCCATTTTCCCCTCCTCTTTCCACCATACCCACACGCTGCCCCTCCCTTTCCACCATACCTCCATTTTCCCCTCCCTTTCCACCATACCTCCATTTTCCCTTCCTCTTTCCACCATACCCACACGCTGCCCCTCCCTTTCCACCATACTCATAATTATCTCCAATTTTTAAAGAAACAATCAAGAAACAAAAAATAAGAAAAACCATTGTATTTTGTCAAGTGCACGACAAGATTTAAGAGTTAATAATTTGCGTGCATGGAGCTACTGAGTTTAGTGCTCTCTGCACCACACAGTGAGCTGTGTATTTCATCCGGATCGTGTTTCGATATTCCGATTGATTACGATGAATGATGTTATCGTATGATGAAGGATAGTTCATCTGTGCTTACTTTTGGTGCGGTTACGCCTTATGTCTTCTGGCTTGTAATGTAACTACTATGATCTGGACTGCGGGTGCCTTTCTTTGTTTGGATCCTTCAATGACATGAGATGTTAATTCGAATGATTTCCCTGGCAATGGATGAGCAATTATGGATTTTAATTCGCTTGTAGTGACACCAGCGCCTTCGACGAGCTGTAACTATAATTCGCGTGGCTTGGAAGTCAGCTCTAAATTAATTTAAATTTAAGAAACGCTGATAACAAATCTAGAACGTACCAGGTCTAGAATGTAACAAATCTAGAAGGTAACAAATCTAGAATGTAACAAATCTAGAATGTAGCAAATCTAGAACGTAACAGTTCTAGAACGTAACAAACATACAACGTAACATATATAGAACGTAAGAAATCTGGAATGTAAAAAATCTAGAATGTAACAAAACTAGAATGTAACTAAGCTAGAATATAACAAATCTAGAATGTAACAAATCTAGAATGTGACAAAACTAGAATGTAACAAATCTAGAATGTGACAAAACTCGAATGTACCCACGTGTGTCTTCCTTTCAAGGAAAGCCAACAGTAAAATGACGGAGCTTCGCTTCCAAGGAGAGCAGCCTGGATCAGGCATAGACCAGGAGGCTTTGTGGATTAAGGCAGCCTTGTCGCAAAGCCGACAACATCAGGCCCATCCAGTGTCAATCAGCGGCGAGCAGTCCCCTGGACACAAGTTTACCATTGACGAGAACGCTGTCCACATCCGAGGCGCTCTGGACGCCCAGTTGTTGCAGCGAAAGTACGAGAGGACTCTTGACAAACATCACTTCCCACCGCATATCGTGAGTTATGTTATTACTCTCTGTCTCCTTTTCTTCTTCATCTTTCTTTTCTTATTTTCCTTTCAGTGTCGAGTAGTGATACTGTTTCCTCTCTATGTCTACCTCTCACTATACTTGAATATATATATATATATATCTCTCTCTTCTTATCTTACAACCTGACTTCTCCTCTCTCTGTCCACCTCTCCCTATACCTGATCACCCGACATGTTATGGATCATTGTACTTCACCGTTTGTTGTCGTTGTCCCTGTATTCTGATGAAGACCACAGGCCGAAACGTCAGTATTGTGTTGTTCCTTCCTTGTAAAGCTGTCGCCATACCTTGGAGTGTTTATCACACCCCACTACTGGCTCCTTGCCACCAGCTTTACCGCAGCATTGCAATTATTTGCCTGTTCCTACATATTGTTTGCGGTACTTTACTCTTCTATTGGCTTCTTCTGCAGTTATGTTTCCTAATATTTTACTCTTCTATTGGCTTCTTCTGCAGTTATGTTTCCTAATGTTTTACTCTTATATTGGCTTCTTCTGCAGGTATGTTGCCTAATGTTTTACTCTTCTATTGGCTTCTTCTGCAGTTATGTTTCCTAATGTTTTATTCTTCTATTGGCTTCTTCTGCAGTTATGTTGCCTAATGTTTTACTCTTCTATTGGCTTTTTCTGCAGTTATGCTTCCTAATGTTTTACTCTTCCATTGGCTTCTTCTGCAGTTATGTTTCCTAATGTTTTACTCTTCTATTGGCTTCTTCTGCAGTTATGTTTCCTAATGTTTTACTCTTCTATTGGCTTCTTCTGCAGTTATGTTGCCTAATGTTTTACTCTTATATTGGCTTCTTCTGCAGTTATGTTGCCTAATGTTTTACTCTTCTATTGGCTTCTTCTGCAGTTATGTTTTCTAATGTTTATTCTTCTATTGGCTTCTTCTGCAGTTATGTTGCCTAATGTTTTACTCTTTTATTGGCTTCTTCTGCAGTTATGTTTCCTAATGTTTTACTCTTCCATTGGCTTCTTCTGCAGTTGTTTCCTAATGTTTTACTCTTCTATTGGCTTCTTCTGCAGTTATGTTTCCTAATGTTTTACTCTTCTATTGGCTTCTTCTGCAGTTATGTTGCCTAATGTTTTACTCTTTTATTGGCTTCTTCTGCAGTTATGTTTTCTAATGTTTTACTCTTCTATTGGCTTCTTCTGCAGTTATGTTTCCTAATGTTTTACTCTTATACTGGCTTCTTCTACAGTTATGTTTCCTAATGTTTCTAATATTCTATCAATCCAACTTTTTTGTACTGTGACCCCTAGTCGTGATGTGACGTTTATTGAACACTTCTTGTGTTGTGTGTTGATCTTTCTGTCATACATGAGACCAAACCATTTTATCTGTTGTTTCTTTATGTATTAAAAGACGGGAAATATTCCTAGTTATTTTTTTTTCAGTTCTGAAATTCTGTCTGGAGTTATCTCAACAAATAATGAAACATAAACGTTACTTTCTGTCTGGAGTTATCTCAACAAATAATGAAACATAAACGTTACTTTCTGTCTGGAGTTATCTCAACAAATAATGAAACATATACGTTACTTTCTGTCTGGAGTTATCTCAACAAATAATACAACATAAACGTTACTTTCTGTCTGGAGTTATCTCAACAAATAATACAACATAAACGTTACTTTCTGTCTGGAGTTATCTCAACAAATAATACAACATAAACGTTACTTTCTGTCTGGAGTTATCTCAACAAATAATGAAACATAAACGTTACTTTCCCAAATGAAAAAAAAAGCAAAAAGACATTTTTTTAAATATAGAAAAATATAGGAAACAAACTGTATGGATAAAGCTTTACGCAGTAAGTGGACAACACAAATTAGAACGACGTTTCGGCTCAATAGACCTTCAGCAGGAACAAATATACAACACACACACACACATACAGATATGTACTAGAGCACACATGTAGGACGATATACAAACATAGAGTAGCAGCGGTGTTGTACTAGTAGGGGTTATGGCAAAGAAATACACATAAATGCATACAAGTGCGAAGCAGAATTCTAGCTAATTCTAAGATAGAATGAAACAAAAAAATAGAAAAAAAAATAGAAAACAATTTAGCTTTACTGCAGCTTCGCATTTCTATGCATTTATAATCATCTCTTTGCCTTGGCCCTTCTAGGGGGGAAAAAAAACACTTGCGGTAAGGAGAGCCATCGTCAGAAAAGATCGTTTTCCGTTACAAGTTCTACATAACGAGTCCCAGTTACCCATTCCCTGTAATGTGATTCACAGACAATTTAGGCACGTTTTTTTTTTTCTTTTCAGTAGCTCCTGATATCATGGTAATTTAAATCGAGTGCGTAAACCTATCAGAAATGGATGACTTGATTCTTCTTGTCGTTAGTTGACTGTTTATTATTGTCTACACTTAAAAGTAGAATTAAAAGTGGATGATAACGTGTAGATCTTGTGTTTAATAAATGTCGAAGCAGCCATGTTTATCCTCTGTTTCAGGGAGCCTCGGTAGCCGAGTTGGGAAAGCTACCCGACTGGACTACCGACGTTCGGACAACCCGTGTTCGATTCCCGCTGCGGGGCAGTGTGAATTGTACTCGTGGTTGGAAAAAAAAATACCACCACGGTCGACCCAGCACTTGGCAGAAATGGGTACCAGGATATTACCCTGGGAGGGTGAGGAATGTGGCCTCGCATCGTGAGTTTCGGTGCTTGAAGCGACACTATCCAGAAGTCTCCGAACATTTCTGGATAGGCAGCCGAACACATATGGGTGGAAACTCGCGTGCTAAGACACCGGTTCAAGTCTCGTACTTTACCTTTACCTTTACCTTTATCTTATCCTCTGTCTAACGAACTAGGAGGTGGCTTGTCTAAATAAATCTAAAAACGTAATAGTTATTTTCTTGCTACTTGATTTCATCGCGCTTTAACCATACCGGTTGGCGTAGACGATCCAGTCTTGCCTTGTTTTCTTTTACCAGACGGTTTCCATATAAATGCCTGGTGGAGAATTTTTTCATCATTCATTTTCAGCCTATAATCGATGTATTTCCAACGCTTTCTTCTTATAAAGCTCGACACGTATTCTTGTTTTGATTCGTCACGTATCTGTTTATATGAAATGAATTCTTTCCAGCTTATGTTTGAGATCCTACAGAGACATATGTTATCAAAAGCATTTAATTTCGTATCTAAAGTCTGGGTGAATTTCCATCTCTCATATCCATATGTTAGCACTGGGATCACACAGGAGGTGAACAGTACAACAAAATAGCCAAACATAAATAATGGAATCAAGAACGAGATAGAGTTGGAAAAGAAACATTAGAGTGAATCCTCCTGAGTTGTCGGCTTCACGAGAGGAAAAGAGTGATTATATTGTCCGCATCCACCAACCAGAATAGCAAGCAGTTCCGAGAAGATAGCATTCAGTTTGAAATTGAAAAGAAAATGCAATTTTGTTTAACTGATTCTTTTGTGTAAGAATGAAATGAGAAGAAAGAGAATAAGAAGAAGAACATGGAAAGAAGATAAAGAGAATGAGAAGTCAAAGATTGAGGAAAGGATAAAGGAAAAGGAGAATCCATGAGAATAAGTAGAGGAGAAATAACAAATTGGTAGGAAGTGGTGGAGAAGGTGGAAAATGAGTAAGGAAGGGACGAGTGAGGAAAAGGAGGTAAAAAGAGTAAAATAAGGATACAAAGAAGTCGGAGGAGAAGGGAGAGAGAAAGAAGAAATTACGTTAGATTTCGCTAATGAAATGAGGCGTTACGTGACGAGTGACTCTTGTATCTGATGGTCGTCATTCAGAACAAATCGACTGCAGAATGTGCTTACATTGTAAGGATGAAACATGTAATTTTTAAACATTCATTGTTAAGAACAGCAACAAAAGGAGTAAAAGTACAAGTCCATGACTGATTTAGATTAATCGTTAATGACTGAAGTAACTGTGCGAAGTTCCCAATCTCGTAGCTAATCGACTACAAGGATTGTATACCCGTAATTTTGTAATTAATGTACTGGCGTTATTGATTAACTCAAACTGTTAATGACCGGTCTAGATATGCATAATTAGATCCAGGAACGGAGATGATTGGTGGAACTTGATACTGCGTGAACTATAGCTCGTTCAGAAATTGTTACCCAAACTCAAAATCAATTTTCACGGAAATAATCGTGTGGATTGCTGTGAAATTGTGCATGCAGTCTTATATTATCCCGGACCTTAAAATAATATTTTTCTATTAATAAAATCATCTAGTGTAGGATTTTACGTATACAGATTATGTAAAATAAAACACACGCAAGAGGCTTTAAGGACAGACAATGAAAGGTGTCAGTAAATCCCCTCACCCGTTCAACAATTGGCGATTTCTGACCTGCTATTTTTTATTTTTAACTGCCAATAGTTCTTCAGCGTGCGCAGAGTGCAAATGGGACCACCTATTATTCTCCGCTACCCAAGAGAACTAGATATCGGATATCAACTCACAGAGACCAGGGCAGGTTAAACCAAAGATCCTATTGATTTGAAAAGACACAGGAAAAAAAGCATTACAATAGTCTATTGGGGGATTATATTCTGCAATTATAATTATACTATTCAATCAGTTTTTGACAATAGAAATAAGAAATAAAAGTTCTTAAATGTTATGTGTAGACAGTCTTAACATATGGATAAGAATCATGGACAATAGGACAACAGACAAGAAAATCACTGAAGGCTGTAGAAATGTGATTTACAGAAGAATTTTTAGAATACCATGGACAGCTAAGAAGAGTAATGAAAACGTTATGAAGATGCCAAAGCAAGAAGAGAGCTAATATCCAATATTGAGAGTAAACAATCATCACATTTTGGTAATGTGGTGAGAAGGGAACAGCTGGAATATATTGTGACAACTGGGATAATTGAAGGGCGAAGAGATAGAGGGAAGTAAAAATAGAGGATACCAGACAACTTAAGAAAATGGCTTGGCAGAATGTCAACAACAGAAATTAATAATAACTGTTGTGATTAAAAGTTGTGGAGAGACATGTACACCTACGCCAGCAGGCACGGTACATGATGATGATGATTGGGGTATTCTACTACGGAGACCTTCTATATAAAGGCCAACTCCTTACCTCTAACCCCCTAGACCTCTATTTGATTCTGATTTTTTAAAAAAAACACCACTGAAGGTTCATTCTGCAGTGAAACTTGCTGCAGGAGCTACTGAGTTAAGTGCCCTGTGCACACTGTGAGCTGTGTGTTTCATCCGTTTTGATCATGTTTCGATATTCCGATTGCTTACGATGAATGATGATAACGTATGACGGGGAAGATGGCTGTGTTCACTTTCTGTGCAGTTTCGCTTTTGTCTTTTGGTGTGTGCTGAAACTACTACGATCCAGTTACCTTTCTTTGTTTGGGAGATGAGATATTAATTCGGATGATTCCACCAGCACGGGCGGTTGAGCAATTATGGCTTTTAATTCGTTTGCAGTGATACCGGGACCTTCCATAATCATAACCATAATCTACAGTAAAGGCGATAGGTTTTGTTATACGTAGCGTTACTGTCTACTCACTTGTGGCTTGTCAGGTTTTTTTCACAAGCTGTATTACCACTTTCTTCTGTGTAAAGGGCACAGTGGCGCTGAGTGGTTGTACGTTCGCTAACACCACAAAGGTTCTGGTTCAATTCCCATTGTGGCGCAATTTTTGTTTCCAGACATTCGCGATTCAGCCTTTAAATATTGTGTACCAGAGGTTTATTTGGGTGAGGACGTTCTTCTTGGTTTTTTCTACGCCTCTTCTTGGTCTTTTCTGCGGTTTTTTTTTTTCTTTCTTCGTCATTTTTGGGTCTTTTCTTGGCCTTTTATTGGTCTTTTCTTCGTCTTTTCTTGACCTTTTATTGGTCGTTTCTTCGTCTTTTCTTGGCCTTTTATTGGTCTTTACTTCGTCTTTTCTTCGTCTTTTCTTCGTCTTTTTTATGGGGTCTTTTCTTCGTCTTTTCTTGGCCTTTTATTGGTCTTTTCTTCGTCTTTTCTTGGCCTTTTCTTGGCCTTTTATTGGTCTTTACTTCGTCTTTTCTTCGTCTTTTCTTCATCTTTCATTGGTCTTTTCTTCGTCTTTTTTGGGGGGTCTTTTCTTCGTCTTTTCTTCATCTTTCATTGGTCTTTTCTTCGTCTTTTTTGGGGGTATTTTCTTCGTCATTTCTTCATTCCATAGCCATGGGGATAGTTGGGACACCACTGACAGACTTTATAAACTTTCTTCACTTCTCTCTATCTTCAGTCATTCTTTGAGATGAGACTCTACAAAGTCAACAAAAAAAAAAAAAAAAAAAAGATATGCGACCTTGTATGTAGCACGTGTTGAAGATAAATCTTTCTCCTTCTTTCTTTTATCCTGTTCTGCATTTTGCCGGTAGGCGTTGCAGGCTTACGTCAATGATGTGTTTTCTATCAAGGACACTTTCTGTGTCTTGGTACATAGTGAATACATTTACATATTGTATTGTTTTATTATGTCGTAAATTCCCTCAGTCCATCTTCTTCTTGGTCTACCTCTATATCTTGATTGTTCTATTTTGTTGTTACAAGCTCTTGACGCTGATTAAGATTAATCATCATCATCAAGTACCAAGTCTGCTGGCATGGGTGATCATGTCTCTCCACAACTTTCGATCTCGACAGTTTTCTCTTTTCTTCACTCTACCTCTTCGTCCTACAATTTTCCCAGTTGTTACAATATATTCCAGTTGTTCTCTTCTCATTACATGACCCAAAAAAATGATTGTTTCCTCCTAATATTGGAAATTAGCTCTCTTCTTTTTGCTTTGGCATCTTTCATAACGTTTTCATTACTCTCCTTAGCTGTAAATGGTATTCTCAACATTCTTCTGTATAACCACATTTCTACAGCCTCCAGTGATTTTCTTGTCTGTTGTCCATAGTTCATGATTCACATCCATTTGTTAGGACTGGCTCTACATAGCATTCGAGAACTCATTTCCTTGTTTCTATTGGCTAACCTTGTTCCCAGATATTTAGATTAATTTAACTGTTTTAATAATGTTCCACTTGTCTGTATTGTGCTTTGCAGTGGTGTCTTTCGTTTTGCTGCTACCATTATTTCTGTCTTCTTGCTATTCAGGCTGAGTCCTTTATTTTTGCTCCCCTTCGCTATAATGTCTAACATTTCTTGTAACTCATTTCCACTCTTGGTGATTAAGACTGGATCTTCATGATATCTGAAGTTATTTAAATACAACAGAATAATAACATTGTTTTTTTTTTAAATTGTTGTATGAGTGGGTAGCACGTTAACACAAGACAATAACCAAGAGACAGATAGATATAAGGTGTAACAAAGCATGCCAAGTTATATGCCAAGTATCAACACTATTGAAAAACAAAGCAATAACTACGGAAACAAAAGGGGCAATATACAAATCAATTTTTCTACCAACTTTGAGTTATCAGTGCCAGAATTGGACGCTGGACTCTAGAACAATAAGAAAGATAACGACCACCGAAATGAAATGTGTCAGAAGAATGACAGGAAACAGCTTAAGGGACAGAGTAAGAAACACCGACCTGAGGAAGAAACTCGAAATTGAACAAGCCTTCGAATACATAAAGAAACAACAAATAAATTGGTTCGGCCAAATAACAAGACAAAAAGAACTAACAATGGCTCAAAGCGCCATAAACAAACGCTACGAAAACGCCAGATTAAGAGGAAGACCGAGAAAGAGATGGATAAAGGAAATACTAGAGTCACTAGGAGGGATAACACCAGAAGAGGCCAACAGAAGAGCAAAGAATCGCAGATTGTATCTCCCCTCGACGCCAACGGCAGCAGAGGAAGGATAGAAAAAAGAAGAAGAAGTCTGAGTGAGACACGAAGCAGAACTAAATGTTACAATGTGTAGTTAGTGACAACAGCCGTGTCTGCGTACCTATGCTTTTATTTTAGTGAAATGTGGTCCCCATTCAACAGCGGAACGACATAACAGATTAGAATGTTAAACATATTGACTTAACAGCGAAATTAGATCCAACGAAACGTTATAAAGTTCAAATATTGAAATGGTTGAGAATGAGGTGTGAGTCATAAGGGGTCTTTCTCTCGTGTGTAGTCCTGGGGTAGGATTCATTGAGTAGAAATTTTGAGTAGAATTCGTTGGGTAGAAAATATTCCGTTTGTTCGTTGAGTAAAAATGTTGGGTAGAATTCGTGGAATAGAAAGTTTTGGATAGGAATCATTGATAGTGTAATGTTGGGTAGAATTCGTGGAATATAACATTTTCAGTTGGATTCATTGGGTATAAATTTTGGGTAGAATTCGTGGAGTGAAAATGTTGGGTAGGATTTGTAGGGTAGAAATATTTGTTACAATTCATTGGGTAGAAATATTGTGCAGAATTCGTAGAGTAGAAATATTGGGTAGGATTCATTCAGTACAAATGTTTGGTAGAATTCGTAGGGTAGAAATATTGGGTAGAATTCATCGAGTAGAAATGTTGGGTAGGACTCATATTATTATATTCTAAAAATAATGCTTTCGCGCTGTACCTACACAATTTCCTCGTTAATGAAGCTTCCACTCGCGTGTTAACAAATAATTCTGCGAAAACGGCAAAAGAATCATGAGAATAAAGAATTGTATATTTATTGGGACAAAACTAATGCTAATATGGGATATTGGATAACTAACACAATTCTGGATGTTGCATTATCAGTTATTGTCCTAATTTAGATCAACATAACGGTTTGTTGTAGATATGGCGCGCTTGTAAATTATACATTTTTGACTTCCTGCCCTTTGACACAAAAGGTCACCTATAGAAGTGGCCACTGTTGTCTGTCCTGGGACAGTTTCTCAAGACTGGAGACAAATAATAATAAGTGACTATTATTATAGAGGGAAACTTCCGAGGCGATAATCAGCGAATCAATTTAGAGGAAGAGGTATGTTTTACAGCACTCGGGGAAAAAATGACAAATAATCAACAGCAGAAAAAAATAACAAAGAACAATATATGGTCCTAATCAGGATCGAACGCGTACTCCTTGGCACAGCGCTTTGCCACGAAAAGCCAAACGCTAGGGAACACTGCCAAATCGGCTAACTAAACGCTAGGGAACACTGCCAACTCGGTTAACTAAGCGCTAGGGAACACTGCCAAATCGGCTAACTAAACGCTAGGGAACACTGCCAAATCGGCTAACTAAACGCTAGGAAACACTGCCAAATCGGCTAACTAAACGCTAGGGAACACTGCCAAATCGGCTAACTAAACTCTAGGGAACACTGCCAAATCGGCTAACTAAACGCTAGGGAACACTGCCAAATCGGCTAACTAAACGCTAGGGAACACTGCCAAATCGGCTAACTAAACGCTAGGGAACACTGCCAAATCGGCTAACTAAACGCTTGGGAACACTGCCAAATCGGCTAACTAAACGCTAGGGAACACTGCCAAATCGGCTAACTAAACTCTAGGGAACACTGCCAAATCGGCTAACTAAACGCTAGGGAACACTGCCAACTCGGCTAACTAAACGCTAGGGAACACTGCCAACTCGGCTAACTAAACGCTAGGGAACACTGCCAACTCGGCTAACTAAACGCTAGGGAACACTGCCAACTCGGCTAACTAAACGCTAGGGAACACTGCCAAATCGGTTAACTAAACGCTAGGGAACACTGCCAACTCGGCTAACTAAGCCTATGACAACCTTTAGTTAGCCGAGTTGGCAGTGTTCCCTAGCGTTTGGCTTTTCGTTGCAGGCGCTGTGCCAAGGAGTACGGGTTCGATCCTGCTTAGGACCGTAAATTGTTCTTTGTTTATTTTCTGTTGTTGATTATTTGTCATCATTTTCCGAGTGCTGTAAACATACCTCTTCCTCTGAATTGATTCGACAGTTTCTCAAACTGACTCTAAAGTGCTGCTATTCTCTTTAAAGTCTTAATCAATCATTGTTCGCCGTTTGCCTGTCATCTAGTCCCATACACTTCATATTTTGTCTCTAAACATTAATTTTCTTGATTTGCCAGTTTGGCTAATAATACTCGAATATTCCATTTTTATTTTGGCCTGCGTTAGTCATGTCACCACAGTAGAATTATGTTTAAATATTATTGGTCATCACGTTAGTTGCATTGCCATAGGACGGTCGTACTCTAATCAATGAAAGACGGAGTGGGGTTTCGTACATGACTTGTCAGCATCGGTGAGACTCCCGGAGGTTCGTGTTAGTTATGAGAGACTTATTGTCTGTTGTTTGATGTGTGATGGTGACGGTCTAATGACCAACTAATAACTACATCAAGCTTGGGCAGATGGTGATCGTAAACCTGGGAGGGCCGACCATCTAAGGGCAGAATCCCCCTACAGAAAAGACAATCTGTTGCCTTGCAGGAAGATTGGGGACAATCAAAAGCTAAAGAAAGCAAACCTGAATAAAATTCTGGCTGAAATCGGATGCACTGGGCCACTGGCGCAGAACACAGTGCAACGTATTAACGGGTATTCAATCGGAAATATTTAAACTATTCTGGAATTACTTTCTTATTTACGATCAGGTCTTTAGTACGAGATTCCGCGGATAATACGGTAGCACTTCATGTCGAAATGTATTTCCCTTTCAATCTGCATTATATGTTATAAGAATATTATTGCTGCATTTGTGTGCAATAGAAACAAGAAAAAGAGTTCTTAAATGTTACGGAGAGCCAGTCTTAACATATGGATGCGAGTCATGGACAATAGGAAAAAGAGAGCTAATTTCCAATGTTAGGAAGAGACAATCATCATTTTTTGGCCATGTGATGAGAAGAGAACAACTTGAGTATATTGTAACAACTTGAAAAATTGAGGGACGAAGAGATAGAGGGAAGCAAAGAGAAAAAATAACAGACAGCTTAAGGGAATGGCTTGGCAGAAGGTCAACGACAGAAATGATAAATAGATGCCGATATCGAAAGTTGTGGAGAGACATGACCACCTACGCCACTAGGCCCGGTACTTGATGATGATGATGATTTTTGTGCAAAGAAAAGAAAACAAATGATGAAGTTTGAAAACAACTAAAAATGAAGAGATAACTACTAAACACAATTCAAACAAGACAAATGAGATTTGTGGGCCATGTTAAAAGACACAGAAGCCTACTAATGGTAATCTTCGAAGGGAAAATACAAGATAAAATAGGCAGAGGCAGACCAAGACTAACATGGGCGAGAAACAAGTTAGCCTATGACAACCTGCACCATCAAAGTAAGAGACAGAGCAGAATGACGCTCTATGGTTGTCAAATAGACCACTCTGTCTCTTGCTCTAATAGTGCAGGTTGTCATAGGCTGACTTGTCCATCTTTTGATGTTACTCGTCCATATTAGTCTTCGTCTGTCTCTTTTACCTTGTATTTTCCCTTCCAAGATTACTTTTAGTAGGATGTTGTGTCTTTTAACATGCCTCAAAAATCTCATTTGTCATGTTTGATTGTATTTAGTTCTCTTTTCATTTTTAATTTGTTTTAAGACTTCATCGTTTGTTTTCTTTTCTTTCCAACCAATTCTTCATATTCTTCTATATATTCCACATTTCAAAAGGCTTCGATTTTCTCTTCTGTTTTCTTGTCCACATTTCTCCATCATACAGGAATGTTGAGAAGATGTATTTTGCTATTCTTGGTGTTAGCCCTGATGTTATTTGATTCGATGTTAGTATATTTTTTGCATGGCATTAAAATTACATTTTGCCATTCCTATTTTTTTAAATTTCATTGAGTTATATTTAACTTTGTTTAATATTGATCCAGCGATCTCTGATAACTCGTGATGACCGATACAATCCATTATTTAGTCCCGCAGTGTATGGATCTCCGTGCTACACATGGTCATCCCTTTAGAACGTCATGTGGCTAGAAAAATAGGGCGATTTAAGCTCAATTATTGATCGCAATTGTGTTTCTCTGGACAAATGAAGCACATAAACAAGAACGGTTGACAAATAAAGGATCAAAGCATTCAAACAAAGATTAATTTATTTGCGCTTTTTTGTCAGTCATTGTCTTCTGCGGTACCCTCCCCTCTTTCACCCTAACATGTAAAAGTCATATGACTGAAACATATTTTGTATTGTTTTCCATAGAGCCGTAATATATCATTTTTTTTTTATTTGAATTTTTAACTACAAAGAAAAAAACAATACGATTGACAGACATGTTCGGGGCACTCATGAAGATCCACTGCTGACGGCCAGACTCGTACAGGCCACTCACTTCCTTCACGGTTGTTTGTCACTAATACTTTGGTCAATTTGCTTATTTGTGTCTTGCCATGAACAAAAAAATACATGTGCTTATTATGGTTATGATAAGTGAAGCCTCAATTGTTCATGCCGCCTATCCGCCACATTGACCGCTATTCCAACACGAGCTTATTCTATTACACATTCAAAATGATTAGATAAAGTTGTATTTTACAAATAAAAAATATTGGCGGTTAAAGGCTGAATATTGCAATCCACAAAAATATTCTCAGATATTCCGGTCTGTGATGGTTTTGTTACGAGCATTAACTACTGAAATATCATTCATACATAAATATTGACTTTAGATGACAATTATACTTTTTGTGTGTGGTGTTTATATGTATGTATACACAAACACACACACACACACACACACACACACATATATATATATATATATATATATGTGTGTGAGCTGCAGAATGGCTCAGGCAAAAGCAGCTTTCCAAAAATTAGGAAGATACTATGCAATCCATTTTTCACAATAAAAAGAGGAAAAAGAGCTCTTAAATGTTATGTTGAGCCAGTCTTAACATATGGATGTGAATCATGGACAATAGCACAACACAAGAAAATCACTGGAGTCTATAGAAATGTGTTTTTTACAGAAGAATGTTGAGAATACCATGGACAGCTAAGAAGAGTAATGAAAACGTTATGAAAAAGGCCAAAGCGAAAAGAGAGCTAATATACAATATTAGGAAGAAACAATCATCATTGTTTGGCCATATCTATCTATCTATCTTTCGTTCGCCTGAAGCATTGTCTATATCTGCAATGTCGTTTCCTGTATAAATGTTACTGTCTTTTGTAATTCTTGCAGTGGCCCATATAGTTTTGTCTGTAGTGTTGTATCTATGGGCCAATGGATTTTCCTCAGTCTACTATATTCAGTGCAGTCTTGAAGTATGTGTTCAGCAGTCTGGGGCGCCTGTCCACATGTACAAGTAGTTGAGGTGCCGATCTTGAATTTTGTATACATGTGACTATGGAGTCGATTGTGTCCTGTTCTGAGACGTATAATGATAACTTGTTCATATCTATTCATATTATAAAAGGCATCCTGATTTGGGGCTTGTGGTCCTCTGATTGATTTGATTATCTGTTTCTTATGATGGTATGTAACAGGTGTATCTAGTTGTGTGCCTGTTGAACCTTCCTTTGCCAACTGATCTGCTTTCTCATTTCCTGGTATTCCACAGTGAGATGGGATCCACTGCAGGGCAACCCTGTGGTGCTTGCAGAGTTCAGTCAATAAGGTCTGCAGATGTGGTAATTTTCTGGATTGTAGTGCCTGGAGTACTGATCTTGCATCTGTCAAAAACACTACAGGCTGCGGGCTAAGATTAATGTTCAGCAGTTTTTCTATTGCTAACTTTATTGCTTGTATTTCTGCATCATAATTGTGACAATATTTCCCTGTTGCTATTTTATTCATATCCCTAGTGTTATTTGGGTATTCTATATATGCACCTGCTCCCCCATTTTTTACTGCATTCTGTGCTGATCCATCTGTATACACACGAATCCATAGGTCTTGTGGGTATTCTTCATCCAGGAAACTGAGAGTTATTGTTTTTCGCTGTAGACTATTCTGTTCCTCTTTATCAACTATTCCTTTCACTTCTGTCCGTATTTGAACTGATAATCCAGATTCCTCTGTCCAGGGAGTCTGTTCTGGTATGGGCAGTAGGGGGTTAACAGCTCTTGGCATGTCTGGTGTTTGTCTACTAATACGCTTGGCTTGGTGGATAAACTGCTTCTCTTAAGTCGTCCCAATGCAAGATTTTGGAATCGGTCCTTCATTGGATGTCTCGGCATGCAAGCAAATTTTTCTGCCTGTATCAGCACCTTTGTGTCCCTCCGTTCTCTCAGTGCTGGTATCCTCCACAATTTCTCCATCTCTAATATTGGTGTTGATTTCATTGCTCCTGTGATGACCCTAAGTGCCTGGTTTTGTACTTTATCCAGTTCTTGAAGTGTGGTTTTGATGCTGAACACCATGCAGATGATCCATATTCTAAATGTGGGCGTATACTCTGTTGGTAAACTTTACTGAGTATTTTCCCACTCGCACCCCACGTAGTTCCACACAGCTTTCTTAGAATAGCCAATTTTCTCCTTGCTTTTTGGGTTGCCTTATTTATCTGCTGTTTCCAAGATAGTTTGTTATCAAATGTAACTCCGAGATACGTAGCCTGTATGTCTTCTTTCACAGGCTCATTGTTTATATAGATGGCTCCTGCTTTTTGTTTTGGGGAAAGAGTGAAAAGTGTAGTACTGCATTTGTCTGTATTGATGCTGATACACCATCTATTTGTCCATGAATTCAGTGCATTCATAGCTCTTTGTAACAATTTGGAGGCCACTGTTGCATACTCCTCTGTGCACCACATTACCAAGTCATCTGCATACATTGCCACTTTGATACCATGTGGTAGTTCAGTAACTAGGTCATTGATGTAGATCAGAAAAAGTGTTGGAGATAGTACCCCTCCCTGTGGAACGCCTGGCGCAGTAAGACCTTCTTACTCTTAAGACCATCCAGTTGCACTCTGGCTCTCCTGTTATGCAGGTATGCTTTGACCCATTTGTACATCCTGCCATTTACTCCATAATTTCTCAGTTTCTTCAAAAGCCCTTCCTTCCATACCTTATCAAATGCTTTCTTTAGGTCTATCCATGCTGCTAGTACCAGTTTCTTTTCTTGAAACGCATCCTCAATTTCCTGGAAAGATAGGTTGCCTGATCTTCGGTAGAGTAACACTGTCTAAAGCCTGCTTGTTGTGGGACAAGGAGATTTTCACTTTCCAGGTACCACTGCAGTCTGAGATTGATTATACGTTCCATTGTTTTACACAAACAGCTTGTAAGGCTGATTGGTCTATAGCTGGATGTCATTGAACCATCTTTTCCTGGCTTTAGTAATGGTATCATAATTGCTTCTCTCCATGCCTGTGGCACTTTACCTGTGATCCAGCAAATGTTGTAGATCTGCAGTAGTTTTGCTTTAGCTGCAGTTCCCAAGTTCTTAATCATTTCATTAGACACTCCATCACTACCTGGTGACTTTTTCATTTTTAATTTGGATATTGCCAGCTCTAGCTCTCTTTGTGTAATGGGTATTTCCATGACTTCATGTGCAGTCTCTTCTTGTCTTGCATTTTGTTGTTTTAGACGGGTCTCTTGACGTTTCTCTAGGCTAATTTCAATATTGTTGTCATTTGCAAAGGAGTCTGCAAAGTGATTTGCTGCATGTTTACCTGTTAGAATGTTTCCATCCTTCTTCAGTGTAATTTTTGTGTTCCCTTCTGTACCCTCATCATTCAGCTGTTTTACAAGCTTCCACACTTTTCTTGTGTCTCGTTCTAGATTCATGTACTCTGTTTTCTCTTTCCAACTTCTCCGTCTGGCTTGTAGTTTAGCCCATTGAAATTTGGCTTTAGCATGCTGATAGTTATTGTGGTGTTCCTGGCAGGGGTTATTTTCTGCTTGTTTTCGAGATGTTTCCATGTCATTGTGCAGTTGCTCTAGTTCACTATTCCAGTATGGTTTGTAGTGTTTCCGTGCCCCTCTGGGTATTGTTTCACTGGCAGCTTGTATTATTAGTCTACTGAATTCATCAACTATTTTGTTGATGTCTCTGTCTGTATTTAGATCTTTAGTCAGTACACTGGTGTAATGTTGATACATTTTCCAGTCTGCCTTTTTGTAATTCCATCTGGAGAGAGTGCTGCTCTCCCTGACGGCCTCATTTTGCACCACTAAAAAGACAGGTCGGTGGTCGCTGCCTCCAAGTTGTTTCCCAACAATACGTGTGATATTCCAATCCAGGTCTGGTGAATGGAAAGCAAGGTCTGGTGTAGATGTGGTATGCCATGATCTGGAATAGAATGTTGGTGGATCTGTTGCCTGGTTTAATAGTATAAGCCCATTGTCATCCTGCCAATTTTCAAGTTCTTCACCTCTCTTGTCCATATCTTCATAGCCCCAGCTCTGTGAATGGCTGTTAAAGTCTCCACATACAATTATTCTTTCTTTTAATGTAATTGTGTCTAGTGCTAGTGGGCGGTCACTCGGACAGTAGTAGTTTAGTAGATGGAAGTCTGTATTTCCTGTCCTGAGGTGCAGTATTTGATATTCCGCCCCATCCATATACACTTCAATCTGACATGCATTAATGTTGTTCCTTACAAGAGTCAGTATTCCGCCCTTTTGTCTGTTTTTCCTGTCAGATCGGTAGCACTGGTATCCCCTAATCTTCAAGGCTATGTCGTTGTTTAGATGGGTTTCCTGCAAACAGCATATGCTTACTTGTTCTTCATGCAGGATATTTTCTAATTCTATCTTTTTACTGTACCCATCTCTTTTGCTGTTGATGCCTTCAGCATTCCAGTGCATTATTTTGAGTGGTCTTATTTTGGGTTGGCCAGTAACTCTATTCTCTCGCCCCCTGACTCCACAGAGCGATTGAGAAGGACATCCAGTAATATAGGTTGGGCCCTTTCGAGGCTGAGGGCCCGGCGCTGCACCTGCCTGAGTGTCCATCACAGGGCGAGTGCCATATCGATTTGCAGTTATAGGCATGCTTCCCAACATGTCTTAACATATGGATGTGAATCATGGACAATAGCACAACACAAGAAAATCACTGGAGTCTATAGAAATGTGTTTTTTTACAGAAGAATGTTGAGAATACCATGGACAGCTAAGAAGAGTAATGAAAACGTTATGAAAAGGCCAAAGCAAAAAGAGAGCTAATATACAATATTAGGAAGAAACAATCATCATTGTTTGGCCATATAATGAGAAGGGAACAGTTGGAATATATTGTAACAACTGGGAAAATGACGGCCGAAGAGATAAAGGAAAGCAAAGAGAAAAAATACTAGACAGCTTAAGAGAATGGCTTGGCAGAAGTTCAACAACAGAAATGATAAATAACTGTCGTGATCGAAAATTGTGGAGAGACATGATCACCTACGCCAGCAGGCCCGGTACTTGATGATGATGATAATGTGTGGTGTCACAAATTCAAACCACTTCTTTTGAAATACCAGTTTTAAGTATGAGTGGAATGTTCTGTTCATGATATCTTCAACCACAAACGCTGCAAAATGTCCATGATGAATCTAAAATGCCACTTTATGATGAAAGCAAACAACTGCGCCTTGTTGTGTGGTAGGCTGAAGATAGGAAAACATCGGCATAAGACGCCTTCTTATTATTATTCTAGTCCTTTCTCATTTGCCTTTCTGCGTGGTGGTGAGATATCATTTGCGGTCTTTTGCTCTTGTGTTCATCTTTGCTGGTGTTATGTTTTTTTTTTTGTATTCCTAATATTCAATCTATCCATCTTTTCCGTGGTCGGCCCTTGGGTCTTGTGTTCTCGCAATGTTTATTGAAGGATCGCTGTGTTTTGATTTTTCTGCATTGTCACGTGGCTAAACCATGTTATCTGTTGTTTCTTTATATATTCTATGGCGGGGTTATTCCTTCCTTTTTCTCTCTCAGTTCTTCATTTCTGATCTTATCTCTCAGACTGTTCCTGTCATTCGTCTGAAACATTTCATCTTGGTGGTGCTTATTTTTCTTATTGTTCTTGTATCTAGGGTCCTTGACTAGCATTGGTAGCACAACGTTGGGATGAAGATTGTATTGTACAGTGCTCGTTTTGCCTATAGAGCTATTTCCTTGTTGGACAATAGTGGTGATAACTGTCTGATGATTTGACAAGCTTTGTTTCATCTTGAATCTATTTCTGCTGTTTGTGAATTATCGTTTGTCACTAGACTTCCTAGGTATTTAAATTCCTATACTTGTTTTAATTGTCTGCCTTTATAGTTATGTTGATGTTCTGTTTCTCTTTTGAGATATTTATGACTTCTGTTTTGTTGATGTTAATTTTCAAGTTGTATTTTGTGCCTGTGCTGTTGGGTTTGTTTAAGTGTTCTTGTAGGTCTTCTATTGTTTCATGTATTCAGTGCCTGATCGTCTGCAAATAAAATCTCGTTGATCTCCTCAGTCTCTGATGGGTTGGCTAACTTGCATATATAGTCCGTGTATATAATATATATTATATACACGGACTATATGTGCAAGTTAGTCAATCCAACATCACCGAGCTACTATTCCCAGATGACCAATGCCTAATATATGAGGACGAAAACCTGCTACAACAGCATATAACATCTCTAGATAAAAGTTGCACAAACTACAGTATGAAAATTAACACAGCAAAAACAGAGGCTATGGGAACAAGCAAATTAAGACCCCCATTAAACATTAAGATCAAAGATAAAGAAATAAAACAAGTAGAAGAATTCAAGTATTTGGGCACAATGTTCACAGAAGATGGAAAACTAGACCGAGAAATTGACATGAGAATACAAAAAGCAAATGCTGTTACATACCAGCTTTCACCATTGCTAAGACATCCAAACATTTCTATGCCTGGTAAACAACAAATGATAAATAGCATCTTCATACCAACTTTGTGCTATGAATTTCAAACATGTACCCTTTCTAAATCACATTTAAGAAAGATCAATACATGTGAGATGCGATGCTTGAGAAAAGTAACAAACAACACAAGAAGAGATAGAATACCAAATGAAACCATAAGAAAAATGGTAGGAACTAAACCCTGCCAAGAATATATAGAACAACAACAACTTAAATGGTTTGGCCACCTGGTCAGAATGAATCCTCACCAATCACCATCAAGGGCGTTCTTCTCGTGAATGCTTGGAAAAAGACCAAGAGGAAGACCCAGAAGAAGATGGATAGATGCAGTGACAGAGACATGTAACAACAAAGGAAAGTCACTAATTCAGACAATTCGAGCAGCTCAAGAACGACAAATGATATAAACCACGACACCTTTTAGGTATCAGTGAAAAAAGAAAAGAAAGAAGAAGATATAATATAATACACAGTAGTGGGGATAGTACGCACCCATGTCTTATACCTGATCTAACTTCGAAGTGGTCTGTGTAACCTGCTGCTGTTCTGACTGTGCAGCTGTTGTTGATGTAGAGACTTTTAATTAGGTTGGTTAGATGTTGGCTTACTCCGTATGTTGTTAGTATCTCCCACAGTTGTTCTCTGTTAGATGTTGGCTTACTCCGTATGTTGTTAGTATCTCCCACAGTTGTTCTCTGTAAGAGGTTGGCTTACTCCGTATGTTGTTAGTATCTCCCACAGTTGTTCTCTGTTAGATGTTGGCTTACTCCGTATGTTGTTAGTATCTCCCACAGTTGTTCTCTGTTAGATGTTGGCTTACTCCGTATGTTGTTAGTATCTCCCACAGTTGTTCTCTGTTAGATGTTGGCTTACTCCGTATGTTGTTAATATCTCCCACAGTTGTTCTCTGTTAGATGTTGTCTTACTCCGTATGTTGTTAGTATCTCCCACAGTTGTTCTCTGTAAGAGGTTGGCTTACTCCGTATGTTGTTAATATCTCCCACAGCTGTTCTCTGTAAGAGGTTGGCTTACTCCGTATGTTGTTAGTATCTCCCACAGTTGTTCTCTGTTAGATGTTGACTTACCCCGTATGTTGTTAGTATCTCCCACAGTTGTTCTCTGTTAGATGTTGACTTACTCCGTATGTTGTTAGTATCTCCCACAGTTGTTCTCTGTAAGAGGTTGGCTTACTCCGTATGTTGTTAATATCTCCCACAGTTGTTCCCTGTTAGATGTTGACTTACTCCGTATGTTGTTAGTATCTCCCACAGCTGTTCTCTGTTAGATGTTGACTTACTCCGTATGTTGTTAGTATCTCCCACAGTTGTTCTCTGTTAGATGTTGACTTACTCCGTATGTTGTTAGTATCTCCCACAGTTGTTCTCTGTTAGATGTTGACTTACCCCGTATGTTGTTAGTATCTCCCACAGTTGTTCTCTGTAAGAGGTTGGCTTACTCCGTATGTTGTTAATATCTCCCACAGTTGTTCTCTGTTTACTCGGTCTAATTGCTTTTTCCTGGTCAATGAAAGCTATGTACACATTCTGATTGTCGTCTGTCGTCTTACTGCTAGCTGTTTTAATCTGAATCGAGCGTCAGTGCATACTCTGTTTTTTATTTATAAGAAATCCCATTTGAGAATCGCATGAAACTGAAGAAAGAAAACAAAACCTCTTTATTCAATAGTACAGTATAAACAAAACAAAAATATCGCAAAAAACAGCAGTTTAGGGACACTAAGTGCGTTAGCAGGCATGTTTTCATAGATGTAATGTTACCTACACTTGTGGTCCAATGTTTTCTACCTGATCTGTCACCGGCTATTTAGTCAAGGTGATCTCAGGTGTAAGATTCGGGGCAACTGTTAACGAGGTGGCCTCTTCATATTTTGGTCACATTGTAGACAACCAGGTATGCGTCCTGCAGTGGCGTACCGACATTTTTTAACGCTAGGGAGAGGTGGGAAGAGAGTGAGATGTTTTAATGAAAATGCCATCAATTTTTCGTTGAGAAAATATATAAAGGTAGGGTTGTTACAGGTGGTCGTCAAGAGGTTGTCAAGTGGTTGTGGCTTGATGTGGACATTTCTCGACACGATCACCAAGTTTCTCCTGGGTTATGGGACTTAACCGAGAAATCTAAATCCGGGTCTGTGTGTTGTTTCACTAATTTCGTTTTCTTTGTTCCCTTGTTTTCTTTTTCTAATTCTTTCGCTTTCGCCGGATCAATCAGATCAATTACATCAATTAAATCAATCAAATCAATCAGTTCAATCAAATCAATCAGAACAATCAAATCAATCAGATCAATTAAATCAATCAGAACAATCAAATCAATCAGATCAATCAGATCAATTAAATCAATCGGAACAATCAAATCAATCAGATCAATTAAATCAATCGGAACAATCAAATCAATCAGATCAATTAAATCAATCGGATCAATTAAATCAATCAGAACAATCAAATCAATCAGATCAATTAAATCAATCGGAACAATCAAATCAATCAGATCAATTAAATCAATCGGAACAATCAAATCAATCAGATCAATTAAATCAATCGGAACAATCAAATCAATCAGATCAATTAAATCAATCGGAACAATCAAATCAATCAGATCAATTAAATCAATCGGAACAATCAAATCAATCAGATCAATTAAATCAATCGGATCAATTAAATCAATCAGAACAATCAAATCAATCAGATCAATTAAATCACTCAGAACAATCAGATCAATTAAATCAATCGGATCGATTAAATCAATAGAAAATAGTTCATGATTGACTGAAGGCGATACATATGGCAGAAATCATAACTCTCCATGTCTGACAATTGGTTGCTAGGACTTCCATGTTCTGGTATAAAGCCCAAAGTTCAACCACAACCATCTATAGTAGTAAGACCAGCGAACAGGGAGGGAAATCCAATCCCAGAAAATCTTCACAATCGCGACGTATTCAGCAAGAACTATGGACGGTTGACACAATTCTACCCACATCTTCCCTGCTCGGAAAGCTGAAAATGTAATACAACTGGGGTAATTCCTTTCTGAACGCTGGCCTTAACACTATGAATGTCTGTGGTTTCTATCTATCTATCTATCTATCTATCTATCTATCTATCTATCTATCTATCTATCTATCTATCTATCTATCTATCTATCTATCTATCTATCTATCTATCTATCTATCTATCTATCTATCTATCTGTCTGTCTGTCTGTCTGTCTGTCTGTCTGTCTGTCTGTCTGTCTGTGTGTCTGCCTGCCTGCCTGCCTGCCTGCCTTCCTGCCTGCCTGCCTGCCTGCCTTGCCTGCCTTGCCTGCCTTGCCTTGCCTGCCTGCCCTGGCCTGCCTGTCTGTCTGTCTGTCTGTCTGTCTGTCTGTCTGTCTATCGTCCTTTCGAGCCGAAGACGCACATAGGGCAGAACCACAATCTCAAAAACAGAAACCTTGCGTGCCAAAATGGCACATATTGCAGAGATCACTGCTTCTAAAACTTATGGTTCTGTTTCCATAACAATACTTTTTATAATGACAGCTTGTCAAGCCATCGATCAACCTCCTTAGTCGCCTCTTACGACATGCCTGGAAGGTCACAGTGTCACTATTCTTTACTTCCCTCACAATGAGGTCCCGGTAACACACAGGAGTCTGTGGTTTAGCCTTGTTTACTAATTCTACTTCTGAAAAGTTTCTTTTGATTGTCCTTACTTTATGTTGCCGCTCGGTGTTCACATGAAGACCTGGCGTGATAGCCTTCTTTCATCCGTTCTTATCACGTGATCGATGTACTTCCGGCATCTTCTCCTTAGATAAGGAACAGGCAAGTAATTAAAATAATAAATTCAAATTAAATTTTTGGGGCATGTTAAAAGACACAATAGCCTAATAAAAGTAATATTGGAAGGGAAAATACAAGTTAAAAGAGGCAGAGGCAGACCAGGACTAACATGGACGAGTAACATCAAAAGATGGACAAGTCAACCTATGACAATCTGCACCATGAAAGCAAGAGACAGAGTGGAATGGCGCTCCATGGTAGCCAACCATCGATGCGGAGACGGCACTCAATAAATGAATGAAAATAATTACAATGCTGCGGTAAAGCTTGTGTGCTGGGAACGAGGTAAACACCGTGTATGGTGACAGCTTTACATAGGAAAATAATACACAACAATTAACCTTCTGGCCTACATGTCTTCTTCTTATATAGCTCGACATGTATTGTTTGAAAATATTTCTGACTTCTAGCAGTTTGGGTTGAGTCTGATTGTGATACATTATCACCATCATCATCATCATCATCATCAAGTGCCATGCCTGCTGGCGTATGTGATCATGTCTCTCCACAACTTTCAATCTCGACAGTTATTTATCATTTCTGTTGTTGACCTTCTGCCAAACCATTCTCTTAAGCTGTCTGGTATATTTATATTTGCCTCCCTCTATCTCTTCGACCCTCAATTTTCCCAGATGTCACAATATATTCCAGCTGTTCTCATCTCATTACGTGGCCAAAAGAAGATAATTGCTTCTTCCTAATATTGAAAATTAGCTCTATTTTTGCTTCAACCTCTTTCAAAACGTTTTCATTACTCTTCTTAGCTGGCCATAATAATCATATTGTTCTTTTGTAAAACCTCATTTCTACAGACTCCATTGATTTTCCTGTCTGTTACCCCAATGCCCATGATTCACATCCATATGTTAAGACTGGCTCTACATAAAATTTAAGAACTCTTTTTCTTGTTTCTATTGTCAAAAATGGATTGCATAGTATCTTCCTCATTTTTGGAAAGCTGCTTTTGTCTGAGCCATTCTGCATCTCACCTCTGTTGTACATCTACCATCTGAGGTTATCATTGTTCCCAGATATTTAAATTCATTTATCTGTTTTAATATTGCTCCACTTTTCTTTATTGTGCATTGTTATATGTCTTTTTCTTTGTTGCTACCATTACTTCTGTCTTTTTGCTATTGAGGCTGAGTCCTTATTTTTGCTTTCCTCACTATAATGTCTAACATTTCCTGTAACTCATTTTTACTCTTAGCAATTAAGACTGTATCATCAGCATGTCTTAAATTATTTATATTATGACCTCAAATTGTTGTTCCAGGCATGTCCCTTATGGGTCTTAAAATAATACCACTATACATATTAAATAAATCTGGTGACAGCACACAACCTTGCCTAACGTCCTGTTTTATTTGTTGAAATATTCCCAACTGATTACCAGTTCTTATGGCCGCTGTTTGTTGCCAGTACATGTTCATTATCATCACCATCATTTAGGACTCATGATTTCCATATCATTAACAGTGGGCGTTTTTACGATGGTGGCTTGTTACAACTCCAATCAACCGTTCATATCCAGCATGAATGATAAAACGTCCTCCATAGACGAATAGGCTGAAAGATTATTCATTCATGACTGGTCAGGATCGTTCAGTCTGGGAATTCAGTCGGAAGAAAACGCATTAGAATGATGACCCTCATTGATCCACTACACATCTCTCTTGTACCTCTCTATTGTACCTTAGAGTTTAGTGAGTTCCTCTCGGGCCGAAGACGGCACATAGGGTGAAGGTCAAAGTTCTCTATGATTGACGATTAAGGAAGGAAGGAAGGAAAAAGAAGGAAGGAAGGAAGGAAGGAAGGAAGGAAGGAAGGAAGGAAGGAAGGAAGGAAGGAAGGAAGGAAGGAAGGAAGGAAGGAAGGAAGGAAGGAAGGAAGGGAGGGAGGAAGGAAGGAAGGAAGGAAGGAAGGAAGGAAGGAAGGAAGGAAGGAAGGGGGGGGGTGAACATAGCTTTCTGAAAACTTGTTGTTTTCTTTTTTTTAACCAAATTTTTCTCAAGATTAATCCAGTCTTCCCAAGATTAACCCAGTCTTCCCAAGATTATCCCAATCTTACCAAAATTAACCCAGTCTTCCCAAGATTAACCCAGTCTTCCCAAGATTATCCCAATCTTACCAAGATTAACTCAGTCTTCCCAAGATTAACCCAGTCTTCCCAAGATTATCCCAATCTTACCAAGATTAACTCAGTCTTCCCAAGATTAACCCAGTCTTCCCAAGATTATCCCAATCTTACCAAGATTAACTCAGTCTTCCCAAGATTAACCCAGTCTTCCCTAGATTATCCCAATCTTACCAAGATTAACCCAGTCTTCCCAAGATTATCCCAATCTTACCAAGATTAACTCAGTCTTCCCAAGATTAACCCAGTCTTCCCAAGATTAACCTAATTTTCCCGAAAGTATAATCAGTACTAAGATTAAACCAGATGTCTCAATTTTTCAAATCGAAAAAAATTTGTTTCGTCTCATAATGTCCCTAAATCTCCATTTTTTCGCCATGTTATTAGAATGGAACAGCTGGAGTATATTGTAACAACTGGGAAAATTGAGGGACGAAGAGACAGAGGGAAGCAAAGAGAAAAAGATACCAGATAGCTTAAGTGAATGGCTTAGCAGAAGGTCAACAACGGAATTGGTAATAACTGTCGAGATCGAGTATTGTGGAGAGATATGATCACCTACGCCAGCATACATGGTACTAGATGATGATGAAAGGTTAAACTGTCAAAAAATAGGCATGTGAATTTAAACCAGGGGAACGATTTTGACTTTCAATGGTCAACAATGAGGCAAAGCGCTGTGCTATATTCAAGAGAACGAATCGACTTTTGCGCAGCTCATTTGTTGATAGTGGAAAATATTCTTTTATTGTTTATTTAGAGCCAATTTTGACATCTGGAAGTAAATCATGGACAATTGGACAACGGAAGAGAAACTTTTTGAGACTACAGAAATGTGCTTGTGCAAAATTTAGGAGAATGATGGGAATGCTGTAAATAGTTAAATAAACTGTGTCGCGAAATCGTCTAAAAGATATGATTACCCGAAACAGATTATATGCTAGAGCATATTGTGACAACTGGAAAGATCAAGGGCAGCAGAAGAAGAGAAAATCATAGTGAAAAATTACCAGGCAGAATAAGAAAATGATGTCGAATGAAGTCAACAACAGTACTGATTGACAACCGCGGTAACAGAAAAGTTGTGGAAAAACAAAATAATCTGTTAGATTGTTGGTCGTCTGATTATCTTAAACAAAATAATCTGTTGGAATGTTGGTCGTCTGATTATCTTAAACAAAATAATCTGTTAGAATGTTGGTCGTCTGATTATCTTAAAACAAAATAATCTGTTAGAATGTTGGTCGTCTGATTATCTTAAACAAAATAATCTGTTAGAATGTTGGTCGTCTGATTATCTTAAAACAAAATAATCTGTTAGAATGTTGGTCGTCTGATTATCTTAAACAAAATAATCTGTTAGAATGTTGGTCGTCTGATTATCTTAAAACAAAATAATCTGTTAGAATGTTGGTCGTCTGATTATCTTAAAACAAAATAATCTGTTAGAATGTTGGTCGTCTGATTATCTTAAACAAATAATCTGTTAGAATGTTGGTCGTCTGATTATCTTAAAACAAAATAATCTGTTAGAATGTTGGTCGTCTGATTATCTTAAACAAAATAATCTGTTAGAATGTTGGTCGTCTGATTATCTTAAAACAAAATAATCTGTTAGAATGTTGGTTCTCTGATTATCTTAAAACAAAATAATCTGTTAGAATGTTGGTCCTCTGATTATCTTAAAACAAAATAATCTGTTAGAATGTTGGTCCTCTGATTATCTTAAAACAAAATAATCTGTTAGAATGTTGGTCCTCTGATTATCTTAAAACAAAATAATCTGTTAGAATGTTGGTCCTCTGATTATCTTAAAACAAAATAATCTGTTAGAATGTTGGTCCTCTGATTATCTTAAAACAAAATAATCTGTTAGAATGTTGGTCGTCTCATTATCTTAAAACAAAATAATCTGTTAGAATGTTGGTCCTCTGATTATCTTAAAACAAAATAATCTGTTAGAATGTTGGTCCTCTGATTATCTTAAAACAAAATAATCTTTTAGAATGTTTGTCGTCTCATTATCTTAAAAAAAGAATAATCTGTTAGAATGTTGGTTCTCTGATTATTTTCATCATCGAATAACTGTCCATAAATGCTCAAGTCTTCTCAACAAATCTCGCAATGCGAAGCGATTGAAAAATAAAAAGTATACTGGCCCATAGGTCTTACACGGTTATCTCTATAGCTCTCTTGAATTTAGGCAACATCCCTATTCACTTAAGATCCAGAAGTCACATCAGTGCTGCAGATTCAAGATCTTTTCATCTTGCTCTACTTCTTTGTGAGCGTTAGGGATATACAGTTACAGGATCATACCGTTCATCATTATGACGTAGTACACAAACCGTTTAACAACAATGTGTTGATTGTTCACAACGCCAGATTCACTAAAAAGACCGCAGCCAGGTGCACAAACACTGTACCACCAGCGCAGAATCCTTAAAAGTGAACCTTAGCTGACTTGGATATATCTATCCATATGAAAGAGGTGGAAGTAAACGGCCGCCGAACAAATCTACGGCGGTTATTGAACAACTTTCGAAACCATGACGTAGCACGCACAACGACTTGCCAAAAGAGGGACTCGCATTCACACCACCTGATTCATTGAAAAGAACGCGGCCAGTGTACTAATACCATAGCATCCGAGCAAAATCCTTACAATGAAACCTCCGGTCGACCTTTGGGCACCAATCTACATCAGAGAGCTGACATTAATCGACCTCCGACACTAATGCTGTTACGTTCAATGAACACAAATTTTCTATTTCACCATCTTGGAACCGGAAGTCGAAAATAGACTAGCCCTGTATGTAAGGTGGAGTTTGCGATAGCTCAGTGCTTAGTGAACTGGGCTACTAATGAAAGAGTCTATCGTTTCTAGGTTCACCCAGCCTTAAATTGGTACCCGTATTATTTTCTGGAAAAATAAAGCGACACGGATTTAATAACAAACACATAAAAGTCTGGGAGCCGCGATAGCTCAGTGGTTAATGAACTGGACTATAAAGAACAAGGGGTAGGGTTCGATCCCAACCAACGGCTTCTGGGTTCACCCAGCCTTAAATGGGTACCAGATTTTTTTATGGGAAAGTAAAGCGGCACGGGAGTAATACCGACCACATTACCCCAAAAATCATGTGCTCAAGGTCTGTAAAATTTATGGTCACTAACACCATATTCCCTATACGCCACTTGGCATGACGGGGGCTCTTCCCCCCCCCCCCCTTTTTTTTTTACATAGAAGTCTATAAAAGCCCCGGTAATTAACTCTATATTTCCTTTACAGCACTACGTGACGTGAAGGGGCTCTTTACTTTTGACTTTTTGAGTTATTGAATTATTTGCGGGTCATCATCATTGCACTCCAAAAATGTCCACAGGTGCTCAGATCCCCTCCTCAGCAATTCCCTCAGTGTCCAGCGACTGACGACTCCAGTTCTATGTTGGTTGATAAGTCTTCTTACACGGCCACTAAGTTTCTCATTTCTGGCTGTGCCCACCTTAACTCCCATTTTCATCATCCGAAGAAGTGACGCGGATCTGTGTTTGTCGAAGTCCTGTGCTCTTCCCACATCTCGGAGGACATTGATGATGTCCGCCCGATCCATTAGTTGCCCGTTCAGGACGGGCAAATTTATTTTTGAGTTTACAGTATATAAAGTACTTGATTGTCTTGAGTGTAGATGATAAGAAGGTAGATGGAGCAAATATTGACTTCAAGCAAAATACGGGAATTGGAAACCTACAGCTGACAGATGACGATAATAGACAGATTGATTTTGTGATAAACAGTCACGTGGGGTATTGATTAAAAAAAGGAAGTGGAAAAACTGGGTTGTCTAGAGGTAAGACATCAACCTTTGGACAGAGAGGTCCCTGGTTCGATTCCAACCGTAGGCAAGAAATTTTAAAAAATCGAGCTGGTGGTTTTTTAGGGGTTTCCCCTTCCCTGGTGTCTTGGCAGTGAGATTCGATGGCCTCACTAAAAACGACGAAAAACTGGAGGTCCCGTGTGTGCTCGCGCACGTTAAAGAACCCTTGGCATTTTAAAGTCTCAAAAGAGTAGGCCAAAAATAGCCGCTGTCCGGGCACAATTTTGTAAGCAAATCTACCCATCCCTGGCGAAGACGGATATATCGGGCCGAAAGGTACATAATCGCGACTATGTCGTAAACTAGTGATACAACGCATCAACGCCCACTCAACGGTTGAACGTTAAGAAGAGGATAGATTTTTGTTTATTGTTGACAGGAGTGCTATGACGAGGCATGATCGTCTACCCCAGCTTTCATGGTACATGATGAAGGAGAATGAGGGCAACTATGTCCCCCTACCTATGGATACGCCACTGGTAGAACTCAAACTGAAATAGAAAATACTTGACGAATAGGATAGGCCGAGTTGTGTGGGAATGTCATGTTTAGATAAGTTATAAAAGGAAAAGGAGATGGGGCTGGGGGAGACATCGGAATGTTTGAAAAGATTGTCATTTCAACTTAACGTTAAAGTATAGAAGACCTAAACACGTCGATTTATAGAAAAACTGGAGAGTGAAAGGGTAGAGAGAGACAAACAAGTGTTGATGTTTTGAAACAACTGAAAATGACGAAAAAACTATTGAATACATTTGGAACTCGACAAATGGAATTGTTTGCCAAATAAAGAGACAATAACACTCAGAAAGTGCAGGGAAAGATGCAGGATATATGAGGTAGAGGCAGACAAAAACTGAAATTGACGGACTACATCTAGAGATAGACAACAGAATCTGTGACAGCTTGTGAATCAAGACAAGAGACAGTGAAATGATAATCCATGGTAGCCAGCTTTTGGTTATAAAATTAGTGAAACGATAAAACAAGAGCGAAAGCAAAAATACGAAGCAGACATAGAGAGAAAAGAGGAGAAAATAAATACAACGAGAGAGTAAGCAAAAATGCGAAGCAGACATAGAGAGAAAAAAGGAGAAAATAAATACAACGAGAGAGTAAGGAAAAATGCGAAGCAGACATAGAGAGAAAAAAGGAGAAAATAAATACAACGAGAGAGTAAGGAAAAATGCGAAGCAGACATAGAGAGAAAAAAGGAGAAAATAAATACAACTAGAGAGGAAGCAAAAATACGAAGCAGACATGGAGAGAAATGAGGAGAAGATAAATACAACGAAAGCAAAAGCACTAAGTAGACATAGAGAGAAATGATGGGTAGATGGTGTATCGGGTATAATAAAGTGAATGATGACGTGAGGAAGATAAATTATGTGACAGAAAGAAATATGTTGGAGAAAGAACAAGAGAAAGAATGTCTATCAGAGTGTGTGTGAGACAGATAAAGAGGGAGAGAGCGTGAGGCAGAAAAATTATGTGACAGGAAGAAATATGTTGGAGAAAGAACAAGAGAAAGAGTGTCTATCAGAGTGTGTGAGAGAGAAGGAGAGAAAGAAAAAGAGAGAGAGTGACAGAGAAATTATGCGACAGAGAGAAATATGTTGAAGGAAAAAAAAAACAGAAAGAATGTCTGTCACATTGAGAGAGAAAAGGAGAGAAAGAGTGAGGCGGATAAATTTGTATTATTGTTGTTATTATTGGTATTGATGCTATTATTGGTATTGGTGTTATTATTGGTATTGGTGTTATTATTGGTATTGGTGTTATTATTGGTATTGGTGTTATTATTGGTATTGATGTTATTATTGGTATTGGTGTTATTATTGGTATTGGTGTTATTATTGGTATTGTATTATTGTTATTGGTTCAATTATTTTATTATTGTTTTTGTTATTATCATTATTATTGGCATTATTATTGGCACCGGTATTATTATTATTATTATTATTATTGGTATTATTGTTATTGGAATCATGAACAATCAAAGAGAGAAAATACTGGATAGCTTGGTGTCATGGCATGGAAAACAGTCAACAACAGAACTGATACGATGCACTGTAGATTGAAGATTGTGGAGGGACATGATCACCTACGCCAACCGGTATGGCACATGATGATGATGATTGTTATTGGTATTATTATTGTTGTTGTTATTGTTATTATTATTGGTATTATTATTATTGATATTATTATTGTTGTTGTTATTGTTATTATTATTGGTATTATTATTGGTATTATTAATATTACTGGTATTATTATTATTCTATTTGTATTGCTATTGGTATTATTAGTATTGATATTGTTATTTTTGTTTGTATTATTATTATTGGTATTATTATTTTTATTGGTATTTTTTATTATTGTTATTGGTATTATTATTATTATTATGGTATCGGCATTATTGTTTTTTTGTATTATTATAGTCGTTTCGAATCTCCAGGATTATTGACCCGAAGTTAAAAAGGTAAGCCCGATGTTCTCTTTGATCTATGCTATAGTCCTATAGAGACATGATCACCTTCGCCAGCAGGCATGCTATAGACCCGAAGTTAAACTGATAAGCCCGATGTTCTCTTTGATCTATGCTTTAGTCCTAGAGACATGATCACCTTCGCCAGCAGGCATGCTATAGACCCGAAGTTAAACTGATAAGCCCGATGTTCTCTTTGATCTATGCTTTAGTCCTAGAGACATGAGTAGTATAGCAGGAAGGATCTGGTTAGTATTTAGGTGCTAAATTAACAAAGATATATAGTAGGTGCGCGGCGCACCTAATGTACACGAGAGACAAGGGGAGTTAACCATGACCGCTCGTGTCGGGATGTTGACCTCTAGTCCCGGTGACCCCGGAAGTGACCTGTTTATGTCTGGTATAGGCTGACTTTGGAGCGCTTGGTGTACTTGAGCGATAGTGATAGGTTAGTAGATTATACATGACATCGGGGCGGATCGCGGGTGACCCCTCGGGGATTATCTCGAGTGTTTTCGGACAGCGTGCTATCGGATCGGGGATTAGTTCGATTCGGTGTGACGCTATCGCGCCAGGTAGACGTTAGAAAATATTTATAGCTATGTAGTTGGGTGTCTGCTTAACGTTGTACCATAAATGAAGCATAAGAGTAAAACAGTTAGAGCTCTCTCTCTCTCTCTCTCTCTCTCTCTCTCTCTCTCTCTACTATTCCAGTCTAGATTTCCAGCCATTGAAACACTTACTCATTCTCTCCATTTATCCCTATCATCGCGCCTTCCTTCTCTCTCTCTCTCTCTCTCTCTCTCTCTCTCGCTTTCTCCCCTATCCTCTCTTAGACTTCTAACCTATCACTCCACCCTCCGCCTCTCCCTTTAGCTCCCCCGCCCTCCCTCATATTTTTAGCGTCCCTCCTATTGTAACACTTGATTATTCTCACCATTAATACATAGCATCTCGCCTTCTTTCTCATAGGCTTCTCTCGCTCTCTCTCTCTCTCTCTCTCTCTCTCTCTCTCTCTCGCTCTTCTAACCCCTACTAGACTTCTCTCCTACCATTCCACCTTTCTTCCTCTCTCTCTCTCTCTCTCTCTCTCTCTCTCTCTCTCTCCCTCTCTTTACCTCGCCTAGCGTTCCGTCTTCATTCGTATTTTTACCTTACCACCAGTGTAACACATTAATAACATTGAATATCAATTACAAAAAGACTTGAAATATCTACTTTTTAAAGAACCAATAAGATAAACATATGAAAAACGAAGGAATAATACACTCGACAAGGCTTAACAGACGTACTTTATACACATCACCATTAATACAACTGAAATTCCTTTAATGATAACCTATCACATCGTTATGAGCTAAGAGAAAAACAGAAAAAATTCAACTTACACCGTAAAATATTCCACTACAACACAGACCGCTAGACTGAACAGTACTATGAAAATAAACGTCCGTGAATCAAGCGCTCTTATAACACGAAGTCTCTCATCCGACTAGTTTAAATATAATCTGGTAAATAAAATTTGGACGACACTATTCCACCCTCGACTAACATCTAGGTTAACAAATCAGAGAAGAAGATTTCTATCGGACACCCATCAACGAAATGACTGACCTCTGGATTAACTAATCAGAGAAGAGGATTACTGTTATCGTGATAACTGACCTCATTTTCGTTTTGAAGTGCTGTCGAGTATGATGCATGGGTTACTTTAAATCGATTCGGCCCCTGATACAATCCACCTAGCGGGTCAATGGTGAGGGAAATAATATAAGTGGCGGGTTACTTGAACGCGTTTTGACCCCTGCTGCAATACCAGGAGCTCCATGACAGTTATAAATAGTTGGATACAACAATGTTTGCGATTTGGCGGGACTTTGGATGTAACTATCTGTTCGATGTGTCTAACTAGTATCAGTATGGAAGTAGATTTTTTAGGAATACAACTAGAGTGACAATTGAGCCTGAAGAAACACGTAGAGAATCTCACTAAGAAGGCAACACAAAGACTCCAACTAATGAAAATGTTAGAGAACGAGCAAGGGCATGTTAGAGAACGCTGGAGGCAATGTTAAAGAACGATGGTTCGTTAAGTCCGTGGTTCGTAGGGGTTGTGGTTTATTAAGTTTGTAGTTCGTTAAGTCCGTGTTCGTTAAGTCCATGGTTCGTAGGGGTTGTGGTTCGCGGTTCGTGAGTTGAGGGTTTGTTAAGTTCGTTGTTCGTGAGTTTGTGGGCGGGGGGGGGGAGTTGAGGGTTCGTTAAGTCCGTGGTTCGTGGGGTTGTGGTTCGTGGTTCGTTAGTTGATGGTTCGTTAAGTCCATGGTTCGTGGGGTTGTGGTTCGCGGTTCGTGAGTTGAGGGTTCGTTAAGTCCGTGGTTCGTGGGTTGTGGTTCGTGGTTCGTTAGTTGATGGTTCGTTAAGTCCGTGGTTCGTGGGTTGTGGTTCGTGGTTCGTTAGTTGACGGTTCGTTAAGTCCGTGGTTCGTAGGGGTTGTGGTTCGCGGTTCGTGAGTTGAGGGTTCGTTAAGTCCGTGGTTCGTGGGGTTGTGGTTCGTGGTTCGTTAGTTGATGGTTCGTTAAGTCCATGGTTCGTGGGGTTGTGGTTCGCGGTTCGTGAGTTGAGGGTTCGGTAAGTCCGTGGTTCGTGATTTGTTAAGTTCGTTGTTCGTGAGTTTGTGGTTTATTAAGTTTGTAGTTTGTTAAGTCCGTGTTTCGAGAGGTCATGGGCAAGGGCAGAAACCTAAGAGGCAAGGGCAGAAACCTAGGAGGCAAGGTCAGAAACCTAGGAGCATGGGCAGAAACCTACTGACTAAGGCTTCCAAGGTGTATTTGATTGTCGCCCTATTTTTGTCTGTATAACCTAATATATCACTTTCATTTAATCTATCGATAAACGTTTCAAAGTCATTTCTGTTGTTAACTAACAAGGGTTTGTCTAATCCTGTCGCGTTATTTGAGCTTGGGTGTGAAAGTAACGCAGCCAATAGAACTGACCGCTGAGGCAATACCGGATGTGTTACTAAAAAGATTTTGACGTATGATGGCAATTTTATGAGTTTACCCCCTGATCATTTTTTAGGGATACGCCCATGAAATCGGTAAAAATCGTAAATTTTCACTCTAGGCATACCCCAAACTCTATTTTAGACATCCCCATTGCAAAATTTACATTAAAAACCACTTTTAGGATTTTACCCCCTTATCATTTTTTGAGGGTTACGCCCATGGAATCGATAAAAAGCGTTAATTTAGCACGCAGGCTTACCTAAAACTTTATTTTAGACATCCCCACACCAAACATTTACTTAAAAATCACTTTTGAAATTGTTACCCCCTTACCATTTTTTTAGGGTTACGCCCATGGAATTGATAAAAAATTGAAATATAACCTCAAGGCATACCCCAAACTTTATTTTAGACATCCCCATAACAAAGATTTACATTAAAAACCACTTTTAGGATTTTACCCCCTTACCATTTTTTAGGGTTACGCCACTGAAATCGATAAAAATCGTAAATTTAGCACGTAGACTTACCTAAAACTTTATTTTAGACATCCCCACACCAAAAATTAACTTAAAAATCACTTTTGAAATGTAACCCCCCTTACCATTTTTGAGGGTTACGCCCCTGAAATCAATAAAAATCGTAAATTTAGCACGTAGGCTTACCTAAAACTTTATTTTAGACATCCCCACACCAAAAATTAACTTAAAAATCACTTTTGAAAATGTAACCCCCCTTACCATTTTTTGAGGGTTACGCCCTGAAATCGATAAAAATCGTAAATTTAGCACGTAGGCTTACCTAAAACTTTATTTTAGACATCCCCACACCAAAAATTAACTTAAAAATCAATTTTGAAAATGTAACCCCCCTTACCATTTTTGAGGGTTACGCCCCTGAAATCGATAAAAAATTGAAATATAACCTCAAGGCATACCCCAAACATATTTTTTGACACCCCTACATATCAAATTCCAACAAAAAACAACAAAAACTAGTAGTGGTATAGTGGTTTTTGAGCCGTTCATACTACGCAGATGCACGGTGCAGCACGTGCAATCGATAAAAAAATTGAAATATAACTGCAAGGCATACCCCAAACATAATATTTGACACCCCTACATATCAACTCCATCAAAAAATCAACAAAAACTAGTAGTGGTATAGTGGTTTTTGAGCCGTTTCATACTACGCAGATGCACGGTGCAGCACGTGCAATCGATACAAAAATTGAAATATAACATCAAGGCATACCCCAAAACATAATATTTGACACCCCTACATATCAAATTCCAACAAAAAAAAACAACAACAAACTAGTAGTGGTAAGGGTTTTTGAGCCGTGCATACTACGCAGATGTACGGTGCAGCTCGCGGTGCAGCACGTGCAATCGATAAAAAAAATGAAATATAACCTCAAGGCATACCCCAAACATATTTTTTGACACCCCTACATATCAAATTTCAACAAAAATCAACAAAAAAATAGTAGTAAGGAGAGGTGTTTTTGAGCCGTGCATACTACGCAGATGTATCGTGCTGCACAACGAGATTGTGCTGTACGATACCTGCACGAAATGTTAAATCCTTGCTCTAAACACCCTTCCTTACTACTATTTTTTTGTTGTTTTTTTGTTGAAATTTGATATGTAGGGGTGTCAAAAAATATGTTTGGGTATGCCTTGAGGTTATATTTCATTTTTTTTTATCGATTGCACGTGCTGCACCGCGTGCTGCACCGTACATCTGCGTAGTATGCACGGCTCAAAAACCCTTACCACTACTAGTTTGTTGTTGTTTTTTTTGTTGGAATTTGATATGTAGGGTGTCAAATATTATGTTTGGGTATGCCTTGATGTTATATTTCAATTTTTCAATCGATTGCACGTGCTGCACCGTGCATCTGCGTAGTATGAACGGCTCAAAAACCACTATACCACTACTAGTTTTTGTTGATTTTTTGATGGAGTTTGATATGTAGGGGTGTCAAATATTATGTTTGGGGTATGCCTTGCAGTTATATTTCATGTGTGTTACTAAAAAGATTTTGACGTATGATGGCAATTTTATGAGTTTACCCCCTGATCATTTTTTAGGGATACGCCCATGAAATCGGTAAAAATCGTAAATTTTCACTCTAGGCATACCCCAAACTCTATTTTAGACATCCCCATTGCAAAAATTTACATTAAAAACCACTTTTAGGATTTTACCCCCTTATCATTTTTTGAGGGTTACGCCCATGGAATCGATAAAAAGCGTTAATTTAGCACGCAGGCTTACCTAAAACTTTATTTTAGACATCCCCACACCAAAAATTTACTTAAAATCACTTTTGAAATTGTTACCCCCTTACCATTTTTTTAGGGTTACGCCCATGGAATTGATAAAAAATTGAAATATAACCTCAAGGCATACCCCAAACTTTATTTTAGACATCCCCATAACAAAGATTTACATTAAAACCACTTTTAGGATTTTACCCCCTTACCATTTTTTAGGGTTACGCCACTGAAATCGATAAAAATCGTAAATTTAGCACGTAGACTTACCTAAAACTTTATTTTAGACATCCCCACACCAAAAAATTAACTTAAAAATCACTTTTGAAAATGTAACCCCTCTTACCATTTTTGAGGGTTACGCCCCTGAAATCAATAAAAATCGTAAATTTAGCACGTAGGCTTACCTAAAACTTTATTTTAGACATCCCCACACCAAAAATTAACTTAAAAATCACTTTTGAAAATGTAACCCCCCTTACCATTTTTTGAGGGTTACGCCCCTGAAATCGATAAAAATCGTAAATTTAGCACGTAGGCTTACCTAAAACTTTATTTTAGACATCCCCACACCAAAAATTAACTTAAAATTCAGTTTTGAAAATGTAACCCCCTTACCATTTTTGAGGGTTACGCCCCTGAAATCGATAAAAAATTGAAATATAACCTCAAGGCATACCCCAAACATATTTTTTGACACCCCTACATATCAAATTCCAACAAAAAAACAACAAAAACTAGTAGTGGTATAGTGGTTTTTGAGCCGTTCATACTACGCAGATGCACGGTGCAGCACGTGCAATCGATAAAAAAATTGAAATATAACTGCAAGGCATACCCCAAACATAATATTTGACACCCCTACATATCAAACTCCATCAAAAAATCAACAAAAACTAGTAGTGGTATAGTGGTTTTTGAGCCGTTCATACTACGCAGATGCACGGTGCAGCACGTGCAATCGATTGAAAAATTGAAATATAACATCAAGGCATACCCCAAACATAATATTTGACACCCCTACATATCAAATTCCAACAAAAAAAACAACAACAAACTAGTAGTGGTAAGGGTTTTTGAGCCGTGCATACTACGCAGATGTACGGTGCAGCACGCGGTGCAGCACGTGCAATCGATAAAAAAATGAAATATAACCTCAAGGCATACCCCAAACATATTTTTTGACACCCCTACATATCAAATTTCAACAAAAAAACAACAAAAAAATAGTAGTAAGGAAGGGTGTTTAGAGCAAGGATTTTAACATTTCGTGCAGGTATCGTACAGCACAATCTCGTTGTGCAGCACGATACATCTGCGTAGTATGCACGGCTCAAAAACACCTCTCCTTACTACTATTTTTTTGTTGATTTTTTGTTGAAATTTGATATGTAGGGGTGTCAAAAAATATGTTTGGGGTATGCCTTGAGGTTATATTTCATTTTTTTTATCGATTGCACGTGCTGCACCGCGTGCTGCACCGTACATCTGCGTAGTATGCACGGCTCAAAAACCCTTACCACTACTAGTTTGTTGTTGTTTTTTTTTTTTTTGGAATTTGATATGTAGGGGTGTCAAATATTATGTTTGGGGTATGCCTTGATGTTATATTTCAATTTTTTTATCGATTGCACGTGCTGCACCGTGCATCTGCGTAGTATGAACGGCTCAAAAACCACTATACCACTACTAGTTTTTGTTGATTTTTTGATGGAGTTTGATATGTAGGGGTGTCAAATATTATGTTTGGGGTATGCCTTGCAGTTATATTTCGATTTTTTTATCGATTGCACGTGCTGCACCGTGCATCTGCGTAGTATGAACGGCTCAAAAACCACTATACCACTACTAGTTTTTGTTGTTTTTTTGTTGGAATTTGATATGTAGGGGTGTCAAAAAATATGTTTGGGGTATGCCTTGAGGTTATATTTCAATTTTTTATCGATTTCAGGGGCGTAACCCTCAAAAATGGTAAGGGGGGGTTACATTTTCAAAATTGATTTTTAAGTTAATTTTTGGTGTGGGATGTCTAAAATAAAGTTTTAGGTAAGCCTACGTGCTAAATTTACGATTTTTATCGATTTCAGGGGCGTAACCCTCAAAAAATGGTAAGGGGGGGTTACATTTTCAAAAGTGATTTTTAAGTTAATTTTTGGTGTGTGGATGTCTAAAATAAAGTTTTAGGTAAGCCTACGTGCTAAATTTACGATTTTTATTGATTTCAGGGGCGTAACCCTCAAAAATGGTAAGGGGGGTTACATTTTCAAAAGTGATTTTTAAGTTAATTTTTTGGTGTGGGGATGTCTAAAATAAAGTTTTAGGTAAGTCTACGTGCTAAATTTACGATTTTTATCGATTTCAGTGGCGTAACCCTAAAAAATGGTAAGGGGGTAAAATCCTAAAAGTGGTTTTTAATGTAAATCTTTGTTATGGGGATGTCTAAAATAAAGTTTGGGGTATGCCTTGAGGTTATATTTCAATTTTTTATCAATTCCATGGGCGTAACCCTAAAAAAATGGTAAGGGGGTAACAATTTCAAAAGTGATTTTTAAGTAAATGTTTGGTGTGGGGATGTCTAAAATAAAGTTTTAGGTAAGCCTGCGTGCTAAATTAACGCTTTTTATCGATTCCATGGGCGTAACCCTCAAAAAATGATAAGGGGGTAAAATCCTAAAAGTGGTTTTTAATGTAAATTTTTGCAATGGGGATGTCTAAAATAGAGTTTGGGGTATGCCTAGAGTGAAAATTTACGATTTTTACCGATTTCATGGGCGTATCCCTAAAAATGATCAGGGGGTAAACTCATAAAATTGCCATCATACGTCAAAATCTTTTTAGTAACACATCCGGTATTGCCTCAGCGGTCAGTTCTATTTGGCTGCGTTACTTTCACACCCAAGCTCAAATAACGCGACAGGATTAGACAAACCCTTGTTAGTTAACAACAGAAATGACTTTGAAACGTTTATCGATAGATTAAATGAAAGTGATATATTAGGTTATACAGACAAAAATAGGGCGACAATCAAATACACCTTGGAAGCCTTAGTCAGTAGGTTTCTGCCCATGCCTCCTAGGTTTCTGACCTTGCCTCCTAGGTTTCTGCCCTTGCCTCTTAGGTTTCTGCCCTTGCCCATGACCTCTCGAACCACGGACTTAACAAACTACAAACTTAATAAACCACAAACTCACGAACAACGAACTTAACAAATCACGAACCACGGACTTACCGAACCCTCAACTCACGAACCGCGAACCACAACCCCACGAACCATGGACTTAACGAACCATCAACTAACGAACCACGAACCACAACCCCACGAACCACGGACTTAACGAACCCTCAACTCACGAACCGCGAACCACAACCCCTACGAACCACGGACTTAACGAACCGTCAACTAACGAACCACGAACCACAACCCACGAACCACGGACTTAACGAACCATCAACTAACGAACCACGAACCACAACCCCACGAACCACGGACTTAACGAACCCTCAACTCACGAACCGCGAACCACAACCCCACGAACCATGGACTTAACGAACCATCAACTAACGAACCACGAACCACAACCCCACGAACCACGGACTTAACGAACCCTCAACTCCCCCCCCCCGCCCACAAACTCACGAACAACGAACTTAACAAACCCTCAACTCACGAACCGCGAACCACAACCCCTACGAACCATGGACTTAACGAACCACGGACTTAACGAACTACAAACTTAATAAACCACAACCCCTACGAACCACGGACTTAACGAACCATCGTTCTTTAACATTGCCTCCAGCGTTCTCTAACATGCCCTTGCTCGTTCTCTAACATTTTCATTAGTTGGAGTCTTTGTGTTGCCTTCTTAGTGAGATTCTCTACGTGTTTCTTCAGGCTCAATTGTCACTCTAGTTGTATTCCTAAAAAATCTACTTCCATACTGATACTAGTTAGACACATCGAACAGATAGTTACATCCAAAGTCCCGCCAAATCGCAAACATTGTTGTATCCAACTATTTATAACTGTCATGGAGCTCCTGGTATTGCAGCAGGGGTCAAAACGCGTTCAAGTAACCCGCCACTTGTATTATTTCCCTCACCATTGACCCGCTAGGTGGATTGTATCAGGGGCCGAATCGATTTAAAGTAACCCATGCATCATACTCGACAGCACTTCAAAACGAAAATGAGGTCAGTTATCACGATAACAGTAATCCTCTTCTCTGATTAGTTAATCCAGAGGTCAGTCATTTCGTTGATGGGTGTCCGATAGAAATCTTCTTCTCTGATTTGTTAACCTAGATGTTAGTCGAGGGTGGAATAGTGTCGTCCAAATTTTATTTACCAGATTATATTTAAACTAGTCGGATGAGAGACTTCGTGTTATAAGAGCGCTTGATTCACGGACGTTTATTTTCATAGTACTGTTCAGTCTAGCGGTCTGTGTTGTAGTGGAATATTTTACGGTGTAAGTTGAATTTTTTTCTGTTTTTCTCTTAGCTCATAACGATGTGATAGGTTATCATTAAAGGAATTTCAGTTGTATTAATGGTGATGTGTATAAAGTACGTCTGTTAAGCCTTGTCGAGTGTATTATTCCTTCGTTTTTCATATGTTTATCTTATTGGTTCTTTAAAAAGTGGATATTTCAAGTCTTTTTGTAATTGATATTCAATGTTATTAATGTGTTACACTGGTGGTAAGGTAAAAATACGAATGAAGACGGAACGCTAGGCGAGGTAAAGAGAGGGAGAGAGAGAGAGAGAGAGAGAGAGAGAGAGAGGAAGAAAGGTGGAATGGTAGGAGAGAAGTCTAGTAGGGGTTAGAAGAGCGAGAGAGAGAGAGAGAGAGAGAGAGAGAGAGAGAGAGCGAGAGAAGCCTATGAGAAAGAAGGCGAGATGCTATGTATTAATGGTGAGAATAATCAAGTGTTAAAATAGGAGGGACGCTAAAAATATGAGGAAGGGCGGGGGAGCTAAAGGGAGAGGCGGAGGGTGGAGTGATAGGTTAGAAGTCTAAGAGAGGATAGGGGAGAAAGCGAGAGAGAGAGAGAGAGAGAGAGAGAAGGAAGGCGCGATGATAGGGATAAATGGAGAGAATGAGTAAGTGTTTCAATGGCTGGAAATCTAGACTGGAATAGTAGAGAGAGAGAGAGAGAGAGAGAGAGAGAGCTCTAACTGTTTTACTCTTATGCTTCATTTATGGTACAACGTTAAGCAGACACCCAACTACATAGCTATAAATATTTTCTAACGTCTACCTGGCGCGATAGCGTCACACCGAATCGAACTAATCCCCGATCCGATAGCACGCTGTCCGAAAACACTCGAGATAATCCCCGAGGGGTCACCCGCGATCCGCCCCGATGTCATGTATAATCTACTAACCTATCACTATCGCTCAAGTACACCAAGCGCTCCAAAGTCAGCCTATACCAGACATAAACAGGTCACTTCCGGGGTCACCGGGACTAGAGGTCAACATCCCGACACGAGCGGTCATGGTTAACTCCCCTTGTCTCTCGTGTACATTAGGTGCGCCGCGCACCTACTATATATCTTTGTTAATTTAGCACCTAAATACTAACCAGATCCTTCCTGCTATACTACTGACATGATCACCTTCGCCAGCAGGCATGCTATAGACCCGAAGTATAGACCCTACTGATATTCCCGATGTTCTCTTTGATCTATGCTTTAGTCCTAGAGACATGATCACCTTCGCCAGCAGGCATGCTATAGACCCGAAGTATAGACCCTACTGATATTCCCGATGTTCTCTTTGATCTATGCTATAGTCCTATAGAGACATGATCACCTTCGCCAGCAGGCATGCTATAGACCCGAAGTATAGACCCTACTGATATTCCCGATGTTCTCTTTGATCTATGCTATAGTCCTAGAGACATGATCACCTACGCCAGCAGGCATGCTATAGACCCGAAGTTAAACTGATATTCCCGATGTTCTCTTTCATCTATGCTTTAGTCCTACCTGAGTGAATAATCGTCAGTATTCACAGCTGTTTGTCATTAATACTTTAGTTGATTTGCTCAATTGTGTATTTCCAGAGAGAAAGAATACACATACTTGTTATATTATACATGTGTAGTGACATGTCATAATTTGTTTCTAGAAGAAAGCGTAGGAGAATCCGGGCATGTGCTGAGAATGAATGAAGAAAGACGTCACCATTAGACATCTGTCATTATTAACATGTGGATGTGAATCATGGACAATAGGATAACATACAAGAAAATCACTGGAGTCCGTAGAATTGAAGTTTTACAGAAGAATTTTGAGACTACAATGGACAGCTAAGAAGAATAATGAAAACGCATATCCCCAAGAGTTGTTCAACTGGTAGCAATGCCACCAAGGGATCACCCAAGCTGGACAAGTGAAAGGCATGGGACAAGGGAAGCGGGACACAAAAATGTTCAAATCAGATGCACTGGGCTACATGCCTTGCACAATAGTGAAAAGTAACTCTTGACTATGAAGAAGATAATATATTCTACGTGCATTCAAAAGTTACAAATTGTATCTAACTAGGCAGAATAATACCCAGAGATGGAGACATAACATCAGAAATCATGAGTTACGTCGAACTAGCATCAAATACGTAGGGAGGTCAAAAAGTAATGCACACCCATTTTTTTCTCGGAAACTATTCGGGCAAAATGTGTGAAATTTTCACAGATTGTAGCTGAACATCCCCTTTACACTACCTATTTTTCAACATAATCTCCGTCCAAGCGTATTACCTTACGCCAACGCGAAACTAGGTCATGAATGCCTCGTTTGTACCAAGTTTTGTCCTGCTGGCGTAGCCATTTTTTAACTGCACGGATCACATCCTCATCATTGTCAAAGTGTGTCCCACGCAGGAATTTTTTGAGTGGTCCAAACAGATGGAAATCTGAGGGAGCCAGATCAGGGCTGTAAGGAGGATGGGGCAGTACAGTCCAACCAAATTTGTTGATTGCTTCCCGTGTTACCAGACTTGTGTGAGGGCGTGCATTGTCATGTTGAAGCAACAAATCTACAGATGGCTTATTAGGCCGAACTCTGTGGAACCGATTTTTGAGTTTTGTCAGTGTATTGATGTAAGCTGTCGAGTTGATTGTCTCACCTCTTGTCATTACATCAACAAGAATCACACCATCAATGTCCCAGAAGACAGTGATCATCACCTTTCCGGCTGATGGAGATGTTTTGAATTTTTTTCTTTTTGGTGACTGCGGATGATGCGATTCCATTGACTGCATTTTTGTTTCAGGCTCATAACAATGTGCCTACGTTTCGTCACCGGTAACAATTTTTGACAAAAACATTTCTCCTTCAACACCGAAACGCTCCAACAATTCAGAACAGAATGTTTTCCTTTGAACTCTGTGATCATTTGTTAGGCACCGAGGAACCCATCGAGCGCAAATCTTTGAATATCCGAGAGTTTTAAAAATTGCGATTGCACTTCCCTTGCTGACTGTAAGCTGCAATGCCAATTGCTGACTAGTGATACGCCTATCCTTACGAATAATGGCGTCAGCCCGGTTTAACATGTCTGTGCTGGTAGCCGAGGCAACACGTCCAGAACGCGGTAAATCATGCAGCTCCACTCGTACACTTTCTGCAGCTTTAATTCTCTGAACCCAGCGACTAACTGTGCTCCTATCGACTGCAGAACATTTGTACACTGCACACAGTCGTTTATGAATGTTTGCCACAGTTTCTTTTTCCGCAACCAGAAATTCTATGACAATTCGCTGTTTGTAACGGACATTGTTGACAAGCTCCATTTTAATGGTTCATAGATTGCGTAATATTTTTCAGAATGCTGTGCAATTTGGTACACTAAATTGGAACATGTCATATTCTAAGTGTGCAAAATTTCATATTCCTATCTTTATTATTAGCCGAGAAAAAAATTGGTGTGCATTACTTTTTGACCTTCCTTCAGTACTTTCAACAAACTGACGAACATCTGGAGATCCAAAGTTCTCAGTAAACTAACAAAACGTAGATTGTTCAACTCCTGTGTGATACCAGTGCTAAACATAGATATTAAAGTTGGAAATCCACGAAGACTTTGGATAGGGAATTAAATAACATTGAGAAAAAATGTCTACGCAGGATATGAAACATAGGCTGGAGTGAATACATTTCAAACGGACGGATGAGAAGCAAAAATAAACATACTTTTTTGCAAGAAGAAAGCGTGGGAGATACATCGGTCATGTGCTGAGAATGAATGAAGAAAGATTTACCATCAGGCATTCATGTGGAAACCACCTGGTTAAAGAAAACAGAGACCAAGAGAATCGCTATGCAGAACAATTATTAGGCAAGGCTCAACCATGGGACTGGTGGTGGTTGGTTGCGTTCGCCCGATGACTAGAGTATTCTAGAGTATTCATAGACTGCAGACTTCCTCTTCGTCATTCGTCCTGAAAAGGACATTAAGTGGACGTGTCTGCGTTGTGTTGTAGTTTGCAGTGTAACACTGTGATATTTGCGCCTTTCGGCCCAACACATCCGACTTCAGCATGACGTTTTTGAGTACCGGGTTGTCTTCCCTCTTCGATCCCTGCTCACTTGGCCAGACTAGACAGGTTAGTCTGTTACTGGAGGCACCACGGAGAGGTGGAGCAGGGTCTGGATGGTTTTGGTTCACCGATCCTGGCGCAAGCCATCAGCTGTGGGTCGCTGACAGCTTCCAGCTCTGGTGCTGGAGGAGCGCCTTCGCCTCCAACCATGGGACTAAGAAAGAACGAAAACCTGCAAGAGCTAGCAGCAAATCGTCAATCGTGAAGAACTGTAACTTCCGCCCTATTTCGGCCCGAAAGGAAATTATGAATGGATATTTGTTTATCCAGACTTCAGATCGAGACTTCAGAACACATTCTTCAATCATGTAGCAACTATGCAACAACTTCAAACGTCAAACCTGGCCCAACGACACACAGACATGCAACGTCAATTGGGGAGACAATATGAAGACCTGGAGAGGACTGTGAACTCGTTCTGCCGGCAGAGAAACGGACAGGCCATAAGGTTCTTGGATGTGGAGACAGGTTGGCAGACAGAAAGCTGAAAGATAAGATAAGATAAGATAAGATAAGATAAGATAAGATAAGATAAGATAAGATAAGATAAGATAAGATAAGATAAGATAAGATAAGATAAGATAAGATAAGATAAGACAGAGTGACGGGTGGGTGGGTAGTTAGTTAGTTAGTTAGTTAGTTAGTTAGTTAGTTAGTTAGTTAGTTAGTTAGTTAGTTAGTTAGTTAGTTAGTTAGTTAGTTAGTTAGTTAGTTAGTTAGTTAGTTAGTTAGTTAGTTAGTTAGGTATGTAGGTGTGTAGGTAGGTATACGGGACGACCAATCGACAGACAGACAGATGGATGGATGGGCGGATTGATGGGTGGGTTGGTTAGTAAGTGGATGGATGGATGGATGGATGGATGGATATTTTTGTTTCATTTTCAGCTGATTCAGAACATCTATTTTCCTATTTTCCCCTTTCACTTAATTAACCTCCATTCTTTTAGATTCACATTTCTAAAACTTCAATTCAAACAGTATGACGCCGTGAACATTCATTCTGTGGCCATGTGTGCTTGTCAAACGTTGGTAGAATCAGCCACAAGAGAAGCTTTTCCACAAAAACAAAACCTCAAAAACAAAAAAATACACAATAGCCTCCACTAGACCGTCTGACAAGACGAAAAAGGCCATACAATACACCGTAAATGTTTGTTTCTTGGAAGTCCGCGCCATTGTTAAAAGAGAAATGTTTTTTTCTTAAATGTTTTGCGATGGACAGTACCTGTACTAGATGTTGTACATACTTGGGGTTCCTTTCTGCATTCAGACCCGTGTTTACTATACTCCGAAGACTTCAAGAAATTCAGCCCGGTAGTAATTGAAAATACCGTGTACATCACCAGTTAAACGACGATGCTGAATAATTCATCTTAGTATCCACAGAAGGAGTTTGCAGACTGGATACTGGTTTAGCCTACTGATCTTTCGCCCGGTGGTCGGGGGAACTGTCGAGTTTCTCACTGCAGGAGCGTGAGCTAGCGATGGCCTAACTTGACCACTGTAAACTTTCTACTTTCATAAAGTTTAAGTTTCAAATAACAATTAATTCTCACTTCTTCACAATTGCTCTTCTAATTTTTTTTTTTTAATTTAAAGACAGTTTACTCTAAATAAACATATTAGTTTTCTATTTTTGTAGCTGAATCTAGTCGTCACTTTTTTTTATTTCACTATCTTCACTTCTTCTTTTTCTTCCTTTTTAGCTCCCAATGGAGCATAGGTCTTCAACAAACACTTTCCAAATCGTTCTGTTTTTTGCCATTCTTTTAAGATCATTCCATATCTTCCCCATCATCTTCATCTCTACTTCTATCTGTCTTCTCCAAGAATTCCTTGGTCTTCCTCTTTGTCTTTTCCCCTGGGGATTCCAAAAAGGGCCTGTTGTGTAATACTCTCAGTTGGCTTCCGTAGTGTGTGTCCTATCCAGCGCCATCGTCTTCGCTGTATCTCTTTATCCACTTGTGTTTGACTGGTACATTTCAATAATTCTATGTTAGTGATTTTGCCCTGTCATTTCCATCCTTTTATTATGTGTAAGCATCCATTAATGAAAGTCTGTATCTTCGAGATTGTCAATTTTGTTGTTCTCCATGTTTCACAGCCAAACAATATGACCGCCTTAACATTTGAGTTGAACATTTTTATTTTTGTATTTAACCTAATTTCTTTGGATTTCCAAATGTTTCCCAGTGCAATGAAAGCTCCTCTTGCTTTTGATATCCTTATTTTTTCTGTTCCTCCCTCTTTATCTATATTACTGGCCAGATATATCTAAGATTGTACATCTAATAGAGGTATTTCTCCTAGTTTTATTTGGTTATTGCCAACTGTATTAATTTTCATAATGTTGGTCTTTCTATCTTCACTACTTCCCTCTTTATTTACCTAAAACACTGAGCATTCCATAACAAAACGACATTTTTAATTACGTAAATATATGGAACATATTTTTCAAAAACGACATTTCTAATATTGTACATATGAAACATATTTTTTCCAAAAAGACATTTCTAAAATCGCACATGTTAGATATTTTTTTTAAACAGGACATTTCTAATAACGTATATATGAAACATTTTTCCATGTGTACGACATTTCGAATATCGTACGTATGAGACATATTTTCCCAAAACGACATTTCTAATATCGTACATATTAAAAAAATGTTACCCAAAACGACATTTCTAATATCGTACATATAAAAAACTGTTACCCAAAACGACATTTCTAATATCGTACATATAAAACACATTTTTTTTTTCAAAACGACATTTCTACTGTCGTTAATATGAAAAAATATCTTTCCAAAAAGACATTTCTAATATTGTACATATTCATCCCGAAACGACATTTCTATTGTCGTACATATGAAACATTTTTTCCCAAAGACGACATTTTCAAAACCGTACACATAAATCATTTTTTTTTCCAAAACACGACATTGCTAAAATATGACATATGAAACATATTTTATGAAACGACATTTTTAATGTTATATATGAAACATTTTTCCCAAAACGACATTTCTAATATCGTACATATAAAACATATTTTTTCCCCCCAAATCGACATTTATAGTATCCAAATTCCAAAAGGACAGATTATTATCAATTACCATTCCTGTTACCGTGGTCGAGTTTATTCACAAATTGTATCATTCTCGTGATAGACAGACAGATGGACGGTTAGGACAGACAGACAGACAGACGGATATGACAGTACGGACAGGATAGACAGACAGGCAGATGAATGGCTGGATGGATGGATGGATGGATGGATGGATGGATGGATGGATGGATGGATGGATGGGTGGGTGGGTGGGTGGGTGATGGATGGGCGGGTGGGTGATGGATGGGCGGATAATAATATTTTTTTCATTTTCAGCTGATTCGGAACATCAATTTTCCCCTTTCACTTAATTCACCTCCATTCTTTTAGATTCACATTTCTAAAACTTCAATTCAAACAGTAGGACGCCGTGAACGTTCATTCTGTGGCCATGTGTGCTTGTCAAACGTTGGTAGAATCAGCCACGAGAGAAGCTTTTCCACAAAAACAAATCCTCAAAAACAAAAAAATACACAATAGCCTCCACTAGACCGTCTGACAAGACGAAAAAAGCCATACAATACACCGTAAATGTTTGTTTCTTGGAAGTCCGCGCCATTGTTAAAAGAGAAATGCTTTTTTCTCAAATCTTTCGCGCTGGACAGTACCTGTACTAGATGTTGTACATACTTGGGGTTCCTTTCTGCATTCAGACCCGTGTTTACTATACTCCGAAGACTTCAAGAAATTCAGCCCGGTAGTATTGAAAATACCGTGTACATCACCAGTTAAACGACGATGCTGAATAATTCATCTTAGTATCCACAGAAGGAGTTTGCAGACTGGATACTGGTTTAGCCTACTGATCTTTCGCCCGGTGGTCGGGGGAACTGTCGAGTTTCTCATTGCAGGAGCGTGAGCTAGCGATGGCCTAACTTGACCACTGTAAACTTTCTACTTTCATAAAGTTCTAGTTTCAAATAACAATTAATTCTCATTTCTTCACAATTGCTCTTCTAATTTTTTTTTTAATTTAAAGACAGTTTACTCTAAATAAACATGTTAGTTTTCTGTTTTTGTAGCTGAATCTAGTCGTCACTTTTTTTTATTTCACTATCTTCACTTCTTCTTCTTCTACCTTTTTAGCTCCCAATGGAGCATAGGTCTTCAACAAACACTTTCCAAATCGTTCTGTTTTTTGCCATTCTTTTAAGATCATTCCATATCTTCCCCATCATCTTCATCTCTACTTCTATCTGTCTTCTCCAAGAATTCCTTGGTCTTCCTCTTTGTCTTTTCCCCTGGGGATTCCAAAAAGGGTCTGTTGTGTAATACTCTCAGTTTGCTTCCGTAGTGTGTGTCCTGTCCAGCGCCATCGTCTTCGCTGTATCTCTTTATCCACTTGTGTTTGACTGGTACATTTCAATAATTCTATGTTAGTGATTTTGCCCTGTCATTTCCATCCTTTTATTATGTGTAAGCATCCATTAATGAAAGTCTGTATCTTCGAGATTGTCAATTTTGTTGTTCTCCATGTTTCACAGCCAAACAATATGACCGCCTTAACATTTGAGTTGAACATTTTTATTTTTGTATTTAACCTAATTTCTTTGGATTTCCATATGTTTCCCAGTGCAATGAAAGCTCCTCTTGCTTTTGATATCCTTATTTTTTCTGTTCCTCCCTCTTTATCTATATTACTGGCCAGATATATTTAAGATTGTACATCTAATAGAGGTATTTCTCCTAGTTTTATTTGGTTATTGCCAGCTGTATTAATTCTCATAATGTTGGTCTTTCTATGTTAACTACTTCCCTCTTTATTCACCTAAAACACTGAGCATTCCATAACAAAACGACATTTTTAATTACGTAAATATATGGAACATATTTTTCAAAAACGACATTTCTAATATTGTACATATGAAACATATTTTTTCCAAAAAGACATTTCTAAAATCGTACATGTTAAACATTTGTTAAAAACACGACATTTATAATATCGTATATATGAAATATATTTTTTCACAAAACATTTCTAATATCGTACATATGAAACATATTTTTTCTTGTGTACGACATTTCGAATATTGTACATATGAAACATAGTTTCCCAAAACGACATTTCTAATATCGTACATATAATTTTTTTTACACATAACGACATTTCTAATATCGTACATATAAATCACATTTTTTTCCAAAACGACATTTCTATTGTCGTTAATATACATATCTTTCCAAAAAGACATTTCTAATATTGTACATATTCATCCCGAAACGACATTTCTATTGTCGTACATATGAAACATTTTTCCCAAACACGACATTTTTAAATCCGTACACAAAGCATTTTTTTCAAAACACGACATTGCTAAACTAGGACATATGAAACATATTTTTATGAAATGACTTTTTAAATATTATATTGATAAATTTTCCCTAAAACGACATTTCTAATACGTACATATGAAACATATTTTCCCCAGAAACGACATTTCTAATATCGTACATATGAAACATATTTTTCCCCAAAACGACATTTCTAATATTGTACATATAAAACATATTTTTCCCCAAAACGACATTTCTAATATCGTACATATAAAACATATTTTTCCCCAAAACGACATTTCTAATATTGTACATATAAAACATATTTTCCCCAAAACGACATTTCTAATATCGTACATATAAAACATATTTTTCCCCAAAACGACATTTCTAATATTGTACATATAAAACATATTTTTCCCCAAAATGACATTTCTAATATCGTACATATGAAACATATTTTTCCCCAAAACGACATTTCTAATATCTTACATATGAAACATATTTTTTTCCAAAACACGATATTTATAATATTGTAAATATGAAACATTTGATTCCCAAAATGACGTATCTAATATCATACATATGAAACGCATTTTTCGGAAAACGACATTTTATTATCTCGTACATATGAAACATGTATTTATTAAAATGACATTTCTAATATCATACATATGAAATAAATTTTTCCCAAAACGACATTTTCAAAATCGTACACATGAAAAATATTTTTTTCCCAAACACATTTCTAAACTCGGACATATGATGCACATTTTACCAAACGACATTTCTAATATTATATGTGAAACATATTTTTATCAAACACATTTCCAAAATGGTACACATGAAACATATTTCTCCCAAACACCACTTTTCTAAAATTTGGACATTGAAGCATATTGTCTCGAAACGACATTTTAAATATTATATATGAAACATTTTTCCCAAAACGACATTTCTAATATCGTACATATAAAACATATTTTCCCCCAAATCGAAAACACGACATTTTCAAAATCGTACACATAAAACATTTTTTTTTCAAAAACACATTTCGAAAATAGGACATATGAAACATATTTTCATGAAACGACATTTTTATTGTTATATATGAAACATTGTTTCCAAAACGACATTTCTAATATCGTCCATATGAAACAATTTTTTTCCCCAAAATGATATTTCTAATATCGCACATATAAAACATATTTTTCCTAAAACGACCTTTCTAATATTGCACATATGTGACATATTTTTTGCCAAAACGACATTTCTAATATCGTACATATGAAACACATTGCCTCAAACACAACATTTCCAAAACAGCACTCATGAAACATATTTTCCCAGACACGATGTGGTGGAGACGCACCAAGATGGACGCACCAAGATAGGCGCTTGTTTGCGTTTGAACAAAGCCCAACGGCCAAGATCTGAATTTGCAGAATTTCGTTCATTCTCAACGGTGGCCGTTATAGTGTAGCTTTTTCTAGCACGATGCCTGGAGTATAAGCTCGGACCACCATCTTATCGTGCTTTCTCCCTGCATCACAGACTAAACTGACGCTGGCTAAATGAACCAAATTGGTTAATAACCTTGATAATAGCGAATAATAACAACTTCAACACATCTAGGATACAACCAAACTGAAGGTCAGATGATATATCTCACACAGACAGTTCCGACGGTGTATAGGAACAGTCCCATGCAGACACCAGTCACATCACTAGCAACATTTTCAGTGACACCTCTCTCACCACAAACTTTACATTACTTACACCTTAACCACCAGCTGCAAGTTAATTACCACGTCGTGGGCTTACACAGAGATACCATGTTTTAACTACATCTGTCTGTCATGACATCACGATCCTTCACATTTTCATTCCCCCCCCCCCAAAAAACTCTGTTGTCAGCACAAATAACGACAACAGTATCTGTCATTTCAACAACATGTTCACTCAGCCATCATGGTGTTTCAACAACAACAACACCATCATCTTTTTCACATGTGTCACCAACAGCACATCCCAGTGTTTCGACTCGCTCGGTCATTATGGATTCAGCCTTGATTTTGGCCTCATCTGAATATCCAATATTGAAAAGAGCCAGTTCAACAGCTGTTAAACTATCCCAACTTTTCAACACACACACAAAAATTGACATCATTCGTAACGCTGTCGGTGAGTTTATGAGAAATGACGCTGTCAAAAATATCTTGTTGATGATCCCTCATATCACCATATCAATAGTTCCCAGTTTTAAAGAATGACTGAGATAGGTAATTTATAGTGGGAGCAAACAGCCATAATAAATTATAACAAAGAGAACTCGATACCTATTTTATAAAAAGAGGAGGAAAACATTGATGCATCCTATCACCATGCTTGTGCAATCTATCTTCTTCTTCTTCTGTCCTTCCTCATCTACTTTTCAGCGTCGAGGGGAGATATAATTTGCGGTCTTTTGCTCTTCTGTTCGCCTCTGCTGCTGTTATGTTTCCTAGTGCTTCTAATATTCCATCGACCCATCTTTTTCGTGGTCGATCCTTGGGTCTGGTGTTGTCACAACGTGTGTTGAAGGCTCGTTGTGTTGTGTTTTGTTCATTCTGCCTTGTCACGTGACCAAACCATTTTATCTGTTGTTTCCTTATATATTCGATGGCGGGGGCTATTCCTGGCTTTTTTCTCAGCTCTTCATTTCTGATCTTATTTCTCGGACTGTTTCCTGTCATTCGTCTAACACATTTCATCTCTGTAGAGGTTATTTTTTCTTATTGTTCTTGCAATCTATACACGGAAAATCTTTAAAACATCACAGAAATGCCAGGCCGAAACATTAATGGAAAGATAATCATTAACCTAAAATATGCTGATGATACTGTATTACTAGCAGAAAATCCTAAATATCTACAACAATTACTTAATGAATTAAACATGACAAGAAATAAAATATGGATTAGATATGAATATTAAAAAAAGTAAAACTATGACAATAAACAAAGAAAATATTCAAAACCAGCAATTGGATATCAAAATTGAAGGAATAGACCTGGAGACAGTTCAGAACTACAACTACCTTGGACATACTATAACCAGTGATGGAAAATGTACAACTGAAATAAGCAAAAGAATATGAATGGTGAAAAATAAAGTTAATGCCATGAAAAATATACTAACATCAAAGCAAATAAGATCAGGGCTAAAACTAAGAATAGCAAAATGTTATATCTTCTCAACATTCCTATATGGTGCAGAAACAGGAACATTAGACAAGAAAACAGAACAGAAAACTGAAGTCTTTGATATGTGGATATATAGAAGAATATGTAGAATTGGATGGAAAGAGAAAAAAACAAACAATGAAGTCTTAAAACAACTAAAAAATGAAAAGAGAACTGCTAAACACAATTCATACAAGACAAATGCAATTTTTGGGCCATGTTAAAATACACAACAGCTTACTAAAAGTAATCCTGGAGGGGAAAATATAAGGTAAAAGAGGCAGACCACGACTAACATGGGCGAGTAACATCAAAAAATGGATACGTCAGCCTATGACAACCTGCACCATCACAGCAAGAGACAGAGCAGAATGGCGCTCCATAGTAGCCGTTATCAGTGCCAAGAAATATATTGCGCAGAATCATTCTGGATAGACTGAAAGAGGCCAGAGGAAATATATAGATGATCTAGCTAAAGAGACAGAGGAAGCAGCAAATAAAGGGAATATGAAAGAACTGTACAACTGTACACAGAAAATTATGTGGAAAATACAAACAGATCACTGCCTTTATTAGTGATAAGACAGGAAATCTGCTTAGTACTATAAGGGAACACCTGGAGAGATGGAAATAGCACTTTAAAGAACTTTTTGAACAGACGGGCACAAATAACCCTCCAGATATACTACCAGCAGAAGTTATTTTTAAAAATGTTAATGCCACAGGACCAGATGAAATTCCTTCCGAAGCCAACAAAGCAGATATTAACTCCTCTACCATTATGTTACATAATCTATTAGATAAAATTTGGAAGACGGAAAAATGTTATATGATCAACTTCCATTACAAAGGAAGTTTACATGAGTGCACAGATTATATGGGAATTATGCTGCTATCAGTGCCAGGATGAAAAAAAAATATTAAGTAGATTTATTCTGGAGAGACTAAAAGAGGCCATAGAAAAGCATTTGAGAGACGCACACGTAGGTTTTAGGATGAACAGATCATGTGCTGATCACATAACTACTCTACGTATAACAGTTGAACAATGATTACGAATAGGTATTTGATAGTTTAGATAGAGGAATCGTTTGGAAGTTGCTGAGTCACTACGGATTCCCACAAAGTTTATTAACCTGATAGAAATAATGTATTTTAAAAAACAGACTTTTTTCTTTAAAAAAAAAACATTTTAAAAATTATATTTTAATATATATGTTTTGCAAACATTTAGATAGAAAAATATCCGCCCTGTTAAAATATCCATGTTGCAGTTTTTTTCTACGATGCAGTTGGAAGCATCGGTTGCAAATTGTCGTGAGTCTAGCGTTCACGTCGGATCCGTAAAGGGAGTACCGTAGGTTTTTCCTTTTAAAAAAAAAAGTACCCCCGTCACGCCAAGTGGCGTATAGGGAATATGGTGTTAGTGACCATAAATTTTAGGGTAATGTGGTCGGTATTACGCCCGTGCCGCTTCACTTTCCCAGAAAAAAATCCGGTTCCCATTAAAGGCTGGGTGAACCCGGAAGCCGTCAGTTGGGATCGAACCCTACCCCTTGTCCTTTGTAGTCCAGTTCACTAACCACTGAGCTATCGCGGCTCCCAGGTTTTTTTGCTAAGCGAAAAATATAAAAAAAATAATAAACTGTGTATGACGGGTAGTTTGTCAATTACAGCATGGACTTGTTGGGTATTATGTCTATCGCACGTTTGATAGTTTTAGAAGTTGCGGTTTTGTTCGTTTTAATTATTACGTCTCTAAGTATGGCGCTCGTTTTCTTCTCGATTTCTTGAAGAGACACCATTTATCTTGATTTTAACGTTAGCACGACGATGCGTGTAAATTTTTTGCGCGGTGCAACGGTGAAAGAACAGGCTCTATAACTAGAGCCGTGGATGCTGTTCTTCTCGCAAATCTGTGCCTTTCACGGGCAACCTGGATCCACGTTGAACATCTATCCTCTGTAAGATCATCCAAATGATGGACTGTCACCAACTCATCGGCAAACGTCACCTAAAGTAATATGAAATTTTTAAAAGTTAGAGAATCTTAACAATATCCTTAAAAATAAGCGCTGGAGAGAAGAACAGTCATGCACACCTTGCGGTCGTTTTTTTTAAATACTCTGTTCACTAATGTCCATAGCGCTCTTCCCAATTAGCGTATTGCTTTGAGTTATTCTAGTTAGTTGGTTTATATATATATATATATATATATATATATATATATATATATGCACTACACTATATATATATGCACTACACCTATCTTTCGTCTTAAGAACGTTGGGGTGAACTCTCGATCTCGTCGAATAGTGGACACAGGTTGATCTTAGTATTTTTAAACCTATGTAATAGATACATGGGAGGACCATACAAATGGAAGGAAAGAGAGATCGCGGGCGACAAAGAGAGAAAATACTGGATAGCTTGGCGTCATGGTATGGAAAACAGTCAACAACAGAATTGATACGATGCACTGTGGATAGAATATTGTGGAAGGACATGATCGCCTACGCCAACCGGTATGGCACATGATGATGATGATAGATACATCAATGATTGCAGTCAGCCGTGTCTAGCCATGAGACCGCGTGGAATTATTGTTAGTCTCACAGGAGAGGAGTATTGATTGGCTCATTATGTGCCACGGTAGGAGAATATGACTGTTCGTTCATGTCGTCAGCGATAGTAGCTATTATATATGTATATATACCTGATTATGGTCCATATCTATCTTATATATGGTCCTTTTAAGTCCGAAAGGATATAATAAATATTAATTTATTATTATTATAAATATATATGACAAATATATATATATATGAAATAACTAAGGTAGCGCTATTTCCTAATATGATAGTTTCGCTTCCGGAGTGGGCGTGGTCTATAGCCGGACAACATACACTCGCTCCTATTGGTAGTCATTTTGGCGGGAAACACTGATATCCATCACTCATTAACCAATTATTCCCCAACTACCCTCTTCGAAAGCTTAAAACCCACCATACTTCTTCTACGTCCTACACTTATATAACATTGCGCTAGTCTGGCTTGACGCAGTCTCTATATAACTCTTATACCAATAGGGTACTGGACGTTGTAGGGTCATCCCTACACTTTGTCCAGCTAAAAAAGGAAGCTCGTAGCGTGCAAGCTCCTACTACTCTCGCCTGACAGACAGACGGACGAGCAGACGGACTGACTGACAGGACAGGACAGAAGACAAGACAAGACAAGACATTTATTGTAAATGTTTGACTCTCCTGACAGACAGACAGACGGACGAACGTACATCCGGACTGACAGGACAGGACAGGACAGGACAGAAGACAAGACAAGACATTCATTATAAATGTATGACTCTCCTGATAGACAGACAGAGAGACGGACGAACGGACGGACGGACTGACTGACAGGACAGGACAGAAGACAAGACATTTATTATAAATGTGTGACTCTCCTGATAGACAGACAGAGAGACCGACGGGCAGACGGACTGACAGGACAGAAGGGACAGACAGACAGAGAACTGAAAAAATAAGGTCAGATAAGATAAGATCAGAGTCTATGTCTCTGGGTACAGTCCTAGTTTATGTACATAAACTAAAGTGATCTCCACTTAGTTGACGTCCACAAAAAAACTATTATGGTTTGCAAATGCTAAAAATTATCTTTATGTTGGGGGGGGGGGGGGTGTGTGTGTGTGTGTGTGTGTGTGTGTGTGTGTATCTGGGTGGTCTAGAGGTAACACGTCGGCTTCTGGTCAGGAAGGTCCTGGGTTCGACTCCCACCACTGGCGGTGGGAATTTTTCAAAAATTGAACCCATGGTTTCATAAAGGCTTTCTTTACCTGCCCCCTGGTCTCTGGATAGTGATGTCCCATGTCTAGCCCTCCAGGAAAACTGCGAAAAACATGAGGTCCCGTGTGCACTCGCGCACGTTATAGAACTCTTGGCAGTTTAAAGTCGAAAAGAGCAGGCCAAAATAGCCGCTGTCCGGACACACACAAAAATGTTATTCAAATCTATCCATCCATGCCGTGGTCGGATGTGTCGGGCCGGGAGGAGCAGATATCGCTGCGATGTCGTAGACTAGCGACACAACACATTCACGCCCACTAAATGTGTGAACGCTAAGAAGATCTATCTATGTTCATCAGTAAAGCAATTTATTTTATTTTTTGGGTTAGATTTGGAGCTAGGGTTAGGATTTGGGTTAGGATTGGAACTAGGATTAGGATTGGAATTAGGGTTAGGATTTGGGTTAGGATTGGAGCTAGGGTTAAGATTTTTTAGGATTGGAGCTAGGGTTAGGATTGGAGCTAAGGTTAGGATTGGAACTAGGGTTAGGATTGGAACTAGGGTTAGGATTGGAACTAGTGTTAGGATTGGAGCTAGGGTTAGGATTTGGGTTAGGGTTGGAACTAGGGTTAGGATTGGAATTAGGGTTAGGATTGGAACTAGGGTTAGGATTTGGGTTAGGGTTGGAACTAGGGTTAGGATTGGAATTAGGGTTAGGATTGGAACTAGGGTTAGGATTGGAACTTGGGTTAGGATTGGAACTAGGGTTAGGATTGGAACTAGGGTTAGAATTTGGGTTAGCATTGAAACTAGGGTTAGAAAACATATGACTTTCCCTTAGCGTTTTTTTTTTCTCTTTTCTTTTCTCTTTTCTTTACAATTATGGTTTTTCTAATGATAGATTAGAGAACCGCCGAATTAAGTATGTCACTCAAGGGGATGTTGCTCTTTCGAACTGAAATAAATTATGTCCCTAAACTAAGACTTTACCTGACTCTCCACCATGACTGATAATATTTATATTTATTTATTTGCGTTTGCCAGTTTTCACTTCCGGCGAGCATAGGAACTGAATTTTGCGTGTTACTTCGTTTTTCCCTGGCAGCCGTGTGCACAGGGGTCTCTCGCCGCACAGGCAGATAACTCATCTTCGGTGGTACTCCTATTTTCTCCGTCGATGAGTAATTGACGTTTCAAGCTGCTGAGACTAGGGGTGGTTGCCGCAGAGAAAAATCATAAATAAAAATCTCAACTGGTGCAGCTGCGATTTGAACTCACAACCTCTCTGTCGCGAGATCAGCGATCTAGATATAGCGTGTAGCTATAAGACAGAAGTGATTAAAGTGATTGTATGTCATCATCATCAATATGTGCCATACCGGCTGGCGTAGGCGATCATGTTCTTCCACAAACTTCTACCGTGCATCGTATCAGTTCTGTTGTTGACTGTTTTCCATGCCATGACACCAAGCTATCTACGATTTTATATCTTTGTCGTCCGCGATCTCTCTTTCTTTTTATTTTGCCAGTTGTAACCAAGTATTCCAGCTTTCCTCTTCTCATGATGTGCCCGAAAAATGTTGATTGTTTCTTTCTGATGTTTTTTTAGGAGCCTCCTTTTGTGTTGGCCTCTTTGAGAATTTCCTCATTGGTCTGTTTAGCTGTCCAGGGAACTTTCAACATTCTTCTGAGAAATCCCATCTCTGTGGCCTCTAATCGTCTTTGATTGTATGTGTATGAAGCATTAAATTAACTGTTTCATGATTCAGCTAGTTAAAACCATCCAGACCCTGCTCCACCTCTCCGTGGTGCCTCCAGTAACAGACTAACCTGTCTAGTCTAGCCAAGCGAGCAGGGATCGAAGAGGGAAGACAACCCGGTACTCAAAAATTTCGTGCTGAAGTCGGATGTGTTAGGCCGAAAGTCGCAAATATAACAGTTATACTACAAACCACAACACAACGCAGACACGTCAACTTAACGTCCTTTTAAGGACGGATGACGAAGAGGAATTCTACAGTCTACGAATACTCTAGAATACTTTAGTCATCGGACGAACGTAAGCAAGCAACTAGTTATGTTCAAACTATTCCTTCTCACAACAACAGACGCCACAAGTAATAGACAGGATATCACTACAGAACGAGAGTGTAAGACACTTCAGGAAACTGCAAGGAGCTCCCCGCTGTTATCGGAACAGGAAGTAACCGTCAACTTTAACAACATTTTAATGTCAAGTTCGTCGCGATGTCACATCTTAGACAAGATACAAGAAATTAAGTGGATGCGTTATCAGTATGTTTTCCTATAAGAATATTGCAGCAGAGGTCAACAGCACAATATCCCTTCCTCCGCCTCTAATGCTGCTCAGAGTTGTTTGTTTTGATATAAAGGTGACTTTTTAGTTATAATCCTTGAAAATATGCAGGAGACAAGCAATAATAAATGAATATTGTTTTAGAGGGAAACTTCCGAGGCGATAATCAGCGAATCAATTCAGAGGAAGAGCTATGTTTACAGCACTCGGAAAAATGACAAATAATCAACAACAGAAAAAAAAAACAAAGAACAATATATGGACAAAAACAGGATTGAACCCGTACTCCTTGGCACAGCGCCTTGCCACAGAAAGCCAAAAGCTAGGGAACACTGACACTCTGTTCTGAGTACGAGTTCGATTCTGCTTTGGTCCATAATATATTGTTCTTTGTTTTTTTTCTGTTGTTGATTATCTGTCATTTTTTCCGAGTGCTTGAAAATATGCCTCAGTTTTTGTGGATGTAGATACCCTGAGTCTGCTACATTTCCCGTATTCTTTAAGATGGTATTTTATAGAAGTGGTTTCAATTTGTGACACCACAAAAAAAAAGTTTCAAATTTGTAGCTAAAGTCAATATTTGTGTATGAATGATGTTTTAAGTAATGTTCGTTACAAGTAGATTACAGATGTGTGGGTTTGATCGTTTCAGGGGAAAGAATGTTACATTTGTAGCCATACATCATCATCATGATCATCATCATCATCATGTGTCATACCGGTTGGCGTAAGCGATCATGTCCTTCCACAAACTTCTATCTACCGTGCATCGTATCAGTTCTGTTGTTGACTGTTTCCCATGCCATGACACCAAGCTATCCAGTATTTTCTCTCTTTGTCGTCCGCGATCTCTCTTTCCTTTTATTTTGCCAGTTGTAACCAAGTATTCCAACTCTCCTCTTCTCATGATATGCACGAAAGATGTTGATTGTATGTAGCCATACGAGTGTTTAGATTTTAAGAAACAGCTTCCTGCGCATCAAGTTGAATTCTAAAAGAGGAAACATACATTTTTTTTTACATTTCTGGGAAGATACAAATGAGCAAATCAACTAAAGTATCTGTTCTATTCTGCCGTGTTCTGTTCGTGGAATCAATATCACTGCATTCAGGAATTCCCCATATCCGTTCCACTAATGTCATAACTCCCGCCAACGAGCGTAGGCAAATCCTGTTGACAATGTCGACTACTGTTCAGCCCTAATCTCTGTGCACAGGCGACGATTTCAAACGATTTCCATTGAATAGAGAGTGCATAATCCATTGAATAGAGAGTGCATAATCCATTGAATAGAGAGTGCATAATCCATTGAATAGAGAGTGCATAATCCATTGAATAGAGAGTGCATAATCCATTGAATAGAGAGTGCATAATCCATTGAATAGAGAGTGCATAATCCATTGAATAGAGAGTGCATAATCCATTGAATAGAGAGTGCATAATCCATTGAATAGAGAGTGCATAATCCATTGAATAGAGAGTACATAATCCATTGAATAGAGAGTGCATAATCCATTGAATAGAGAGTGCATAATCCATTGAATAGAGAGTGCATAATCCATTGAATAGAGAGTGCATAATCCATTGAATAGAGAGTGCATAATCCATTGAATAGAGAGTGCATAATCCATTGAATAGAGAGTGCATAATCCATTGAATAGAGAGTGCATAATCCATTGAATAGAGAGTGCATAATCCATTGAATAGAGAGTGCATAATCCATTGAATAGAGAGTGCATAATCCATTGAATAGAGAGTGCATAATCCATTGAATAGAGAGTGCATAATCCATTGAATAGAGAGTGCATAATCCATTGAATAGAGAGTGCATAATCCATTGAATAGAGAGTGCATAATCCATTGAATAGAGTGCATAATCCATTGAATAGAGAGTGCATAATCCATTGAATAGAGAGTGCATAATCCATTGAATAGAGAGTACATAATCACTTCCTTACTTCAGTTTCCTCGAAAATAAACATTAAAAAAAAAACAAAGCAACGCAAACGGTTTAAGCGACACCGTTAGTCTCTACAAAAACAGGGCGACAAGCAGCCATTTTGATTTTGCGTTGTCTTGTGGCGTTAGCAAGGTCAAACTTTAGTACGAACCAAATCTCCTGCATGGGCGATTATTTCAAACAACATCACCGAAAGAAGAGTGTCCACAGTCACTTCCAGCTCCAATCCACTCGAATAAATAGGAAAAAAAGACACATTAAAAAATATATATATATTTTAGCGGTGGTACTGTCTAAGGAAGTGTCCGGTTAGCGCAATCGATAGGCGGTTGGCTTACCACGGCAACAGCCGGGGTTCGTACCCTGGCGAGGACACCTGGGTTTTACTAATTCCCTGAAAATTAGTGGGAGCCGCGATAGCTCAGTGGTTAGTGAACTGGACTACTACGGACAAGGGTAGGGTTCGATCCCAACCGACGGCTCGGGTTCACCCAGCCTTAAATGGTACCGGATTTTTTCTGGAAAGTAAAGCAGCACGGGCGTAATACCGACCACATTACCCCAAAATCATGTGCTGAAGGTCTGTAAAATATAGGGTCACTAACACCATATTTCCCTATACGCCACTTGGCGTGACGGGGGGTACTTTACTTCTTTACTTTACTGTCTAAGGAATATGTCAGTGGCCGCCATCTTTCCCGGAAGTCAAGACAAGTAAAGGATCAGTAGGAAACAGCTGCCTTCACCTGTCCCATTTCTTGGTCTGACGGGAGGACTAATGGGACTGGAGAAATAAAAGAAGAAAAAGCTTTTGACCCTTCGAGGATTCGAACTCTCTTTCTTCTAGTTTGGAGCACGACAAGTTATCGAATCGACCACCCACATTCCAGCTGCTGTTATCATCTTCAATAATTTCATTATACTCGCTGTTCTTTCATTCATGACCTTTGTCACGTGCCTTGATATCATACAACATATCACACAGCGCATGGGTGACCTCGGTAGCCTAGTTGGAAAAATCACTCGACTGGGTTACCGACGTTCAGACAACCCGTGTTCGATTCCCGCTGGAAGATGTCTGTTGTACTCGAGGTTGGAGAAAAAAATATCCCCGCGGTCGACCCAGCCGCTGTCAGAAATGACTACCAGGATATTACTCTGGGAAGGTGAGGAATGCCGCCTAGCATCATAAGTTTAGATGCTTGAAACGACACTGTCGAGAATTTTCCGAACACTTCTGGATAGGCGGCCGAGCATATGAGTGGAAACTTGCGTGCTAAGACCCCGTTTTAAGTCTCATACTTTAATTTTACCTTTTACGCAGCGTTTAGCTTACCGTTGATGTTTTTCTTTCTCTCGCTAATTTGAAAACAATAACTTGAATATAGTGACTGGTTAGTCTCGAGGTAAGCGAGTCATTTCAGGGGAAGAGTTATGTTTACAGCAGTCGGAAAAAAAATCACTCTAGAAAAATCAATCTAGAAAAATCAATGTAGAAAAATCAATCTAGAAAAATCAATCTAGAAAAATCACTCTAGAAAAATCAATCTAGAAAAATCAATCTAGAAAAATCAATCTAGAAAAATCAATCTAGAAAAATCACTCTAGAAAAATCAATCTAGAAAAATCACTCTAGAAAAATCACTCTAGAAAAATCAATCTAGAAAAATCACTCTAGAAGAATCAATCTAGAAAAATCACTCTAGAAAAATCAATCTAGAAAAATCACTCTAGAAAAATCAATCTAGAAAAATCAATCTAGAAAAATCAATCTAGAAAAATCACTCTAGAAAAATCATTCTAGAAAAATCACTCTAGAAAAATCACTCTAGAAAAATCACTCTAGAAAAATCAATCTAGAAAAATCACTCTAGAAAAATCATTCTAGAAAAATCACTCTAGAAAAATCACTCTAGAAAAATCACTCTAGAAAAATCACTCTAGAAAAATCAATCTAAATTGACAAGGCTGAAAGATCAAAACGCAACACAACGAACCTTTAATAAACGTTGTGGGAATACCAGACCGAAGGGTCGACCACGAAAAATATGGTTCGATGGAATATTAGAAACACTAGGAAACATAGCAGCAGCAGAGGCGAACAGAAGAGCAACAGACCGCAAATTATATCTTCCCTCGACGCTGAAAGGCAAATGAGGAAGGAAAGAAACAGAAGAAGATAGAAAACCTAATTTGCCGTGTGTTCTAGTGTTTGGTCTCTCGTGGCAAGTGCTGTGCCGATGAGAACAGGTTCGACCCTGCCTCTATCTATCGTTCTTTGTTTGTTTGTTTTTTTTTTTTTTCTGTTGTTGATAGTTTGCGCTTTTTTGTTCCGAGTGTTGTAAACATAGCTCTTACCTTGACATTATTCTCTAATCTATCGCCTTGGAAGTTTTCCTCCATAATAATATTCATTTACTATTATTTGTCTGTAGTCTCGAGGTACCACATCGGCCTCAAGACAGGCAGGACCTGGGTTCAAAACCCAGGTGCTGATTTTTTTGGTTTTAAATCAGGAAAATTAATCTGCGGTTTCTTTGATAACGTTCCCTTCTCCTGTATCTCAGGGTATTAAGATCTGATATTTAGCCCTCTCAGATAACGGCAATAACAAGAAGGTCCCGTGTGCACTCGCGCACGTTAAAGAACCCTTGGTAGTTAAAATCGAAAAGAGTAGACCAGAAATATGGCCGCAGCCCGGCAAAATTGTCAAGAGGAGCCTATCCGCACCATGGATCCCAGGCTGTGCAACGACGTTAGTGCACGAGTGCCATGATTCTCCTCTAGATAAAGGTCAAGGTCAATGGAAAAGTAAAGCACGAGACTTGAATCGGCGTCTTAGCACGCGAGTTGTCACCCATATGTGCTCAGCCGTCTATCCAGAGGGTTTCGGAGACTTCTGGATAGTGTCGCTTCAAGCATCGAAACTCACGATGCGACATTTCTCACCTTCCCAGAGTACTACCCTGGTACCCATTTCTGCTAGCGGCTGGGTCGACCGCGGGGGTATTTTTTTTTCCAACCACGAATACAACTCGGGAGCCGCGATAGCTCAGTGGTTAGTGAACTGGACTACAAAGGACAAGAGGTAGAGTCGATCCCAACCTACGGCTTCCGGGTTCACCCAGCCTTTAATGGGTACCGGATTTTTATGGGAAAGTAAAGCGGCACGGGCGTGATACCCGATGATGTATCGTATTACCCAAAAATCATGTGAGGAAGGTCTGAAAATGTATGGTCACTAACACCATATTCCCTATACGCCACTTGGCGTGACAGGGGGTGCTTAACTTTTGTAACTTACTAATCAGCTGTTAGAAATAATAAAATGACAAATCCACTCAGGCTTTACGTTATTGTAGTACCCAAACGAGTTTCTACAGGATTGTGTTAATTCTTCATTTATAAATTGTTAAGTGCCGTCCCCGCATCAAAGGTTGGCTACCACGGAGCGCCATTCCGCACTGTCGCTTGCTTTGGTAGTGCAGGTTGTCATAGGCTGACTTGTACATCTTTTGATGTTACTCGTCCATGTTAGTCTTGATCTGCCTCTGTCTCTTTTACCTTGTATTTTCTCATCCAAGATTATTTTTAATAGGCTGTTGTGTCTTTTAACATGCCCCAAAAATCTCATTTGTCTTGTTTGAATTGTGTTTTTGCAGTTCTCTTTTCATTTGTAGTTGTTTTAAGACTTCATCGTTTGTTTTCTTTTCCTTCCATCCAATTCTACCTATTCTTCTATAAATCCACATTTCAAAAGCTTCAATTTTCTGTTGTTTTCTTGTCTAATGTCCATGTTTCTGCACCATACAGGAATGTTGAGAAGGTTTTGCTATTCTTCATTTTAGTCCTGGTGTTATTTATCTTGATGTTAATATATTTTTTCATGACATTAAAAATCGTCTGTTATCGTCGTACATACCCTATCAGGGAATCTAAGTTTAGCGACTTATGAGATGGCAATATCCTCGAGGCTATATACCTCGTAAATCAATTCAGAGGAAGAGGTATGTTTACAGCACTCGGAAAAAAATGACAAATAATCAAGAACAGAAAAAAATATGGACCAAGTCAGGATCGAACCCGTACTCAGTGGCACAGTGCCTTGCCACGAAAAGCCAAACGCTAGGGAACACTGCCACTCAGCTGATTCAGTTGATTCACTGATTATCGCCTCGGATGTTTCCCTCTATAATAATATTCATTAATTATTATTTGTCTCCTATATTCCTCGTATATGGTCAGTAGGAAAGGGAGTGTCGAGAGTTTGAGATCCGCTGTGCGGGAGATTTACAGTGAATCAGCTCTTACTTGCATTGTGGCTGGTGTTGAGGAGGGACGAGAAGGTTTGAATCCTACTTCATTAAAAGAAGAAAATAGTTATCCTTTCAGAAACTATTACGTGCTACATTTGTAAAGAACAAACCACCCACTACATCTTTCAATAACTAATCTCCTCCAGGACGGCGTATGAACACGTTTTATCAACTCTCATGGAAAGCCCTATACAATGGACTATTCCCGGCAACGCTGCAGCGGAGGAATTGCGTAAAATGTGTGGACTTTGTCCTACGGAAAATGAAGTTTTTAAATAAATTTGCTTACCGCGTGAATCAGGTACAGGTAGTAATGTATTTCCTCTGGTTATGTTTGTTGAACATAGCAACGGGTTTGGTGTCTTTTCTTCTGACCCTGCAATGTTTGTTCATCAATGGTAGCGCTCTGCGCTTGAATTGTTTGTTGAGTGTTCAGGGCGCAGTAGAGCGACCTCGGCATTATTTTTTGTTATGTTTGTGAACGTTATTTTTTATGCGTGTAATTTGTAAGATATAGTTATCTATGTTAACTGTGGAGTTTATATATGTATGAATATATGGCCTTTATGGCCGTGACTGACGGTTGGTAGCAAGCAATCATGATATCTTTTTTATAGTTTGATAATATCTATGTAAAAGTAAGGAGGATACTCTGCAATCCATTTTTGAGAATAGAAACAAGAAAAAGAGTTCTTAAATGTTATGTAGAGCCAGTCTTAACATATGAATGTGAATTATGGACAATAGGACAACAGACAAGAAAATCACTGGAGTTTGTAGAAATGTGGTTTTGCAGAAGAATGTTGAGAATACCATGGACAGCTAAGAAGAGTAATGAAAATGTTCTGAAAGAGGTGAAAGCAAAATGAGAGTTAATTTCCAATATTAGGAAGAAACAATCATCATTTTTTGGCCATGTAATGAGAAGAGAACAGCTGGAATATATTGTAACAACTGGAAAAATTGAGGGACGAAGAGATAGAGGGAAGCAAAGAAAGAAAATACCAGACAGCTTAAGAGAACGGCTTGGCAGAAGTTCAGCAACAGAAATGATAAGAACTGTCGAGATCGAAAATTGGTGAGAGACATGATCACCTACGCCAGTAGGCCCGGATAATTGGTGATGATGAATATCTATGTTGTATGTTGGGCAGCCTCCGTCGTGACTAAATCTGCCAATATTCGATACAAAGATCCGACCGGAGAAGGAACAAGAATCATCTGTAGTGCCAGACCTTATCCCCTTTTGTCACATGAATGCTTCCTCGAATGTTTCTGTGCTGTTTTTTTTTTTAAATATATATTTTTTTTTGTTCTACGTATGCTAATTTCGGTTGAACGTGGAGGAGTTTTTTTTTTTTCTTTCCTCATGCAATGGACGGTTGATCGGTGACCTAACATGTCACCGTCGTAGATCATCGATTGTTGCCAAAACGGAAAGTCTAGTTATAGACAAAATTAAATTCCTTTGGTAAGAATACATTTCAAATGAAAAGATAAGAGACGAACCAAAACAAGAATAAGTGTCGAGTTTTAAACAAGAAGGCATTAGAATTACATCGGTCATGTGCTGAGAATGAATGAAGAAAGATTTCCCTAAAAGGTACTCAAGTGGAAACCATCTTAGAAGAACTAGCAGCAAATCGTCAATCGTGGATAATTATGACTTCTACCCTATATGCTGTCTTCGGCACAATAGGAAGATGTATGAAGGAATGTAGTGTGCTCCGATCTGATGCCAGATTTTCCCAAATTCGTTTGCTGAACTTCTACCAAGGAAGCATTGCAAACGTCCTTATATCTCAGCACAGGTCAACCCTTTCGTCTCTCTAGGTTCTCCATAAAGTAATTATTTGAGAACGCGATTGATGTCCATTCTTCTCACGTGATGAAATCCTTCTCCTTAATCTCCGACCCCGAAATGTTGCCATAACGGATGGGACTGATGCAGGTTTTGTTCACGTACATATTATTGGAACAACATAAATATGAACCTCAGTGGAACGCAAATGAAAAGGGAAATTGAAAAAGTCATGAAATTGATTTAGAAAGATTTCTTATGCATTTCAAATTCAACTTTTTAAATTTAAATCCATTATAAAGAAATGTGTGGAATATGAATGCGTTCCTTCTCATAAAAGAATTGCTTCCCTTCGATAATTTACACAAAACTCACTGACCCACCAGAAGAGGATTGCTGTAGTCTCCACATTGTTTGATGTAGAAGACATGATATTGTACTGCATCTAGAATTTACAAACGCAGGCTGCTCCAGCAGTACAGGGGACATAAAGAATGTTACTGCAGTCCGTTTATATAACTTTTTGGGTCTAAGAGCTAACGGCTTGCTTGATCAGGTGACATCAACATCGACATGGGTCTCAAACCATCAACGTCGGATCTCAAGCCATCAATATCAGCATGGACACAAACTATCAACATTGGATCTCAAACCATCAACGTCGGATCTCAAACCATCAACGTCGGATCTCAAGCCACCAACATTGGATCTCAAACCATAAACATTGGATCTCAAGCCATCAATATCAGCATGGACACAAGCCATCAACATTGGATCTCAAACCATCAACGTCGGATTTCAAACCATCAACGTCGGATCTCAAGCCATCAATATCAGCATGGACACAAGCCATCAACATTGGATCTCAAACCATCAACGTCGGATCTCAAACCATCAACGTCGGATCTCAAACCATCAACGTTGGATCTCAAGCCATCAGTATGAGCATGGACACAAGCCATAAACATTGGATCTCAAACCATCAACGTCGGATCTCAAACCATCAACATTGGATCTCAAGCCATCAATATCGGCATAGACACAAGCCATCAACGTCGGATCTCGAACCACCAACGTCGGATCTCAAACCATCAACATTGGATCTCAAGCCATCAATATCGGCATAGACACAAGCCATCAACATTGGATCTCAAACCACCAACATCGGATCTCAAACCACCAACATTGGATCTCAAGCCATCAATATCGGCATAGACACAAGCCATCAACATTGAATCTCAAACCACCAACATTGGATCTCAAACCACCAACATTGGATCTCAAGCCATCAATATCGGCATAGACACAAACCACCAACATTGGATCTCAAACCACCAACATTGGATCTCAAACCATCAATATCGGCATAGACACAAACCACCAACGTTGGATCTCAAACCATCAATATCGGCATAGACACAAACCATAAACATTGGATCTCAAACCACCAACATTGGATCTCAAACTATCAACATCGGATCTCAAACCACCAACATTGGATCTCAAACCATCAACATCGGATCTCAAACCACCAACATCGGATCTCAAACCATCAACATCGGATCTCAACCACCAACATTGGATCTCAAACCACCAACATCGGATCTCAAACCACCAACATCGGATCTCAAACCATCAACATTGTATCTCAAACCACCAACATCGGATCTCAAACCACCAACATCGGATCTCAAACCACCAACATCGGATCTCAAACCACCAACATCGGATCTCAAACCACCAACATCGGATCTCAAACCACCAACATCGGATCTCAAACCACAAACATCGGATCTCAAACCATCAACATTGGATCTCAAACCACCAACATTGGATCTCAAACCATCAACATCGGATCTCAAACCACCAACATTGGATCTCAAACCGTCAACATTGGATCTCAAACCACCAACATCGGATCTCAAACCACCAACATCGGATCTCAAACCACCAACATTGGATCTCAAACCACCAACATCGGATCTCAAACCACCAACATCGGATCTCGAACCATCAATATCGGCATGGACACAAACCATCAACATTGGATCTCAAACCACCAACATCGGATCTCAAACTATCAACATTGGATCTCAAGCCATCAACATCGGATCTCAAACCATCAACATCGGATCTCAAACCATCAACATTGGATCTCAAACCACAACATTGGATCTCAAGCCATCAACATTGAATCTCAAACCACCAACATTGGATCTCAAACCATCAACATCGGATCTCAAACCATCAACATCGGATCTCAAACCATCAATATCGGATGGACACAAGCCATCAACATTGGAACTCAAACCATCAATATCGGATCTCAAGCAATCAACATTGGATCTCAAACCATCAACATTGGATCTCAAGCCATCAAAATTGAATCTCAAACCATCAAAATCGGCATGGACACAAGCCATCAACATTGGATCTCAAGCCATCAACATTGGATCTCAAACCATCAACATTGGATCTCAAGCCATCAACATCAGCATGGACACAAGCCATCAACATCAGCATGGACAAAAGCCATCAACATCAGCATGGACACAAACCATCAACATCAGCATGGACACAAGCCATCAACATCAGCATGGACACAAGCCATCAACATTGGATCTCAAACCACCAACATCGGATCTCAAACCACCAACATTGGATCTCAAGCCATCAATATCGGCATAGACACAAGCCATCAACATTGGATCTGAAACCACCAACATTGGATCTCAAACCACCAACATTGGATCTCAAGCCATCAATATCGGCATAGACACAAACCACCAACATTGGATCTCAAACCACCAACATTGGATCTCAAACCATCAGTATCGGCATAGACACAAACCACCAACATTGGATCTCAAACCATCAATATCGGCATAGACACAAACCACCAACATTGGATCTCAAACCACCAACATTGGATCTCAAACTAACAACATCGGATCTCAAACCACCAACATTGGATCTCAAACCATCAACATCGGATCTCAAACCACCAACATCGGATCTCAAACCACCAACATCGGATCTCAAACCACCAACATTGGATCTCAAACCACCAACATCGGATCTCAAACCACCAACATCGGATCTCAAACCATCAACATTGGATCTCAAACCACCAACATCGGATCTCAAACCACCAACATCGGATCTCAAACCACCAACATCGGATCTCAAACCACCAACATCGGATCTCAAACCACCAACATCGGATCTCAAACCACAAACACCGGATCTCAAACCATCAACATTGGATCTCAAACCACCAACATTGGATCTCAAACCATCAACATCGGATCTCAAACCACCAACATTGGATCTCAAACCGTCAACATTGGATCTCAAACCACCAACATCGGATCTCAAACCACCAACATCGGATCTCAAACCACCAACATTGGATCTCAAACCACCAACATTGGATCTCAAGCCATCAACATCAGCATGGGCACAAGCCATCAACATCAGCATGGACACAAGCCATCAACATCAGCATGGACAAAAGCCATCAACATCAGCATGGACACAAGCCATCAACATCAGCATGGACACAAGCCATCAACATTGGATCTCAAACCATCAATATCAGCATGGACACAAGCCATCAACAATGGATCTCAAACCATCAACATCGGATCTCAAGCCAGCAACATCGGATCTCAAGCTATCAACATTGGATATCAAGCCATCAACATTGGATCTCAAACCATCAACATCGGATCTGAAACCAGCAATATCGGCATGGACACAAGCCATCAACATTGGAACTCAAACCATCAATATCGGATCTCAAGCCATCAACATTGGATCTCAAACCATCAACATTGGATCTCAAGCCATCAAAATTGAATCTCAAACCATCAAAATCGGCATGGACACAAACCATCAACATTGGATCTCAAGCCATCAACATTGGATCTCAAACCATCAACATTGGATCTCAAACCATCAACATTGGATCTCAAACCACCAACATTGGATCTCAAGCCATCAATATCGGCATAGACACAAACCACCAACATTGGATCTCAAACCACCAACATTGGATCTCAAACCATCAATATCGGCATAGACACAAACCACCAACATTGGATCTCAAACCATCAATATCGGCATAGACACAAACCACCAACATTGGATCTCAAACCACCAACATTGGATCTCAAACTAACAACATCGGATCTCAAACCACCAACATTGGATCTCAAACCATCAACATCGGATCTCAAACCACCAACATCGGATCTCAAACCACCAACATTGGATCTCAAACCACCAACATTGGATCTCAAACCACCAACATCGGATCTCAAACCACCAACATCGGATCTCAAACCATCAACATTGGATCTCAAACCACCAACATCGGATCTCAAACCACCAACATCGGATCTCAAACCACCAACATCGGATCTCAAACCACCAACATCGGATCTCAAACCACCAACATCGGATCTCAAACCACCAACATCGGATCTCAAACCACAAACACCGGATCTCAAACCATCAACATTGGATCTCAAACCACCAACATTGGATCTCAAACCATCAACATCGGACCTCAAACCACCAACATTGGATCTCAAACCGTCAACATTGGATCTCAAACCACCAACATCGGATCTCAAACCACCAACATCGGATCTCAAACCACCAACATTGGATCTCAAACCACCAACATTGGATCTCAAGCCATCAACATCAGCATGGACACAAGCCATCAACATCAGCATGGACACAAGCCATCAACATCAGCATGGACACAAGCCATCAACATCAGCATGGACACAAGCCATCAACATCAGCATGGACACAAGCCATCAACATCAGCATGGACACAAGCCATCAACATTGGATCTCAAACCATCAACATCAGCATGGACACAAGCCATCAACATTGGATCTCAAACCATCAACATCGGATCTCAAGCCAGCAACATCGGATCTCAAGCTATCAACATTGGATCTCAAGCCATCAACATTGGATCTCAAACCATCAACATCGGATCTCAAACCATCAATATCGGCATGGACACAAGCCATCAACATTGGAACTCAAACCATCAATATCGGATCTCAAACCATCAACATTGGATCTCAAACCATCAACATTGGATCTCAAGCCATCAAAATTGAATCTCAAACCATCAAAATCGGCATGGACACAAACCATCAACATTGGATCTCAAGCCATCAACATTGGATCTCAAACCATCAACATTGGATCTCAAACCATCAACATTGGATCTCAAACCACCAACATTGGATCTCAAGCCATCAATATCGGCATAGACACAAGCCACCAACATTGGATCTCAAACCACCAACATTGGATCTCAAACCATCAATATCGGCATAGACACAAACCACCAACATTGGATCTCAAACCATCAATATCGGCATAGACACAAACCACCAACATTGGATCTCAAACCACCAACATTGGATCTCAAACTAACAACATCGGATCTCAAACCACCAACATTGGATCTCAAACCATCAACATCGGATCTCAAACCACCAACATCGGATCTCAAACCACCAACATTGGATCTCAAACCACCAACATTGGATCTCAAACCACCAACATCGGATCTCAAACCACCAACATCGGATCTCAAACCATCAACATTGGATCTCAAACCACCAACATCGGATCTCAAACCACCAACATCGGATCTCAAACCACCAACATCGGATCTCAAACCACCAACATCGGATCTCAAACCACCAACATCGGATCTCAAACCACCAACATCGGATCTCAAACCAGAAACACCGGATCTCAAACCATCAACATTGGATCTCAAACCACCAACATTGGATCTCAAACCATCAACATCGGACCTCAAACCACCAACATTGGATCTCAAACCGTCAACATTGGATCTCAAACCACCAACATCGGATCTCAAACCACCAACATCGGATCTCAAACCACCAACATTGGATCTCAAACCACCAACATTGGATCTCAAGCCATCAACATCAGCATGGACACAAGCCATCAACATCAGCATGGACACAAGCCATCAACATCAGCATGGACACAAGCCATCAACATCAGCATGGACACAAGCCATCAACATCAGCATGGACACAAGCCATCAACATCAGCATGGACACAAGCCATCAACATTGGATCTCAATCCATCAACATCAGCATGGACACAAGCCATCAACATTGGATCTCAAACCATCAACATCGGATCTCAAGCCAGCAACATCGGATCTCAAGCTATCAACATTGGATCTCAAGCCATCAACATTGGATCTCAAACCATCAACATCGGATCTCAAACCATCAATATCGGCATGGACACAAGCCATCAACATTGGAACTCAAACCATCAATATCGGATCTCAAACCATCAACATTGGATCTCAAACCATCAACATTGGATCTCAAGCCATCAAAATTGAATCTCAAACCATCAAAATCGGCATGGACACAAACCATCAACATTGGATCTCAAGCCATCAACATTGGATCTCAAACCATCAACATTGGATCTCAAACCATCAACATTGGATCTCAAACCATCAACATCGGATCTCAAGCCATCAACATCAGCATGGCACAAGCCATCAATATTGGATCTCAAACCATCAACATTGGATCTTAAACCATCAACATTGGATCTCAAACCATCAACATCGGATCTCAAGCCATCAACATCAGCATGGACACAAGCCATCAACATTGGATCTCAAACCATCAACATTGGATCTCAAACCATCAACATTGGATCTCAAACCATCAACATTGGATCTCAAACCATCAACATCGGAGCTCAATCCATCGACATGGATCAAATGCCATCAACATCGATTTGTGTCCCATACAGTCGACATGGACCTCAAGCCATCGACAAGGATCTGAATCCAACAGCTTGGGTCAAGTGCCATCAACATCGACATCGATTTTAAGTCATAAATATCGAAATGGATCCCGCGCAATCGACAGGGATTGCAAGCCATCGACACGCGACATGGATCTGAAGCCATCAATATGGATCAAATGCCATCAACATCGAATGCCAAAACTGGACTTGTTAGACGACAAAATAGAAATAATAGAAAGCTTGGTGTCATGACATGGCAAACGGCCAACAACAGAATTGAAACGATGCACTGTGGACAGAAGATTGAGGAAGGACATGATCGCCTACACCAACCGTATGGCACATGATGATGATGAAGGAAAAGGACAAGAAATGAGAATATCATGGGAGATAATATATGAATAAAGAAGGAAAACAATAATAATAAAACAACGGGAAACCATAGAAATAAGCAGCTACGACCGGATACACCAATACAGCTAACGAAATACATCGTTTTGGGCTGCTGGTTCTCAATTAAAAGAAGATATACACCAATAGCTCGTTGGCGTTATTTTAATGTTTCGCATTATTGACAGCTATTTTATTATTACTCCAGGGCTTGATGTTTATTGTTATGTATTCTCTTCACAGTTTCCTGTCTCGGCCGTTCTGCTCAGGTTAATTAAGAAAAATAAAGATAAAATGGTTTCAAACGACTAAATCTATAAAGAGATTAGACAAACTATGACGTTTCGGCCCAAGGGCTTAGTCAGAAACATAACAACGAATAACTAATACACAATACTTAAGTTCCTTATATAATTAGACCAAAGACTTGTAATATAGTCGCCTGTCCAGACAGCACATGTAGCAACTTTCTGCATGTTAATTAGACCAAAGACTTGTATTATAGTCGCCTGTCCAGACAGCACATGTAGCAACTTTCTGCATGTTAATTAGACCAAAGACTTGTAATATAGTCGCCTGTCCAGACAGAACATGTAGCAACTTTCTGCATGTTAATTAGACCAAAGACTTGTATTATAGTCGCCTGTCCAGACAGCACATGTAGCAACTTTCTGCATGTTAATTAGACCAAAGACTTGTATTATAGTCGCCTGTCCAGACAGTACATGTGGCAACTGTCTTCACTTTAATTAGACCAAAGACTTGCATTATAGTCGCCTGTCCAGACAGCACATGTAGCAACTTTCTGCATGTTAATTAGACCAAAGACTTGTAATATAGTCGCCTGTCCAGACAGAACATGTAGCAACTTTCTGCATGTTAATTAGACCAAAGACTTGTATTATAGTCGCCTGTCCAGACAGCACATGTAGCAACTTTCTGCATGTTAATTAGACCAAAGACTTGTATTATAGTCGCCTGTCCAGACAGTACATGTGGCAACTTTCTTCACGTTAATTAGACCAAAGACTTGTATTATAGTCGCCTGTCCAGACAGCACATGTAGCAACTTTCTGCATGTTAATTAGACCAATGACTTGTATTATAGTCGCCTGTCCAGACAGTACATGTGGCAACTTTCTTCACGTTAATTAGACCAAAGACTTGTATTATAGTCGCCTGTCCAGACAGTACATGTGGCAACTTTCTTCACGTTAATTAGACCAAAGACTTGTATTATAGTCGCCTGTCTAGACAGAACATGTAGCAACTTTCTTCACGTTAATTAGACCAAAGACTTGTAATATAGTCGCCTGTCCAGACAGCACATGTAGCAACTTTCTTCACGTTAATTAGACCAAAGACTTGTAATATAGTCGCCTGTCCAGACAGCACATGTGGCAACTTTCTTCACGTTAATTAGACCAAAGACTTGTATTATAGTCGCCTGTCCAGACAGTACATGTGGCAACTTTCTTCACGTTAATTAGACCAAAGACTTGTAATATAGTCGCCTGTCCAGACAGAACATGTGGCAACTTTCTTCACGTTAATTAGACCAAAGACTTGTAATATAGTCGCCTGTCCAGACAGCACATGTGGCAACTTTCTTCACGTTAATTAGACCAAAGACTTGTAATATAGTCGCCTGTCCAGACAGCACATGTGGCAACTTTCTTCACGTTAATTAGACCAAAGACTTGTATTATAGTCGCTTGTCCAGACAGCACATGTAGCAACTTTCTTCACGTTAATTAGACCAAAGACTTGTAATATAGTCGCCTGTCCAGACAGCACATGTAGCAACTTTCTTCACGTTAATTAGACCAAAGACTTGTAATATAGTCGTCTGTCCAGACAGCACATGTAGCAACTTTCTTCACGTTAATTAGACCAAAAGCTGGACGTTCTTGTCGTCTGACCACTGTTGCTTCTCCCCGCCGTCATCTTCATACCACAATGTTTTTATTTTGTTTTCTCCCGACGATTATCATTATCTTGTTCGCCGTTTAAATTGGCGTTATTTGGACAAATCCAAAATAATGACAAACAAGACCCTGGACATTGAAATGACAATCACAGCAAACAGAGAGGAACATGGAACAGTCGCCCGATTCAAGTATATGAGCTCCATTGTCAGTAACGAAAGCTCAAAACCTGAGGTCGTGGCTAGAATTGTACAGGTAATGCCAGCTGTGGCAAGACTACACCATATATATTCTACCTTTCATCTCCCTGTGGAGCATAGGTCTTAAACAAACACTTTCCAAGTCGTTCTGTTTCTTGCCATTCTTTTTAGATGATTCCAAGTATTCCCCATCATCTTCATCACTGCTTCTGTCTGTCTTCTCCAAAAATTTCTTGGTCTTCCTCTTTGTCTTTTCCCCTGGGGATTCCAAAAAAAGAGCCTGTTGTGTAATACTCTCTCTATTTGCTTCCGCAGTGTGTGTCCTATCCAGCGCCATAGTTTTCGCTGTAGTAAACCATATATGGTAAAGTGAAACCATTTCCAGAATAACAAAGACCAGATTATTACGAACAGTAGTGACATCTGCTTTTGTATCTGTCTGTAAAACATGGACACTCAGTACTGATCTTGAGATAAGACTAGATGTTTTGGAAAGAGATTATATCGAATAATCTTGCGTAAATGTTATATAGACCATACCAGTGATATCGTCTATGAGGAGGTGTCCAACGACCCACGTGACAAATTAAAGACTTACTGTCTGGGGTAGAACAACAATTAAAATGATACCGACATGTTACAAGATCTACAGTCCTTGCTAAGATTATTTTGTAAGACACGGTACCAGGCAGAAAAAGACAAGGCAGCAGAGAAAGCGATGGGAAGACAACATCAAAGAATAGACAGGATTAGCCTTCGTCATATTTCAGAAAGCCGGTCTTGATTGTAAAGATTGGAAGCACATTGTGAAGGTGACGTCAATAGTTTCCTAACGAACGCAAAGATTAAGCAACCGGTAATGATGTATGATTATAAGTGGGTGTGGTTGTATTGTGTTGCACATGATGTATGATTATAAGTGGGTGTGGTTGTATTGTGTTGCACATGATGTATGATTATAAGTGGGCGTGGTTGTATTTTGTTGCACATGATGTATGATTATAAGTGGGTGTGGTTGTATTTTGTTGCACATGATATGATTATAAGTGGGTGTGGTTGTATTTTGTTGCACATGATATGATTATTGTGGGTGTGGTTGTATTTTGTTGCACATAAAGTTTCAACCAATTACTCGTGTGTGTTTTCTGAGTGACTCGATGAGCATGCCCATGGAAATCAGAGAGTTTTTGGATCGAAGATAGTGGATGGTATCACTAAAAAATTCAGGACTGTCTGGGATATATTTCATTTTTGTCCCTGGACACTCGGACGTGAAATGAAATGAACAGGCAGACTGCCTGGAACGGTTGGTGTGGACGGCGGACATAGAATGGACCGGGCTGCCATTCTTTATGCCCTCAATGAGACAGGGTGCGCTGATGGTTCGATAATGATCATGAATGTATAACCTTGTTCAAACTGCACGAACATCAAGTCAAAACTGGGGATGCCAGAAAGGCGCGATGCGCGGGGAGACACACAAGAATAACTAATCAACACAGAACTGGAGTCATCAGTCTCCACACTCTGAGGGACATAATGAGAAGGAGATCTGGGCGCTTATAACCGTGTCCTATCAGTAATGGGAATGATCTGTGGACTAAACTAGAACAAAACAAGTTTCTGGCCGCGTTAATTGCTCTTTTCAACCCAACTTCTGTGTGACATTTTTTGTGAATCGATTTGCCTTCCCTCTTCGAATTCCGCCTGTCCAATCTGGTTAGTCCTGTGCCAGAGCCACAACGAGAAGGTTCACTAGAATCTCATAAATGTTTTGGCTCACAGATCTTTAGAAGTCAACTATGGGCCACTGATCGCTTTTATTCCAGAAGTTCTTTAGCGTCTTGTCTCGCACTATTTTCCATAAGACCTGAACTCTAATTTCTTTACAAGTTTCGCCTTGGAATTCATTTTACAGGACTTAACAAAGTATCTCCTATTTAAAATGCTAAAGGTATGAGGTACCGGATAAGTTGGCGATTGCACTTATACAATTATTGCTTAACGTCATAATTCCATATATATATATATATACACATGTATATATATATATATATATATATATATATATATATATATATATATATATATATATATATATATATATATATATAATTTCCCAATACAATCATAGCTTAATAGAAGTTACTTTGCATTTTGGTTTAAACACGAGCAGCCAAATGTGACACAGTTTACTTTTATATGTCCTAGCTGGCATATAATACCTTTGTAAAAGGAAACCGAAAAGTAGTGCCAGTGTTGAATATCTTTTATGGGTGGATTCTTTTCAAAGGGAAGAATGTTTGCTAAAATTGTGTAACCGAATTATAAAGACTTGTATTTTAAAAGCGTGTACAAAGACGTTGGAAAACTGAAGTCGAGACATGAATGATAAACTTGTATTCATGAGTTCGTAAATGGGGGAAATGGAGCGTGAATTTTATTGAATTCTTAATATAATCTTTCAGGAGGAACGAGAGAACGAATGGAAGAGGGTGAGGGAAAGAACTTGAGAAAAAAGACACTGAATAAACCGATGAAGAGTGAAGAACGGTTATGAAATCATCATCATGTGCCATACCGGTTGGCGTAGGCGAACATGTCCTTCCACAATCTTCTATCTACAGTGCATCGTATCAGTTCTGTTGTTAACTGTTTTTCATGCCATGACACCAAGCTATCCAGTATTTTCCCTCATTGTTATCCGCGATCGTCCGCAAGTGAATTAATCGGAATTTTAAAAACCCTTTATGAAAACAAGCGAACAGAAAAGGCCGCATTTACTTTCAGAAACCTTGATCAATATGCAAATAAAAACTACTAAGCACAAAACAAAGCTCGGGATTTTCAAATCAAATGTATTATTTCCCTTTACTTATGCATGAGAGAGCTGGACAACAAATAAAAAAATAGAAAATAAATTGAACACATTTGAAAACAAAATGCCTCTAGAAAATGCATCCAATGCCATGGAATGATTTCAAGACTAGTGCAGAAATAAGTGAAATGAGAAGGCATCAAAAAGTACCATCTATAATCAAGAGAAGAAGCTGGTCGTGTGATGAGAAGAGACATCAAGAGAAGAAGCTGGTCATGTGATGAGAAGAGACATCAAGAGAAGAAGCTGGTCATGTGATGAGAAGAGACATCAAGAGAAGAAGGTGGTCTTGTGATGAGAAGAGACATCAAGAGAAGAAGGTGGTCTTGTGATGAGAAGAGACATCAAGAGAAGAAGGTGGTCTTGTGATGAGAAGAGACATCAAGAGAAGAAGCTGGTCATGTGATGAGAAGAGACATCTAGAGAAGAAGCTGGTCATGTGATGAGAAGAGACATCAAGAGAAGAAGCTGGTCATGTGATGAGAAGAGACATTAAGAGAAGAAGCTGGTCATGTGATGAGAAGAGACATCAAGAGAAGAAGCTGGTCATGTGATGAGAAGAGACATCAAGAGAAGAAGCTGGTCATGTGATGAGAAGAGACATCAAGAGAAGAAGCTGGTCATGTGATGAGAAGAGACATCAAGAGAAGAAGCTGGTCATGTGATGAGAAGAGACATCAAGAGAAGCTGGTCATGTCTTGAGAAGAGACATCAAGAGAGAAGCTGGTCATGTGATGAGAAGAGACATCAAGAGAAGAAGCTGGTCATGTCATGAGAAGAGACATCAAGAGAAGAAGCTGGTCATGTGATGAGAAGAGACATCAGAGAAGAAGCTGGTCATGTGATGAGAAGAGACATCAAGAGAAGAAGCTGGTCATGTGATGAGAAGAGACATCAAGAGAAGAAGCTGGTCATGTGATGAGAAGAGACATCAAGAGAAGAAGCTGGTCATGTCTTGAGAAGAGACATCAAGAGAAGAAGCTGGTCATGTGATGAGAAGAGACATCAAGAGAAGAAGCTGGTCATGTGATGAGAAGAGACATCAAGAGAAGAAGCTGGTCATGTCTTGAGAAGAGACATCAAGAGAAGAAGCTGTCATGTGATGAGAAGAGACATCAAGAGAAGAAGCTGGTCATGTGATGAGAAAAGACATCAAGAGAGTCTCAAGCAAGTCCTCAAATAGAAACCTGAGGCCATATCATCATCATCAAGTGCCGGGCCTGCTGGCGTAGGTGATTATGTTTCTCCACAACTTCGATCTCGACAGTTATTTATCATTTCTATTGTTTACTTTCTGCTAAGCAATTCTCTTAAGCTGTCTGGTATCTTTTCTCTTTGCTTCCCTCTATCTCTTCGTCCCTCAATTTTCCCATTTGCTACAATATATTCCAGCTGTTCTCTTCTCATTGCATGGCCAAAAATGATGATTGTTTCTTCATAATATTGGAAATTAGCTCTCATTTTGCTTTGGCCTCTTTCATAATGTTTTTATTACTCTTCATAACTGTCCATGGTATTCTCAACGTTCTTCTGCAAACTAAATTTCTACAGACTCCAGTGTTTCCCTGTCTGTTGTCATTTTGTCCTTATTCACATCCATGTGTTAAGACTGGCTCTACATAACATTTAAGAAGTCGTTTTCTTGTTTCTGTTGTCAAAAATTGATTGCACAATATTTTCCTCATTTTTTAAAGCTGCTTTTGCTTGAGCCATTCTGCATCTCACCTCTGTTGTACACCTTCCGTCTGAGGTTTACATGAGGCCAATCTAGACAAGCGCTAAAATAACATTGAGGCGAGAAGCAACAACAGTAAGTGTCAGTTCCTTTATCGAGGTTTAGAGTCTCTCACCCAGTACGAGGACGCATGGCGACATACAATGCGGGTCCTGTGCAAGGTCTGATATTTTATACCAAAGATCGTTGAACATACAGAGTCTAGAATATATGCTCTTTGTGCGTCTTTAGCTTGAAAGTACATTAAACAGATATGCAGGCAGACAAACAAACAGACATGCAGGCAGACAAACAAACAGACATGCAGGCAGACAAACAAACAGACATGCAGGTAGGCAGACAAACAACAAACAGACATGCAGGCAGACAGACAAACAGACATGCAGGTAGGCAGACAAACAGACATGCAGGCAGGCAGACAAACAAACAGACATGCAGGCAGACAGACAAACAGACATGCAGGCAGGCAGACAAACAGATATGCAGGCAGACAAACAAACAGATATGCAGGCAGACAAACAAACAGAAATGCAGGTAGGCAGACAAACAGACATGCAGGCAGGCAGACAAACAAACAGACATGCAGGCAGACAGACAAACAGACATGCAGGCAGGCAGACAAACAGATATGCAGGCAGACAAACAGACATGCAGGCAGACAAACAGACATGATTGTTATTATTTTTCAAAGCTATTATATTGCATATTTGTTTTCAACTTTCTCAGCTGCCTTGACCTTTCTCTCAGTAACAACATTGAGCTGCCTTGACCTTTCTCTCGGTAACAACATCGAGCTGCCTTGACCTTTCTCTCGGTAACAACATCAAGTTGCCTTGACCTTTCTCTCGGTAACAACATCGAGCTGCCTTGACCTTTCTCTCTGTAACAACGTCGCTGGTGTTGCAAGTTATAAACACAACTTTACAACTATGGCTTAAGTAAAAGAAGAAGGGGACTTCATTCAACACTAATAATGCAACTGTATCAATGTCTGCAATAAATACAGTAAGTAAAAAAAACCCATCACGCCACGTGGCGTATAGGGAATATGATGTTAGTGACCATACTTTTTATAGACCTTCGGCACATGATTTTTGGGGTAACCTTGCCTGTTTTACGCCCGTGCCGCTTTACTTTCCCAGGAAAAAAAATCCGGTACCCATATAAGGCTTGCACGTGTGTTACCGGGGCCTCATTATGAGGAAAGTAAAGAATAGTGACACTGTGACCTTCCAGGCATGTCGTAAGAGGCGACTAAGGAGATTGATTGATGGCTTGACAACTGTCATTGTAAAAGATTGTTATGGAAACATAGCCATAGATTTTAGAAGCAGTGATCTCTGCAATATGTGCCATTTTTGCATGCAAGGTTTCTGTTTTTGAGATTGTGGTTCTGCCCTATGTGCCGCCTTCGGCTCGAAAGGACAATAGATAGATTGATATAAGGCTGGGTGAACTCGGGAGTCGTTGATCAGGATCGAACTGGACCTCTTGTCTTTTGTAGTCCAGTTCACTAACCACTGAGCTCTTGCGGCTCCCGTTTGCAATAAATACTTTATATAAAATAATCTAAGCCCTGTTTTCCATTGAATTCATATTGTACTATGAACAGGGCAACCTCATTTATTTATTCTGCAACATTTCCAAGATTGTAACTTAAATGGCATTTCCTGTTTAAAGCAAGTGGCTGTGCACTGTTTCACACTGGAAAGTGTCAAATTGATCAATCTTTGAAATGTTCATTTACATAAGAGACGTATGGCCGTTCGTCTTGGCAGGCAGGATGGTAGCAAGGAATCATGATTTGTCAATAGTTTGGTAAAATATTAGTGTCCAATGCTCGTGCTGTTTTACTTAACAGCTTCTCTTGTGGATGAATCTGTCAATATTGGATTTACAGATTCGATCTCAGAATGAATAAGATATAATTGTGGTGCCTGGTCTCATCTCCGTTCTCCTGCGCCTTTTAACTTGTGACTTTGATGTTGTTTCCTTGAATGTTGCTATTCCGTTTTTTTTTTGTTTTTGTTTTTCTTGGATTTTTTGCTTTCCGTGTACTACGATCTGATGTCAGACGTTCCCAGTTTCTTTCACAGACAGAGAATTAACTTAAGGAAGCCACATGCAAACATCCATACCTAACACAGGCCTGCTCTTTGGTCTTTTCGCCCTTAAGTTCGCCACACAATAATAGTTTGGGAATACGACTGTTGTCCATTCTTCTCACGTAATCCAGCCATCTTAATTTCCAACTCTTAAGTGCTGCCATGATGGATGGAGACTTGGCTTGTAAGAGACTACTTACATATAATTTATACAAAGACTAATCGGGTTAAACAATTTACATGTTTGAGTGGTATCGCAGACTGATACTAAAGCCATGTAATACCAGTTTTATTAATAAGTTGAAAAGAATCAATCAAACGGGACAATTCCAATATATGAAACAAGGAGTCAAACAAGGCTGTGTTCTGTCGCCGGATTTGTTCTCACTTTACAGCGAAAATATTATGAGATCAATAGTAGACAAAAAAGGAATTGAAGTCAACGGTCACAACATAAATAATTTGCGATATGCGGATTAAACAGTCTTAATAGCAGAGACAGAGAATGAACTACAAGAAATGATAGATATAACAGTGAGAGAAATCAACAAGAAAGGTCCTCAGTCTGAATAGTAAGAAAACAGAAGTAATGGTTATATCGAAGAAACAATCATCTCCATCATGCAGCATAAAAATAAACAGGATAAATCTGAAACAAGTGTAACGCGTCAAATACTTGAACACAATAATAACATCGGATGGAAGATGCACTACAGAATTAAAAGTAGAATAGCTCAAGCCAAAATAGCATTTCGGTAAAAATAAAAACGTCTTGTGCAACAAGTCTTAATCAATAGAAGTGAGAAAGAGAGCTCATCGATGCTATGTAGAACCAAATCTGACCTATGGAAGCGAATCATGGACAGTAAACAAACAAATGAAAAGACGATAAGAGACCACAGAGATGTGATTTCTCAGAAGAAAACTCCCTAGACAACTAAAAAGAACAACGAGGAAATTCTCAAAGAAACTAACACGAAAAGGGAGCTCCTGAAAAAATAATCCACATTTTTGAGGTGCATCATGAGAAGAGTAAAGTTAGAATACTTTGTTACAACTGACAAAACACGTAGAAAAAGAGATCGCGGGCGACAAAGAGAGAAGATACTAGATAGCTTTGTGTCATGGATTGGAAAACAGTCAACAACATGTTTGATACGATGCACTGTAGATAGAGAACTTTGGAAGGACATGATCGCCTTGGCCAACTTGTATGGCACATGATAATGATGTTGATGAACAGACTCTGAGCACTGGTGTTCACAAATGCTGGGGAAAAAATATAGAGAACCATTGCTAAAATAGCATTTTGTTGTTAAATAAACAGCTGTGCAAACCACGTGACCGCGAATACGATTCCTGGTTGGATCATCATCATGTGCCATACCGGTTGGCGTAGGTGATTATGTCCCTCCACAATCTTCTATCTACAGTGCATCGTATCAGTTCTGTTGTTGACTGTTTTCCATGCCATGACACCAAGCTATCCAGTATTTTCTCTCTTTGTCGCCCGCGATCTCTCTTTCCTTTTATTTTGCCAGTTGTAACCAAGTATTCCAACTGTCCTCTTCTCATGATGTGCCCGAAAAATGCTGATTGCTTCTTTCTGATGTTTTTTAAGAGCTCCCTTTTTGTGTTGACCTCTTTGAGAACTTCCTCATTGGTCTTTTTAGCTGTCCAGGGAACTTTCAACATTCTTCTGAGAAATCCCATCTCTGTAGCCTCTAATCGTCTTTTCATTTGTTTGTCTACTGTCCATGATTCGCTTCCATAGGTCAGAATTGGTTCTATATAGCACCAATGAACTCTCCTTCTTATTTCTATTGACATAGATTTGTTGCATAAAATATTTTTCATTTTCTGAAATGCCTGGTTGGATGATCCAGGATAATGAGTTGCTAGACAAATAATAATAAATGAATATTATTATAGAGGGAAACTTCCGAGGCGATAATCAGCGAATCAATTCAGAGGAAGAGGTATGTTTACAGCACTCGAAAAAATGACAAATAGTCAACAACAGAAAAAAAAAAAGAACAATATATGGACCAAAGCAGGATCGAACCCGTACGCAGCTTGCTTTGGTCTATATATTGTTCTTTGTTTTTTTTTTTCTGTTGTTGATTATTTGTCATTTTTTCCGTGTGCTGTAAACATACCTCTTCCTCTGAATTGATAATGAGCTGCTACATGGTTGAGAAAACTGCACAGCATGGACCGTCGTAGATCTACACGTCTCGTTCTTATTGCTGGCGCTAACGTTAATACTGCAACACAACATTAGGCCTTGATGAAACATGCACGTAAATACATCTACTACTTCTTTCCTTCCTCATTTGCCTTTCGGCAGCGTCGAGGAGAGATATAATTTGCGGTCTTTTTGTTTTCTGTTGGCCTCTACTGCTGTTATGTTTCCTAATATTTCTAATATTCCATCAATCCGTCATTTTCGTGATCAATCCGTCGGCCGGTGGATGTCTGATGTTCTCGCAACGTTTATTGAAGGCTCGTGTTATGTGTTGGTCTTAATGTCTTATCGTGTGACTAAACCATTTTATATGTTGTTTCTTTATATACTATGTGGCGGGGATTATTCTTAGCTTTTTCTCAGTTCTTCATTTCCGATCATATCTCTCAGGCTGTTTCCTATCATTCGGCTGACACCTCTCATCTCGGTAGTAATTTTTCTTATTATTTTTGAGTCTAGGCTCCAGGTCTGATAATGACAATGATGGGGTGAAGATTATGTGTGTCAGTTTTCCCTCCAGTGATATTTTTTTCTGGACAATTGTGGTGATATTTTTCCAATGATTTGACAGCTTTTTGCATCTTGATTCTATTTCTATAGCTTGGGAATCATCGTATTATACATCGTCGTCATCTTCATCATCAAATGCCATGTCTCCTGGCGTAGGTTATCATGTCTCTCCACAACTTTCGATCTAAACAGTTATTTATAATTTTTGTTGTTGGCTTGCCTTCTCTTAAGCTCTCTGGTATATTTTCTCTTTCCTTTCCTCTGTTTCTTCGTCCCTCAATTTTCCCAGTTGTTACAATATATTCCAGCTATTCCCTTCTCATCACATGGCCAAAAAAATTATGATTATTTCTTCCTAATTTTTTTATATTAGCTCACCTTTTGCTTTGGCCTCGTTCAGAACCTCTTCATTACTCTTCTTAGCTATCCAAGGTATTCTCAATATTTTTCTGTAAAACCACATCTCTACAGCCTCCAGTAATTTTCTTGTGTTGTCCTATTGTCCATGATTCACATCTATATGTTAAGATTGGCTCTACATAACGTTCAAGAACTCTTTTCCTTGTTTCTTTTGTCAAAAATGAATTACAATTTATCTTCTTCATTTTATGGAAAGGTGCTTTTTGCCTGAGTCATTCTCACCTTTGTTCTACACAAATTTACACATAATATATACCTACCTCCACACGTGAACATAGACACATTGAATCGATAAGACAGTGATCGAAGCCAACATGAGCTCATTGCAGAAGTCAGAGAAAGATAACTACGTCGCTTTCTTGATCTCATAAAAAATTCTTTCTACACCATATCAGTCCTATCGAAATAGGAACTACCAACCAATGCCACTGTACACTAGATAACATAACAACAAAACATGTTCTACAGACCTGCCCCCAGTACACAGACCTGAGAAAGACAATGTGGTCCACACCCACCTCCCTGGAAGAGAAACTATACGGGGCAACCGATTCACTTAAACAGACAGCTGTCTTCATAAGAGAGTCCGGAATCCTAGTCTGAATGAGCCATGATCACAGAAGAAGAAGAAATCCTATCGGAGACGGATCAGTAAAACAATTTATTTTTAAAGTTATATGCATAAAAATACCCCTGGCAGTTAAAAAAAAAGAGAGAATGGATTATACGTCACAATTAAATAATCAAATGTTAAATAAAATAAATAATAATTTTAAAAATAATGATATTAACCAATGATTTGAAATTACCCATGGGGTGCTCAGAGATACTACAAATTGTATTGCTAAGATCTTTCTGTGTGATTTGGGAAGAGTTTGGAGTAACAATGGGCCCTCTGTGAGTACAATGTTGAGGGCCCTACATATAGATAATACAACACAGCAGACCTACAATACAACACAGTAGACCTACAACACAGTAGACCTACAACACAGTAGACCTACAATACAACACAGTAGACCTACAACACAGTAGACCTACAACACAGTAGACCTACAATACAATACAGTAGACCTACAACACAGTAGACCTACAACACAGTAGACCTACAACACAGTAGACCTACAATACAATACTGTAGACCTACAACACAGTAGACCTACAACACAGTAGACCTACAACACAGTAGACCTACAATACAATACTGTAGACCTACAACACAGCAGACCTAAAATACAATACAGCAGACCTACAATACAACACAGTAGACCTACAACACAGTAGACCTACAATACAATACAGTAGACCTACAACACAATACAGTAGACCTACAACACAGTTGGCCTACAATACAATACAGTAGACCTACAACACAATACAGTAGACCTACAACACAGTTGGCCTACAATACAATACAGTAGACCTACAACACAATACAGTAGACCTACAACACAGTTGGCCTACAATACAACACAGTTGGCCTACAATACAACACAGTAGACCTACAATACAATACAGTAGACCTACAATACAACACAGTAGACCTACAATACAGTAGACCTACAATACAACACAGTAGACCTACAATACAATACAGTAGACCTACAACACAGTAGACCTACAATACAATACAGTAGACCTACAATACAACACAGTAGACCTACAATACAGTAGACCTACAATACAATACAGTAGACCTACAACACAGTAGACCTACAATACAATACAGTAGACCTACAATACAGTAGACCTACAATACAATACAGTAGACCTACAATACAGTAGACCTACAATACAATACAGTAGACCTACAATACAACACAGTAGACCTACAATACAGTAGACCTACAATACAATACAGTAGACCTACAACACAGTAGACCTACAATACAATACAGTAGACCTACAATACAATACAGTAGACCTACAATACAGTAGACCTACAATACAATACAGTAGACCTACAATACAACACAGTAGACCTACAATACAACACAGTAGACCTACAATACAACACAGTAGACCTACAATACAATACAGTAGACCTACAATACAACACAGTAGACCTACAACACAGTAGACCTACAATACAACACAGTAGACCTACAATACAATACAGTAGACCTACAATACAACACAGTAGACCTACAACACAGTAGACCTACAATACAACACAGTAGACCTACAATACAACACAGTAGACCTACAATACAACACAGTAGACCTACAATACAACACAGTAGACCTACAATACAACACAGTAGACCTACAATACAATACAGTAGACCTACAATACAACACAGTAGACCTACAACACAGTAGACCTACAATACAACACAGTAGACCTACAATACAATACAGTAGACCTACAATACAACACAGTAGACCTACAACACAGTAGACCTACAATACAACACAGTAGACCTACAATACAACACAGTAGACCTACAATACAATACAGTAGACCTACAATACAACACAGTAGACCTACAACACAGTAGACCTACAATACAATACAGTAGACCTACAATACAACACAGTAGACCTACAACACAGTAGACCTACAATACAACACAGTAGACCTACAATACAACACAGTAGACCTACAATACAACACAGTAGACCTACAATACAATACAGTAGACCTACAATACAACACAGTAGACCTACAACACAGTAGACCTACAATACAACACAGTAGACCTACAACACAGTTGGCCTACAATACAATACAGTAGACCTACAACACAGTAGACCTACAATACAACACAGTAGACCTACAACACAGTTGGCCTACAATACAACACAGTAGACCTACAACACAGTTGGCCTACAATACAATACAGTAGACCTACAACACAGCAGACCTACAATACAACACAGTTGGCCTACAATACAAAACAGTAGACCTACAACACAGTAGACCTACAATACAATACAGTAGACCTACAACACAGTAGACCTACAATACAATACAGTAGACCTACAACACAGTAGACCTACAATACAATACAGTAGACCTACAATACAGTACAGTAGACCTACAATATAGTAGACCTACAATAAAATACAGTAGATCTACAATACAGTAGGCCTACAATACAATACTGTGGACCTACAATACAGTAGGCCTACAATACAATAGACCTACAATACAGTAGGCCTACAATACAATAGACCTACAAGACAGTAGGCCTACAATACAATAGACCTACAATACAGTAGGCCTACAATACAATAGACCTACAATACAGTAGGCCTACAATACAATAGACCTACAATACAGTAGGCCTACAATACTGTAGACCTACAATACAGTAGGCCTACAATACAATACAGTAGACCTACAATACAGTAGGCCTACAATACAATACAGTAGACCTACAATACAGTAGGCCTACAATACAATACAGTAGACCTACAATACAGTAGGCCTAAAATACAATAGACCTACAATACAGTAGGCCTACAATACAATACAACACAACCAAACACAACCTAATACAGTACAGTACAATACAATAATGCAGTCCTGTGCAGTGCAGTGCAGTACAACACAACCTGTCACAAAACAACACGTCACAAAACAACACAATAAAACACAATACAGTACAACAAAACCTGTCACAAAACAACACGTCACAAAACAACACAATAAAACACAATACAGTACAACACAACCTGTCACAAAACAACACGTCACAAAACAACACAATAAAACACAATACAGTACAACACAACCTGTCACAAAACAACACGTCACAAAACAACACAATAAAACACAATACAGAACAATACAATTAACCTTTTTCATTGCTCTCCCTTATCCCCCCTGATATTCTGCAGGTCAAGAAAAGAGAGCAATTGTTTGAGACACAGAAAAAGTTGGAAGAGAAGCTTCGACAAGAGGAGGATGAAATGTTTAGGTTTGTGAATAGTTTCAGTTTAGATACTGAAATGTTAAGAAAGAATTTAAATGCTTAGTTATTGAAATCTTATGAAAATTAATGTTTACATATTGAAATGTTAAGAAAATATAATGTTTATATATTGGAATGTTGAAGAAAATAAAATGTTTATATACATCTATGCATAGAAAAATGAAATGTTTATATCTATTCATGCATAAAAGGTTGAAATCTTTGGATATTAAAGCGTTTATAAAATAAAGTGCTCTGTTCTTTGAAGAAATGAAATTTTTGAAAGTCTAGGCATTTAAACGTGAAAATAATGTTTGTATGTGTTCAAATATGGAATATAAAAGGCTCATTCAATTGAAACAAACAAATTAAGACATTAAATATTCAGACATTCAAACATTGGTGCAATAAAATAACTAAAACATAGGATGAATGAACAACAGAATAACTAAAACATAGGATGAATGAACAATAGAATAACTAAAACATAGGATGAAGGAACAATAGAATAACTAAAACATAGGATGAAGAAACACTAGAATAACCAAAACATAGGATGAAGGAACAATAGAATAACTAAAATATAGGATGAAGGAACAATAGAATAACTAAAATATAGGATGAAGGAACAATAGAATAACTAAAACATAGGATGAAGGAACAATATAATAACTAAAACATAGGATGAAGGAACAATAGAATAACTAAAATATAGGATGAAGGAACAATAGAATAACTAAAGCATAGGATGAAGAAACAATATAATAACTAAAACATAGGATGAAGGAACAATAGAATAACTAAAACATAGGATGAAGAAACAATATAATAACTAAAACATAGGATGAAGGAACAATAGAATAACTAAAATATAGGATGAAGAAACAATAGAATAACCAAAACATAGGATGAAGGAACAATAGAATAACTAAAACATAGGATGAAGAAACAATAGAATAACTAAAATATAGGATGAAGAAACAGTAAAATATATCTAAAACATAGGATGAAGGAACAATAGAATAACCAAAACATAGGATGAAGGAACAATAGAATAACTAAAACATAGGATGAAGGAACAGTAAAATATATCTAAAACATAGGATGAAGAAACAATATAATAACTAAAACATAGGATGAAGGAACAATATAATAACTAAAACATAGGATGAAGGAACAATAGAATAACTAAAACATAGGATGAAGGAACAATAGAATAACTAAAACATAGGATGAAGGAACAATAGAATAACTAAAACATAGGATGAAGAAACAATATAATATCTAAAACATAGGATGAAGGAACAATAGAATAACCAAAACATAGGATGAAGGAACAATAGAATAACTAATACATAGGATGAAGAAACAATAGAATAATTAAAACATAGGATGAAGGAACAATAGAATAACTAAAACATAGGATGAAGGAACAATATAATAACTAAACATAGGATGAAGGAACAATAGAATAACTAAAATATAGGATGAAGGAACAATAGAATAACTAAAATATAGGATGAAGGAACAATAGAATAACCAAAACATAGGATGAAGGAACAATAGAATAACTAAAACATAGGATGAAGGAACAATAGAATAACCAAAACATAGGATGAAGGAACAATAGAATAACTAAAACATAGGATGAAGGAACAATATAATAACTAAACATACGATGAAGAAACAATAGAATAACTAAAATATAGGATGAAGGAACAATATAATAACTAAAACATAAAATAATAATAACTAAAATATAAGTACATCAGAGTTTTAGAAGCCTGTTTATTACAATTTTCTCATTTTATTAGATCGAGTTCCAGTGAACTTCATCATTATATTAAAAAAAGGCACTATTGATATCTAATTATAAATATCTTCTAATGTATATTATAATAGCGTAAAGTAAACATACAATTGTATTAAACAGCTAAACATAAAGATAAACAAGACAAACTATGATGTGTCAACAGAAGTCTTCATAAGATACAAAACAACAAATAATAATACAAACACAAACACAAAAGGCAAGTACTTTTCTGAAAATGATGATAGACTTATGTCTCATGTAGTCTGAATGACTGGAAGAGGAAGTGTGGCCACTGCCTATATATTATAAAAGTGGGCTGATTTTGTTGACATTTCATGTTCAATTTCTTCATAGAAAATTTCGTCAGGAGAGAGAGAATGAGGATAAAGCTATCAATAATGAGATAGATTCAGAGTGGGAACGACAGCTTAAAGAATTGACAGAAAAATATGAGCAGGTCATGGATAAAAAAAAGAAGAAGATAAAAGACTCTGATAAAAAGGTGAGACTCAAACTGTTACTACCTTTAAATCATGTTTTCTTCTGCAAAATTGTTTCCTGTTCTCAAAGGTCAACAAAATCGGATGATTATTGCAAACTGGATTAATAATTGTAACTGCTTTGTAGCAAATTGCATCTTTTCTGGTAGCTTTTGAAAGCGTCTGTTTGTGTGTGTGTGTGCGCGCGTGCGCTCACATGTGCAATTTTGTTTGTGTGAATATTTGCTTACATGTGTGTGTGTGTGCACATGATTGTGTGTATGTGTGTGCTCATATATGTGAGTTTGTTTATGTGCATATGTGTGTGTGTACATTATTTTCATTTTTCTTAAAGACTATAAATTTATCTGATAATTTTTGTTTTGTTGTTTATTTCTGATAAGAATTTATTTTTTTTTGTAGTACAGATGAACCAAATCATAAGAGTGTCTGCTCGTCTTGCAAAATGCCAGGATTCAAAATATGTCCTTAGAGATAACTAACAACACTTGGATTGAAAGTGGTTATTGACCCATAGTTGACGGCTTGCATCAAGATTGACAAACCAGAGCTGATTAAGACTCTGTTATGTAAGAATCAAAGAAGGGAGACAATATTGCACTCAAAAATGCCTTTCTGAAGCTGAATGTTTTCGGCCAAAACTTTCAAAATGTCACAGCTTTTTGTAAATGACAAAACAGCAATATATTCAACATTCTTTCAAGGGCAGATGGTAAGAGAAGTGGTCATTGGTCGATTTCACCAGCCGATAAAGAAGAAAACATGCCCCCCAGTTGGCTCAACTAGTCTTTGGTCAAGGAAGGAAAAGACATACTGGCTGTGTTCCATTTGAAGATGTCCCCAGTAGAAGTGGAAATCTACCCTATTCAACAATAGCAGCAAAGCTGAAACATATCTTCACCATTATTTCTTCTTCTTCTACCTTTCAGCTCCCTGTGGAGCATAGGTCTTCAACAAACACTTTCCAAGTCGTTCTGTTTCTTGCCATTCTTTTAAGATCATTCCATGTCTTCCCCATCATCTTTATCTCTGCTTCTATCTGTCTTCTCCAAGAATTCCTTGGCCTTCCTCTTTGTCTTTTCCCCTGGGGATTCCAAAAAGGGCTATTGTGTAATACTCTCAGTTGGCTTCCGTAGTGTGTGTCCTATCCATCGCCATCATCTTCGCTGTATCTCTTTATCCACTGGTATTTGACTGGTACATTTCCATAATTCTACGTTAGTGAATTTGTCCTACCATTTCCATCCTTTTATTCAGCATAAGCATCCATTTAATAAGTCTGTATCTTCATGATTGTCAATTTTGTTGTTCTCCATGTTTCACAGCCATATAATAGGACTGACTTAACATTGGAGTTGAACATTTTTTTTTTGTATTTAACCTAATTTCTTTGGACTTCCATATGTTTCCCAGTGCAACAAAAGCACCTCTTGCTTTTGATATCCTTATTTTGGTATCATTTTCTGTTTCTCCGACTTTATCTATTTCACCATTATTTACTTCCATCTATTTTTTTTTTTTTTTTGGTTTTTTATTTGTTATTTTTATATATTTGCATTTAATTCTAATTATTTTGTAGTTGCAGCCAATTTAATTTATTATCCACCCTTTATTTATGCATGCAAAAGCTGGAAAATAACTAAAGATATAGAAAAAGAATTAGACGCATTTGAAAACTGATATCTCAGGGAAAATATTGTGTATACCATGGAATAAATTCAAGACTAGTGCCAGAAACATTTAAAAAATGACAGCATCAAAAAATGTCTATAATCATGAGAAAAAGATGGTCATGTGTTGGCCATGTGATGAGATGAGACAACAAGAGAATCTCAAAGCAAGCCCCTCTAATTGGAATCATAGAGTAAAAGAAAAAGATACCGACCTAGAGAAACACTAAAGAGAATACTGAGGTGCGAGGCAACAACAGTAGGCATCAGTTTCCTTGCTGAAGTTGAGAAGCTCATCCAATACAGGGACTTGTGGCGAGATACAATGTGGATCATATGCAAAATCTTGCAATTAATAGCAGAGATCATCATGCATGGAAAGTCTAGAACTTTTGCTCTATGTGTTGTGTTCAACTCAATAGGACAATAGATAAGTAGCTGCAAGTATGTTGTGCCATCTCAATAAAAGTGAAGGTATTTCTTCTAAGAAAGGGAAAATTTGGGACATGTTTTGGGTAGGAAGGACTTGTTATTCTGTAAAGACTACTTTTCTAGGAAAGACACTTCCATGTATTCTTAGATCTTCCCTGTTTCCTCTTTCCTTGTGGTTTCCGGATGACAGCTAGTCTGATAATTCATGGAGTTAACTTGTGTATATGGATGTGTCCTATCCATCTCCACCGTCTTTTCCTTATCATCACTTCAACCATGAGTTGATCTGTTCTTTACCGCAGTCCATCATTTTTAATGGTGTCTGCCATCTGATCTCAAGTGCTCTCCTTAAGCAAATGTTCATAAATGTCTGCATTTTCCTCATATTCCTGGTATGTGTTCAACTTGCTTCTGAACTAAGAATATTCGTTTATCTATAATTATTGTTATATGTGTGCACATTTTTATTTGCTTCCTCTTCCTCATTCTTTCCTATTGGAGATTGTAGACACCGATGCTGATTTCTGCAATAAACTTCATGTTTACCAACAGATGCTCCAAAGAGCCAGAGATCTTGTCATTATTATTTCTGAAATACTAAGTGACAATATTGTATCACAAATTAAAATGTTTGCAAAAGGATACAACAAGCAACAAGAATATGTGATGGTTTTTTTGACTATTGTGAAGAAATGCCAAAATAAAATGGTTTGGCTATGTATCTCAATGATTTGGCCTAGTAAAGAATATATGAAAGGAGAAAGAAGGAGAGGTAGGCAGAGAAAGACATGCCGTCCAAGATGGCTACTTACTTAAATCAGGTTCAGAACTAGAGGCATTTTTGTTGCAACTCAAGTGATTCTGATTTGGATTTTTGTTTGTGATAGTCTGGTCACAATTACCTGACAACAAAATCAACATGATTTTGATACCCACACTCTGAGATAATTCTGCAGGTGACTAGCCATGGATTGTTGTGGAACGGTACCAGATCCCGGCTTTGCCCTTGGTCGGGATGTGTGATCTGTGTTAGACTGCAAATTCACCACCAACCGGACTGCGATCAGATCGAGTGTTACACCAAAGTGGAGGCCTGTCTTCATTTGTTGGGACAGTGATTCTTGGGCATGCTCTTGAAGTCTATGCCAGAATTGGCGTGGGTGCATGGAGATTATGATGCCCGTTACGGCTGTTATATCAACTCAGAAGTGTCCATATTGAGCTGCATGCCATTTATTACAGTTTAATGCAGTATGTTCAATAGAACAGTTTCTATGAATGCACTTTTACAGAACTTGACACGTCCAACAGAACAGTATGGATGATCGGGATGAACACTTTATTGGTTGCTGGAACGGGAGCTGAGCAGATATGGGAATGCCCTACCTGCACTGAAGCCGTTCATTTGAAAGTCTAAAGACAGAGCAAACTGGTAAAGCTTGACGAAGTTTATTAGAGGTGTCGCATCAGCCACTGGAGTTTGGGAAGAAGGAGAAGGAGCAATTTATTTCTTTTAATAATTATATCATGACTTCCATTATTTCGTGTCTTTCTCTTTTCCTTTTGGTGCCAACATGATGACTTCTCTTAAGCGGGCATAGATGCCTTGTGTGTTATGGTCTGTTTGTGCCTCTGGCTCAACACAGCAGACTTCAACACAGCATTTTTGAGTAATGAGTTGCCTTTCCTTTTAAATCCCTATTCGCTTGACCAGACTGGTTAGTCTTTTCCAGAGACAACGTATGGAGGTGAAGTAGGATACTAATCAGATGCTGATGTTGCTGAACCTGATGCACATAGTCAACTCTGTTTCACAGACCACATAAAGCCCTAGTGCTGTAAAAGCATCCAAAATTCAATTTTGACAAATACTTTCTTTTCTTGTCATTTTAGCACTCCTGCATTTTTGCCAGTTCTTCTTTACATTTAACCAATGTTTATGTACCACATACAGAAGATGACCATACAATTTGAGAATGAAAAGAAGGATTTGGCTGCAACAATGACATCAAAGAAAGAAGACGGAAAAAGACAATGACATTGCATCTGAGACAAAAAGCACAAGAGCAAACAGCCCAACTGGTAAAAAAACAAAGCCAGGTAATGCTGGAAATGTTGGCTAAAGAGCAGCAAGAGTTGAAAGCTCAACTAGCGAAAGAGTTGAAACAGGTGGGTTAACATTTTCTTTCTGTGTTTATACTGACTATTTCTAGAATTAAGTGAAAATTATTATTTAAAAATAATATAGTTAATATCTATCTTCAGCAATAAGATGACAAAGAATCTAAAATCTAGACAGTTAAAATAATTAAATTAAATTTAAAATTGTTTACTTATTAGTCTCTGCATTGTCTGCCCTAGAAAAGTGCTTGTTGATTTGAATTAACTTAATGCCACGAGTTATTATCGGAGCTCAAGCTCTTGAATCCAAGATATTATGTTTTTGAATTCTTGGCTTTTACTGAAGAAGTTTGGATCTTGTCCTGCCTAGAGCACAGTTGTTTGTCACTGATACTTTAGTTGGTTTGTTCATGTGGGCCTCTCGAGGAATATAAAAATACTTACCTCTTCTATTACACAAGCAAAGTGATTAGTAGATGCTGTATATCAAATTTTAGAAAATGTTTTGGTTAAAAATTAAATATTGTAATCCACCGAAACTCTTAGACTTGCCAATCTTTAATCCTTTAGTTATGAGCATTTCTCTAGTAAAATATCACTCATAAATATTTACTTTAGCTACAATAGGTTTTGTTTTCTGTCTGGTGTCACAGATTTGAACCACTTCCATAAAATATCTAAATTGTAATAATGAAGGTATAAATATAAATAAAAAAGATACTGTGCAATCCATTTTTGATAATAGAGACAAGAAAAAGAGTTCCTAAATGTTATGTAGAGCCAGTCTTAACATGTGGATGTGAATCATGGATTCACAGTACCTTATAGGACAACAGACAAGAAAAAGAGTTCCTAATGTTATGTAGAGCGAGTCTTAACATGTGAATGTGAATCATGAATAATAGGACAACAGACAAGAAATCACTGAAGGCTGCAGAAATGTGGTTTTATAGATGAATGTTGAGAATACCATGGATAGAGAAGAGTAATGAAAATGTTCTGAAAGAGGCCAAAGCAAAGAGAGAGAGAGAGCTAATTTCCAATATTAGGAAGAAATAATCATCATTTTTTGGTTATGTAATGAGAAGGGAACAGCTGAAATATATTGTGACAACTGGAAAAGTTGAAGGATGAAGAGATAGAGGGAAGCAAAGAGAAAATATACCAGATAGCTTAAGAGAATGGCTTGGCAGAAGGTCAACCACAAAAATGATAACTGTCAAAATCTGAAGTTGTAGAGAGACATGATCACCTGCACCAGCAGGCATGGTACATTATGATGATAATGAGTGGAATGTACTAAGCTCAGGACATCTTCTTATAAATGCAGTAAAATTTTAAAGACTATAACTAAAATGCCACTTTTAAATAAAAACAAACAACTGTGAGAGGTACTTCAGTACTAGGTCTTCTATATCAATATGTGCCACCACTATGAAGAACATGACAGTCCTTGCCTCTGTTAGCCAATTTATTTTGACACAGATTGTTTCTAGGAAGACCAACTTTGAGGCAAGGTCTTGGTCAGCTGGTGGGCACTAATCCTGCAATTGTGACTCTAGGTCACAGCCACTTGAGCTCCCCAGGTGCTTGCTGTTTTGTATTTCAACATTTTTCAGTAAAGTTAGAAGAATTTAAATGTTTAACACATTACATTTACAAAGAAATTTATTTCTGCATATTTTCTTTCCATCTAGTTTGCTTTTCATTTTTGAAGAAATAAGACTGAATAGCCTGTTTAATTGACAACCATATAGTTGGGGTGTGATCTTTAGTCTCATCCAACTGGTTTGACGCAGACTGTTTCCAGGGGAGACCACGAGGAGGTAGAACTGCTAGGTCTTGGTCAGCTGATGGTGCGCCGATCCTGATATTGCGACCGCAGGTCACAGGCACTTCTGCTCCCCCAAAACTGATAGGAAAATCTATCCAAAGCGCTCTGTGATTAAAAATGACCAGACAGTACCTCTGAAGTTGAAAATTATCTTTATATATAGTGAGGGGAAGTTGAGAACACAGCTGCTGATGTGAAAGAAAGGTCAAACAAATTATATTCACACAAAAATGGAGTCCCTCAAGACTTTGCTAGAGATATAAAGCAGTTTTCACAAACAAACAAATAAAATGCTCATTAGACCAGTTCAACAAACACTGTTCTTAAGCAGCTCTCAAATGAACATAACAGCTTTCGAAAACCTAGGAGCCGTTGTTGATGTTACATACAGTTAAAATGTGCACTGTACTGAGATTTTTCTTTGTAGGTGATGTTTAGATATAATAATGATGATGGTTTAGTCTGGACTACTAAGGGACAATGTTTGGATATAATGATGATGGTTTAGTCTGGACTACTAAGGGACAATGTTTGGATATAATGATGATGGTTTAGTCTGGGCTACTAAGGGACAATACTAAGAAGAGCAATTAAAACATTTAGAAAGAGGACTAAGTAAAAAGTAAGCTAATTTCTAATATTAGGAAGAAAATGTTATCATTTTTTGGCCATGTAATGAGAAGGGAACAGCTGGAATATATTGTGACAGCTGGGAATATTGAGGCATGAAGAGATAGAGGGAAGCACATAGAAAATATACCAGACAGCTTAAGAGAATGGCTTGGCAAAAGGTCAATAATAGAAATGATAAATCACTGTTAAGATCGACAGTTGTGGAGAGACATGATCACCTATGCCAGCAGGCTTGGTACTTGATCATGATATATTTATTTATTCACTGCTTTCTACTGTTTAAAAATAGTATTGCCCAAGGAAGAATGCATGTTTATATATATTTATTTCACATTAATTCTTGCCTCTCAGGGGTGAAACACATTTGCATTACTGTTTATTTTCACTTGTTAGGTTACTACAGCATCTCTTAATGGAAAGAAGCCCCACATGTAAAATGGAGACGATGAAGACTTCAAGTAGCATTAGACATCATGCCTTTGCCCTCTGTGGTAGCCCCTCCATCACCTGCAGCCCCAAGATTAAGAAAGCAGAGTCTGTTCTCGGACATGTCTGTGTTCAGATCCATAGACAAGCAAGTTATTAAGGTAATCCTGATTTTTTTAAAATAATTTTTAACATTTATAATGAACAAGTAAACCTGGAGGCAGGAGCTAGCATGATCTCAACCCCTAGATTATAATATTTTTTCTGTGGTCACGTTATCACGATATCATCGTAAAAATTACTACCACTTAATTATTACTTTAGAGTTCCAAAAATAGTAATATCTTTTGAACTTTTGCTACACAGCTGTGTGTTTACACACAGGAAAGACAAGGGAATCAGATGTTCTAATCATTTCCTGGGTACGTTAGATTTATGGTCTAAATTAGAATGCTTGGCCCCATGGCTACTGGAGGTATTATGTTGCCTATTCACACGGCCACCGTCAGTCCATCAATACAGCTGTAAGTTTGGCTGCCTCAAAGCATTGTTTGCTGTATATCCCATGTTACAAAGGTTTGTTCAATATTTCACCAATGGCCAAGGACGTTTCCCCTATCACGAGAAAAAAAAGAGTTTCTTGAAAATTTACTAAATTATAAAATAAAAATCTTTCTACAATACTGCCTTTATATTTTTTTAAGACGCAGATGAAAAAAATACATCAAAGGAAACAAATCCAACACTC